>LR999957.1:51029284-51485225 GCA_905220385.1 Xylota sylvarum
TATACCCTTAGGATAGGGTATAACGGTGACATACGGACGGACGATCGTCGCTCAATCGATTTTGCTATTGATACTGATCACGAATATATGTACATACATATACATATATTATGTATACTTTATAGGATCTATTTCGATTTTTTCTCCATTTTACAAAAAATGTATCAAACTTAATATACTTAAATTATTAAAATTAATATATATGTATATGCAAAAATGTAGCGTTTCAAAGTAACGGCCACGCCCACTTTTTTAAAACTCCAACATTTTCATATTTGAACCAGAATTTAAAAAAAACATGCAGAAAAGCTACAATCCGTCTGGAACGGATCGTCTGATACCCTATCCTCCTCTCTATAAAGTGGGCGTGGCCAAATTGCATTTCGTACTCAAATATGGCTATAACCTCGAACGTTTGAGGATGTTACATGTAAAACTTTATCAAAATCTGTTTTGATGAAAACGCCCCCAAAAAGTGGGCGTGGCCAAACCTGTTCTATGGGTGAATTGTAGGGAATCTGAATACCTAAATACTTGGTCTTAACAAAATTTTTCGGTTTCATATAATTTAGTGAAGTTATAAAAAAGTAGGCGTGGCAGTGGGCGGATGTAAAAAAAATTTACACTTCTACTGTATCTTTTCGTCATAAGCCCAGATATGAAATTTCAGCGTCCCAGTTAATAATTTAAGGCCCAAAAAGGTTTTATGATGAAAACGCCCCTAAAAATTGGCGTGGCCAAAACTTTTGTATGAGTGGATTGTAGGGAGTCTGAATGCCTAAATATTTGGTCTTAACAAAATTTTTCGGTTTCATTTAATTTAATGAATTTATGGAAAAGTGGGCGTGGCAGTGGGCGGATTTAAAAATTTTTTTACACTTGTACTGTATCTTTTTCTCAGAAGCCCAGATATGAAATTTCATCGTCCTAACTCAAAATTTAAGACCCAAAAAGCGGTGACATACCGACGGACGGACGGACGGTCATCGCTTAATCGATTTCGCTGTTGATGCTGATCATGAATATACATATATACTTTATAGGGTCTATCTCGATTATTTTTCTATGTTATAAACTATGTGTCAAACTTAATATACCCTTAGGATAGGGTATAAAAATAATGAGGACAAAATTCATATGTAGGTGGTAAAATTCCGAAAAAATTACAAGCCTCGGATATGGATGGACTCACTGTTGACGACCCCAGCAATCGAAATAAGGACAACGACCTTCGGATCTGCACGTGGAATGTTCGGACCCTTAACAGACCGCGTGCAGCCGAAGAATTAGCCGAGGCCCTAGTCTGCTATAAGGCAGACATCACCGTCATCCAGGAAGTGCGATGAGATGGGCCAGGCAAAAAAAGGATGAAAAACTGTGACATCTATTACGGTGATTGCTATAGAGAGCAGAAACAGCGCTTATTCGGATGTGGATTTGTCATAAGTGGCAGACTTAGGCAAGAAGTGATAATCCGCATCAAGGCTAAATTCGCCAGCATAAGCCTTATATGCGCTCACGCTCCCACCGAAGACAAGGACGACGCCACCAAAGAATGTTTCTACGAGCTCCTCGACAAAACCTACGAGCAATGCCCTATATATGACGTTAAAATCGTTCTTGGCGATTTTAACGCCAAGATAGGAAAGGAGGACATCTTTAGTAGGACGATTGGTAAGCACAGCCTCCACGACACCACGACACGACTTCGCTGCGGGGTGAAACGTCACATGGCGGTCTTCTGATCATCAAACCGTCAACCAAATTGATCACATTGCGATCGACGTAAGGCATGCCTCCAGTATTCTGGATGTCCGAACCTTCCGAGCAGCCAACAAAGACTCGGATCATTACCTTGTTGCAGCCACGGTACGAATGCGGATATGCCTAACGTCAACAAAGAAGAAATACTATGAGAAGATATAACGTTGAAAAGCTGAAATCGCAAGAGACCGCCAGAACCTACAACTCCTATGCCGCCAGGACCAATGGCAACAGTGCCAACATGCCATCAGAAGTGCCGCAACTGATGTACTGGGTTTCGCTCGACCACCACAAAGAAACTCATGGTTTGACGAAGAATGCCGGCAAGCAAATGCAGATTAAACAAGAGGCATACAAAGCGGCGCTGCAAAGAAGGACGAGAGCGGCTCGTGAGCTCTACGAGCAAAAGAGACGGGAACAACATCGGCTTCTCCGAAAGAAGAAAATAGAGCACGAGAAGCGCGCGATCGAAGATATTGAGAGATTATACTCCAGGAATAATGTACGGAAGCTTTACCAACAGGTAAAAAGATCGTGTCAGGCCAACAAGACCCGTACAGAAGCCTGTAGAGATGAAGAAGGAAACCTCGTACTAGTGTCACAGTCGGTGCTGAGAATATGGAAAAATTTCTTCTGCAGACTGTATAACGACGACGAAGACCAACATCCCGCTGTCAGGCAGAATGTACCATTCAACATAGACGATGATAGCCAAAACTTCCGTCCGCCTGCCCAAAATGAAATAAGGATAGCAATATCCAAACTTAAGTCCAACAAGACTGCTGGACCTGACGGCTTACCAGCCGAGCTATTCAAAGCAGCTGGAAATGACCTGGTAGAGACCATACACCAACTCATTTCTAGAATTTGGTCAGGTGAATGTATGCCTCATGAATGGAATCTCAGCACCGTTTGCCCGATCCACAAGAAAGGAGACCCCCTGAATTGTACCAAGTACAGAGGTCTCCTTAACATCGCGTACAAGATCCTATCTGCCATATTGTGTGAACGTCTGAAACCCTTCGTCAACAAACTGATTGGGCCCTATCAGTGTGGTTTCAGACCAGGAAAGTCTACAATCGATCAAATCTTCACACTTCGGCAGATCCTGGGAAAAACTCAAAACGTCCAAATCGATACCCACCATCTTTTCATCGATTTTAAGGCCGCATATGACAGCATCTATAGAGACTAGCTATACAGAGCCATGTCTAGTTTTGGCATCCCTGCCAAACTCGTTCGCCTGTGCAGGATGACGGTGGAGAATTCTCGCTGCTCCATAAAGGTCGGTAACGATCTCACCGAGACCTTTGATATCAAAAAAGGATTTAGACAAAGTGACGTGCTGTCATGTGATTTTTTTAACATCGTTCTTAAAAGAATTGTGCGAAACTCACAAGCCAACACCGGAGGCACAATCTTTCAAAAGTCTGTGCAACTACTAGCTTACGCCGACGACATTGACATTATTGGAAGAACATTATTATTGAAACAGAAGCTGCCAAAATGGGTTTAGCGGTAAACGAGGGCAAAACCAAGTATATGCTGTCAACCAGAAGGGATACGCAACAACGACGAATTGGACAGAACGTCACAATCGACAGCTATAACTTTGAGGTAGTAAGGGACTTTGTCTACCTCGGCTCTGCTATCAATTCTGACAACAACACCTCAGCAGAAATAAAACGAAGAATAACTCTTGCCAATCGCTGTTTCTTTGGGCTGAGAAGGCAATTGAGTAGTAAGACCCTATCCCGAACAACTAAGGAGACTCTATATAAGACCTTGATCATCCCAGTCCTGCTTTATGGCGCTGAAGCTTGGACTTTATCAAAAGCGGATGAAGATATCCTCGGTCGTTTCTAGAGAAAAATTCTTCGTAAAATATTCGGTCTCGTTTGCGTTGACGGACTTTGGAGAAGAAGATTCAACGACGAACTATACGAGCTGTACAGCGACATCGACCTAGTCAAAAAACTGCACATTAGTCGTTTGAGGTGCCTATGACATGTAGAATGGACACCAGTGCTCCGGCCTGAAGAGTCTTCGAATCGGAGGGACAACGCAGCAGAGGAAGACTTCGCCTTAGGTGGGGCTCACAAGTTGAAGCGGACCTGAACAAGCTTAGGGTGCGCAGCTGGAGGCACTTAGCTAAGGACCGAGCTAACTGGAGAGGCTTGTTAGTGGAGGCCCAGGTTCACCTCGAACTGTAGCGCCATCTAAGTAAGGAGGTAAAATTCTCTATAATTCACTCATACGTTATATACATCATTATATACTACATTATATACATCATTATATAATACATTATATACATTATACATTTTGTTTGTTGAGTTGTTAAAAAAAAATGATTTTTTCAAAGAAATTTCACAGATAAATAACATCCACTCACTTTTTATAACATTCAATATTTTTATATTTTGACCAGAAAGTAAAAAGAAATATTATTATACATTTGTTGAGGGTTTTTTTCAGAAAAAAAATTTCAATGAAATTTCATAGATAACATGCGTTAAAAGTTATCGTGGTAGTGATATAAGAAAATGGGTGAAATTTCATTCCTATCTGTTGAGACTATTGACTTTATCTAGTTTACTTCAATAGTTGCATAAAGGTCGAAGTACATACATGTTTATATGTACATATATATGTATATGTGCGGTACGAACTAGTTTTGCACTTTATTATAATATAGGTTGCCGTGGTCTTCTATCTAGAGTAACAACTGTTTTTGCTGCTGTTACAATGCTGCGCTGTAACTTCAACAAAGTTATAATTATCCTTATTGCGATTATCAATTGATAGTCGATATTTGTCAACTAATTTCTTTAAACGGTATTGTGATCAATTATTATCAATGAATTGTTGATCAATTGAGAATTTGTATCAATTGTCGATTGTAAGTGGAAAAATCTGTCATAACGAGTGTCATCATGATCAATTTACTTGATATTTGTCAATTTTGTCAAATCGAAAAATTGCAGTTGAAGAGGTGAAACAGGAATGCAAAAACATGTAGTTCTTTTGAATTTGTTATTTCTTCTAACTAAAAAAGGTTTTCCCATATGGTCAATATAGTCAGCAAATAACAAAATTAGTGATAAAGGACTTTATTCAAATATATAGACGCAAAGAAAGTGGGAGCAGCTTGCTGCAGTTAAAAGGTCTAGGCCCACCCGTACGTGAATGGAATTGACAAAAACCTGGTCCAAAGTGGATTGGAGTGTTCCTTGGACAGAATTTTACTCAATCTGGCCGAGTCCTTTATGGTTTCAATGGACTGACAGTAGTCCATCCAAGCCAGAGATTTGGCCTTTTTATACCCTATCCTAAGGGTATATTAAGTTTGACACATAGTTTGTAACATAGAGAAATAATCGAGATAGACCCTATAAAGTATATATATTCGTGATCAGCATCAATAGCGAAATCGATTGAGCGATGACCGTCCGTCCGTCCGTCCGTCCGTATGTCACCGCTTTTTGGGCCTTAAATTTTGAGCTAGGACGATGAAATTTCATATCTGGGCTTCTGAGAAAAAGATACAGTACAAGTGTAAAAATTTTTGAAATCCGCCCACTGCCACGCCCACTTTTTCATAACTTCACTAAATTATATGAAACCGAAAAATTTTGTTAAGACCAAATATTTAGGCATTCAGATTCCCTACAATCCACCCATACAAAAGTTTTGGCCACGCCCACTTTTTGGGGGCGTTTTCATCACAAAACCCATTTTTGGGCCTTAAATTTTTAACTAGGACGCTTAAATTTCATATCTGGGCTTCCAAGAAAAAGATACAGTACAGGTGTAAAATTTTTTTACATCCGCCCACTGCCACGCCTACTTTTTTATAACTTCACTAAATTATATGAAACCGAAAAATTTTGTTAGGACCAAATATTTAGGTATACAGATTCCCTACAATTCACCCATAGAACAGTTTTGGTCACGCCCACTTTTTGGGGGCGTTTTCATCAAAAAACCGATTTTGATAAAATTTTACACGTAACATCCTCAAACGTTCGACATTATAGCTATATTTGAGTACAAAATGCAATTTGGCCACGCCCACTTTATAGAGAGGAGGATAGGGTATCATACGATCCGTTCCAGACGGATTGTAGCTTTTCTGTATGTTTGTTGTTGATTTTCAAGATTTGCGATATACTCATCGACCACAGCTTGGTACTTGGTTTTATCCTCAGCGTCGTGCTCATGAACGGTACCAGCTGCTTCGTTTTTGGCAACCGTGTCAAGAACGAACCGAGCCAACTTGTACTTTCTCTTCATGATAGCGGCCGCGGTTTTGTTTAAATCAGGCGAACCGTTGTCACTAACCTTAGTGTCTTTGGTTCCCGTTTTTGTGATAGCTGTTGTCAACTGATGAGATACCCTCTGTGCGCCAGAGGGAGTACTACTTGTACTTACTGCGGCTGGGGGGAGAACTAAAGACTCCTGACTGGAGGCCAGTAGCTCGTCTTCCTATGAAGAGCCAATGTCGGGCATCCCCACTGCATCCGTATTATTTTTATACCCTATCGTAAGGGTATATTAAGTTTGACACATAGTTTGTAACATAAAGAAATAATCAAGATAGACCCTAAAAAGACCCTAAAGTATTGTAGCGCAAAATGGATACGCCGGCGAACTAAAACGAAATCAATAGCGGAAACCTCGCGCAGCTGTTTCGTGGGTCAGCCTCGTTTTGTTGTGATCCGTGTTTGCATTTTAATTGCTGTATTGATTTGGTTTTATGTTTGCATTTTAATCGGTGTGTAGATTTTGTTTTAATTGTGCATTGTCGCATCGTTTCGGCACAGTATATATATTCATGATCAGCATCAATAGCGAAATCGATTGAGCAGTGACCGTCCGTCCGTATGTCACAGCTTTTTGGGCCTTAAATTTTGAGCTAGGAGGATAAAATTTCATATCTGGGCTGCTCAGAAAAAGATACAGTACAAGTGTAAAAATTCTTGGAATCAGCCCACTGCCACGCCCACTTTTTCATAATTTCACTAAATTATATGAAACCGAAAAATTTTGTTAAAACGGAATATTTAGGCATTTAGATTCCCTACAATTCAACAATACAAAAGTTTTGGCCACGCCCACTTGTTTGGGGCGTTTTCATCTGAAAACCGATTTTGATAAAATTTTACATGTAACATCCTCAAACGTTCGACATTATAGTTATATTTGAGTACAAAATGCAATTTGGCCACGCCCACTTTATAAAGAGGAGGATAGGGTATCATACGATCCGTTCCAGACGAATTGTAGCTTTTCTGTATGTTTTTTAATCATTTTATCAAACCATTTGTTCATGGCTTGGTCTAAAATGTCGTATTTTCCTTTTCTTTTCATTGTAAGCATTTGTTTTTATATGTTTGCTTTATTTAGGACTTCTTCGTTTTTAAATAGTTTTGATAAAGTACTTGCGATTTTTGCACGATTTGGCACATATTTCTTTTTTGCTTTTTCCCGACGCTAATTCTTCGAATATTATAAGTTTCGTTTTAATTGAAATATTATTTCGTGTCATTTTTTTCAGTTCTTTATTTCAATTTAACAAATGAACACATACACAACTGAACTGACATTTATGACTTATGACTTTTCTTTGAGAGTTCAGAAATGCATGTAACACATTTAAGGAACATTTAGATGAGACTTTTTTTTTGTGTCATACAAAAGTTTCTTATACACATCATATTTCAGAGGAAAACTGAGAATCGATGTTGTAAAAAAAAATTCATTATATCAGTATTTTTCTTATAAGTGTGTTTCTTACAAGGCATGTTTTTTACATTGGTGTAAATGTGCTCGTACACGGTGCTTTTGTTCAGGGTTCTTAAAAACGTACTTTTCTTATAAGCGTGTTTCTTATAAGCGTCATTTAATGTACATATTTTTAACATACCGTTTTTATTCGTATTCTAGTTGAAGTTCGCGTTTTCGAGCTTAACCAACATATCGAAAATAGTTTTATTTCTTTTGCTTTGTTCTTCAAGTTTTGCAAGAATAACTGACAAAACACCCTCCTCACCTTTGTACGCTCTGGACCCGGTGGCTTTGGATTGCCTACTATCTCGTGAGCGGTCTTTCGCTTTGGGTTGGTTAGCGGTTTTTTTAGTTTTGGTGCATTTTGAGGCTTTAGGATCTTATCTCTCCGTTTTTGCAATTCCTTAGCTACGTCGCATCCTCTATGATTTGCTGAGTGCTTTCCCTTAGAATTAGCACAGGTTGCAAAGGTTTGTTTGTTTACTCCACAGTCTTGGGAGAGGTGATTTCCATTCACACATCGTGGTTCTTTTTTGCACTACATTTGCGTATGATTGAATTCTTGGCAACGTTTGCACTGTGGAATTATTCTTTAATTTCTACGCATGGGCTCGATTTTGACCACGTTATTTAATACAGTTTTAATTCGGTAGATATTGTCGATATTCACCCCAATTCATCAAGTCGAATGCTCAGTCGTATTTTCTTTCCTATTTATAGCCGCATCAAAATTAAATCCTTATTCCTCGATTCGTATGCGATGCATACGACACTTTGAAAAAAAACAACGCGTATCATTGCAGTTATGCAAATGTCAAACCATTGAAATGAATAAAACGAAAATGTCAACATACATAGAAGTTTTGTAGTGTTTTTGATAGCGAAAGTAAATTTTTCGGTTATTAATATAAATTATGAATTTGATAGAGCTGTTTTTTAGTGAAGAAGATGATGAGTGGTGCTGGCTGAGAATTTGGCAGCAATTCGGAGAACAATCCGTGAAACTTTTGTTTAACGTATTTCTGATCATTCCAAACCTGAAAATGTAGTAATTGTACACGAAATATATGTACATTGGCTATTTAACGTTATAGCAAGAGTGCTCAAAAAAGTCTTTGCATCCGTTTTGTTAATACCGCTCTTGCCATGATCCCGAGCGACATCCATTTTACTTAACTTTAGAACTGAGTCGTAGCCAACTTTGAATGCGAGTGAAATAGGACACAAATCCGACCAATATACGAGCAACAAAATACACCGTAATAACGCACAAATACGAAACTCGTATACATTGCGATGCATACGACGCCCGTCAAAAATTGCATACGAGTGTGTTCGTAAAGTACGACTTAATAATAACTAAATGCGACTGTGGTCGGATCCGAGTGCCGTATACGAGTTGAAGAAATGGGGTGGTTGTCAGGCTTATCGAAGGTAAGCATAAAAAGCGGAAGTCCACGCCTTACAAGTATTTCCTTATCTGTTTCCGTTTGTTGCTTATCTTCCTTGATGATATTACCGGCATCAAGAATTTTAAAACCTTTGGCTTGAAGGTCTTTCATAAGCTCTACTTTGGCGCGTGAGCGGTGGAGTCCACTTGCTCGAACCCGATGTGGCCTTTCTGACTTAATTTCGAAAGTATACCACTGGATCTTCTCGGTATTTAGCTTTTGGGACACTGTTCGTTAGCCGTCGTGGTCATCGACGTTAATTTTCCACGCATTATTCCTCAAAGATGTAACCTTAAATTTCGATGTTATCGTTCCTTTAAGGAGGCTATGCAACTTTATTAAATTCCGTTACCCCAACGACGTTTATTGGTGGCGGTAGCTCGAAGTTGTTTTTCTTGCGGTGCATTTTCCTTTTCTTCTTTTAGAGGCTAACTAGCCAACCTTCTCGACTAGAATATCTAAAGATGAAGACAATAAAATAACACGACAAAAGGAAATCGGCGAGATCGAATCTTGACTATAATAGTTTCGCGACACTGATTAATTAGTAAAAGACTTGTTACTTAGTGTGAAAGATGATTGTCTATTTGATTGCACTTTCTTTCTTGCTGGTCAGTCAGAGAGTGACCCGCTGATCATTTTTGACTTTGAACGTAGGCGATGGGTTCCTTGGCGTTGCAATTCAACTAGGCTATTGACCTCAAAGTGCCGAAGATTTTGCCGGTCCGTTAACTGCTACCACCGAAGAAACCCCCGTCATCACCGGTGCTTCAGTCCATCGCGTAGCTGGTCTGCAAAAATTCAAAAATCACCCATTTTCCTCTATGCCCTTCTCTCAATAGTGGTAAGTGAAATAGACGAAAACATAGATTCGCTCAACGTGATCGGTAATGGGAGTGGTAGATGAAAGAGATAACAAAACATAGAATTTGCCATACATTTTTTTCTTGTCTTGCTTCACACGCACATTTGACTTTTGCACTGTCGTCGTCTATATTTTGTCTATGCACTTGCCGACGGCTTTTAATGAATTCATTTCTCGACCGCAATTAAATCACGATTTTTATTATTGATCGTGATGGCGGTAAGATGATGAAAAGTTTGTAAACATATAGCATAAGTGCGTACGACCCAGTTGTGCATTTAATTTTCTTTTTTTCTTCATAAATATAAAAATCTATTTGAAATGTTGCTTATTTTTATTTTCTTTGATTTAGCTATTCTTTCTTTTCAGAAATAACTGGAAGGCATATGAACCCCAAACAAATGTAATGTGGTTACACTACGTCCTTATTAAACTAATAGGTGAAGTTAAATACAAGAATCGGAGATCGAAGCAGCATATGATTTATATTGAGAGAATGAAAACGATGCAAAATACACTTTTAAATTACAATAGTGCATATGAACTTTCTATTAAATTACATACATGATTACCAGGTTCACTTCGCTTGCTTTTGCGTACTTTGTGTTTGAAAGAATAAAATGGTATATGCCTATGAACATACATATGTATAAGTACATATACATATGTACACATTTTTTATTTTTATTTTTTTACGTGTAGGTGGTTGAAAATCGTTGAAAGATATCCCGTGCGAGTTTCTCGATATTTTGTCGTCGTTTTTGACTAGTCGTCAAAATAATCAGCAATTTGATTTTATCACTTGTTTCTACATACGTATGTATGTGTAATAGGGACTGCCGTTTTGTTACCCTTTGCTTTCGAGTAGCTACTTAGGTATGTTAAATCACTCTGTCATGGTGATGACACCAGAAAACAATTTTCGTCTCATTTTTTTGTTATTCTAATTTGTAATTTTAAACTCATGCTTTTATGTAAATTTTGTTTGCAGCTAAGTCAGCAAATATAGACCCCTATTATGGTTAGCGAATCGAACGTTCGACTCAAGTCGAACTACCAGGCGAATTACTGCTGTCGAGGTATTGCTGTTAGCGAACATTTTCATTCGACTATAAAAATTAGTGCTGTTTTGATTTTTAATTAATTTAATTTGAGTTTAACGTTTTCAAGTGCAAGGTGGACAGTTTCAAAGAAAAGAAAACATGATTAGTAGAATGGGACTCTTCTTCAGATGCCTTCTTAACGAACGAAAATTACACTATTCTCCAGAAAAAGCCACAAAAATAGTAAATGCGTGTTGTGCGTTACATAACATTTGTCGTAGCTACGTTTTGGATCCCGACGAAATTTATGATGAAGGTGTCTTTCAATCCATCTGGAACGGATCGTATGATACCCTAGCCTCCTTTCTATAAAGCGGGCGTGGACAAATTGCATTTTGTACTCAAACATGGCTATAACGTCGAACGTTTGAGGATGTTACATATAAAATTTCATCAAAATCGGTTTTTTGATGAAAACGCCTCCAAAACGTGGGCGTGGCCAAAACTTTTGTATGGGTGAATTTGTAGGGAATCTAAATGCCTAAATATTTTGTTTTAACAAAAATTTTCGGTTTCATATAATTTAGTGAAGTTATGAAAAAGATTTCAAAAATGTTTACACTTATACTGCTTCTCCTTCATCCTCCTAGCTCAAAATTTAAGGCCCAAAAAGTGGTGACATACGGACAGACGGACGGACGGACGGAAATGGCTAAATCGTCTTCGCTATTGATACTAATCGCGAATATATATACTTTATAGGGTCTATCTCGATTATTTCTCTATGTTACAAACTATGTATCAAACTTAATATACCCTTAGTTAGGATATGGTATAAAAAGAGAAACGATTTATCTACCAAATTTGAAAAATGCCTGTGATGCTCATAGCTTGATTTTTTAATTGAGATAGCGACGCCGAATAAGAAACACGTAGAGTGCATTAAAGCAATGAAATTATTGAACCAGCTATATCGACAGAGGAAAAAAAAAAGAAAACATCAATTTTGGGTTAATCCGTTTTTGTTGAAAGATATATTGTGAGGAAATGAAAGCGACTTCTCGGAAAACCCGGAAATATATAATAAAGTCATTAGCTAATTACACTTTCATTAGGGGTGCAAGATGAATTTTCGTTTTGCAAGTGAACAAAAAATTAAATCAGGCAGTAGTCTCCTGTTGCGAGACAGTTTTGAAAACTTTTCGATTAAATCAACATTTTGCTTTCAGTTCACTGAATTCCCGCGTTCTTAATTCCTAATTTTTTTGTTAGATTTAAATTAGAACTCCTAATTTTTGCAGTAACATTCATAAAATCAAAACTATAGGAGGTGAAGAAAAATTTCTCAGAGAATAGTCAATTAAAGACAAAAGCATCGAATATCAAAAGACTGTGTACAACTGTAATGCTTATTATGAGCAAACTAAAGACATGACAAAGACGAAAAGATATAAAAAACATACAGAAAAGCTACAATCCGTCTGGAACGGATCGTATGATACCCTATCCTCCTCTCTATAAAGTGGGCGTGGCCAAATTGCATTTTATACTCAAATATAGCTATAATGTCGAACATTTGAGGATGTTACATGTAAAATTTTATCAAAATAGGTTTTTTGATGATAACGCCCCCAAAAAGTGGGCGTGGCCAAAACTCTTCTATGGGTGAATTGTAGGGAATCTAAATACCCAAATATTTGGTCTTAACAAAATTTTTCGGTTTCATATAATTTAGTGAAGTTATAAAAAAGTAGGCGTGGCAGTGGGCGGATGTAAAAAAATTTTACACTAGTATTGTATCTTTTTCTCGGAAGCCCAGATATGAAATTTCAGCGTCCTAGTTAAAAATTTAAGGCCCAAAAATCGGTTTTGTGATGAAAACGCCCTCAAAAAGTGGGCGTGGCCAAAACTTTTGTATGGGTGGATTGTAGGGAATCTGAATGCCTAAATATTTGGTCTTAACAAAATTTTTCGGTTTCATATAATTTAGTGAAGTTATGAAAAAGTGGGCGTGGCAGTGGGCGGATTTCAAAAATTTTTACACTTGTACTGTATCTTTTTTTCAGAAGCCCAGATATGAAATTGCATCGTCGTAGCTCAAAATTTAAGGCCCAAAAAGCGGTGACATACGGACGGACGGACGGACGGACGGACGGACGGACAGACGGACGGACGGTCATCGCTCAATCGATTTCGCTATTGATGCTGACCACGAATATATATACTTTATATGGTCTATCTCGATTATTTCTCTATGTTACAAACTATGTGTCAAACTTAATATACCCTTAGGATAGGGTATAAAAAAATCTTATATACAAATTTTAATATGTCCACACCACATGAAAAATATTTATTCTGGCAACACTGCCGCTGCAATGGACAACAATTAGTAAAGTTGTGAAAAGTGGGCGTGGCAGTAGGCGGATTTCAAAAATGTTTATACTTGTACTGCTCCTCTTTCGCAAAAGCCAAGTTATGAAATTTCATCCTAAGGTCCAAAAAGTGGTGGTACGATAGCACGGACAGACGTCTGCGTTATTGATGCTGATCACATTAGGATAGGGTATGAAAACCACACCACTTTGTAACGCGCCGCGTCAATACTGAATGATGCAAATAATCTGTATTTTCATACGATAACGCGTTTCACCGCCGCGCCGTTTTAAATCCTCCGCACTCTGTGTGACACGGGCTATGCATTACTGAACAATACAATACGCGGCGTTAAAATGCGCTCTGTTTCACGAGGCCTTTCATAAGCGGCAATTCTTGAGCGATTATTCTTATACCCTATCCTAAGGGTATATTAAGTTTGACACATAGAGAAATAATCGAGATAGACGATTGAGTACATGCCACGGGGAAGACCAAGGACGAGGATTTTTACCCACCAAAATTAAGGGTACTTTACTTAAGGCCGATTTTACTAAAAATGGATTTTCTTCAAAACGGCTCTAACGATTTTGATAAGATATCATTTGCAAGTTAGTTTGGAAATATCCTATTAGATGGCACACCACGTTTTGCGCCAAAAATGCGTACAACGGTAATTTTAGAAATTGACTGTTTCTCGGCTATTTCTTCAGCTTGGGCTTGAAATTAATATCTGAGGTTGGTATAACAAATGGAAAGATATGAAGTCCCAAAATTTTAAAACTGCCATGCCCAATTTTCAAAAATTTAAGTTTTTTAAAATTTTTAATAGGAATAGAGAATAAAATTTTAAAACTAAATTAATAGGCCTTGAAGTTCTCTATAATTCACTTGAACACCATATACGGCCCACGCCCACTTTTTGGGAGCATTTTTACAAAAGAACGATATTGTGAAATGTCCAAGATACGTAGCATCAGTTCAATGTTATCAATTCCATCGAAAATGCAAAATGCCACGCCCACTTTATGAGGCTTCATGTGTAAGATGTGTAAGAAAACCAAGACTTGAATTTCAGTTCTTATAAGATTGTAAAGTTATTGCAATAAGGTACAAATTCCTACGACCCAGTCGTGCACTTTATTTCTTTTTTTTAATAAACTTTTCCAAATTAAACCTTAACCTTGAGCCAAATTTTTTTCATTTCTAAGAAAATGGCAGCCAATTCACGTTATGACAATATTTTTGCCACGCCTTGTGTGAAATGTCGAAATAATGTGATGCACTCACAACAGTCAATTTCATTCACAATGAACAAAACTTTTAAATTTTGATTTATTTAGAATTGATTTAGAAAAATTGAGATACATAATACCATTGTATATAAATCTAATAGTATTATCACTTGACGAAATTTTTTCTTAGTTACCTCGTTCTACAGAGGGCGCAAAGCAAAGTGGTTTCTCTTACACACAGAAAGAGAGTTTTGAGCGAACAAATGGATAAACGAGAGAACAAAAGGAAAAACGGCAAGGAATATAAAAACAAAACTGACTCTCTTCTTAATCATGTACACACATCCAAATATGTACATGTCGTGTGGTTTAATACCATCGTGATGGACGAGACGGAAGGATTATGTTTTCCTTTTGTGTTTTGTTTTTGTATTTTTTTGTGTTTACCTTAATTATGAATGAAGTTATTTTTCTGCAATATACACACTCAAACGTTGCCACATTTTATTATTTCTATGCGGGAATTAGCGACGTTGCAATATTGTAGATTTCAATGTTAATGCAAATGCAAATGCTTTTCTTCTTGTTAATACATATGTATGTGTATGTATTAATACATGTAAATATTTAATATGTATTCTAATGTTTTGTACCACAACAACAGATTAATTTTATTTAATTATAAACATTGGATTGAAAGGACAAATTGATGAAAACAACCTTTTTTTTCCTTTTTGGAGTAAATTACGGTTACCAATACGGATTATGCTAAATATTTTTTTATTGTCCCTAACTATATGTAGATACATAGTATGTGACTATTTATACCTAGAAATGTAGTTCCATATGTAAGTATTTACATATGTATGTATGTACGTACATATATTCTTTCCACATCACCCAGTGGGGTAAAATACTAGATGCGTTTTTTGTAAGTGTCCCCAGTAGGCCTATTCCTATATCACAACTTCATAAATTCTATTATTGTACATGCATTCAAAGGGATATAATATACATTTAATACATAAGTATGTATGCATGTATGTATGTATGTACATAGATATAACAATTTCATAAACTATACTTTTATTTACTGTTAATGGAGGCGAAGCTTTTTGAACCTCTTTTACTGCAGTTGAAACTTCAAGAATAGTTATTTTCTTTCCAACTCTGCTTGCCCCCGAATTCATAATTTTAAAGCACGTATCGTCAGTTACAACGTCACTGCATTTGCACACCGTTATGTATGATTTCGGAACTACATTTTTAGTGAGGCATTTCAAGTAAAAATGTTCTTCGCAAAAAAGGGCATTTTTTTCAAAGTTGTTTTCTGAGAATGCTTTAACCAAATTTCTCTTCGCTGGTCATTCAGAATGTGAAAAAATGACAAAGAAAACTATTTCTTAACGTTATTGCAATCTGTGGTTGAACATCGGTTAGACACACTTATAAAACCTTTGCTTATTTATTTACATATAAAATCTAAAAGGAACATATACATATGTACATATGTATATAATGTACCTACATATGTATATATATATTCACTGCTCTGAATATTGAATTAAAAATTAATTTTCTTACAACGTACAATTTGGTAATTGCCAGTCAAGCAATTTTATATGTTTTTTGTTTCTCTTCTTGCAAATTATTTTTTGATTTTATGTTAGGCAATGCTGTGACCAATCCTTAACCGCCAAAACCAAGAAAAGGAAAATTATAAATGTACATCCATACATACATATACACATGTACATATGTATACAGTACATATGTCCAGAGTAAGTCAAAACTGCGCACAGTACGTATACACATCATATGGCAGAAAACAAAAACTGACACATTACGCAACAACTCTATACATATATGGAAGAAGTGGTACATTACCCCTGGGTATTCCTTCACACAAACCAATATTGAAGGCGCACCTGTTATGCTCTTAAGGAGTTTAAATCCACCCAAAGTCTGAGACGGAAACAGATTACAGGTTAAAGCTGCACATACATACATATGTAAGAATGGGAAAGAAGAAATGATCTTTCTTACACCTATTTGCCAGTCAAACAAATTTATCTGTCTGATTTGTTATGCAATGGCGGTGACCAACCCTTAACCGCCAGAATCATGATAATGAAATGTGTATCTACAAACAAAGTTGAACGCAGTCCACCTCGGCAGAAACTTCACAGGACACATAACGATCATCTATTTTTTTTCTGTATTTTCGCTTTCCACCTTTTTTGTGTGTTTGTTTGGTTCTCTTTTTTTTCTCTTTGTTCTCTTTCTTCTCTTCTTACTTGATATCTGCGACTGTAAGAGCAAATGGATAGTTGGGAGCGAATGAGAAAAAAGTTGCCTTGCTTGTTAGAGGCGCTAGTGTCGATATCCTCAAGTGATACTACTATTAGATTTATATACAATGATAATACCAACATTTCAATTAATTGATAAATTTTGTCAATTGGTTGATAAATGACAACCGCAATAAGGGTGAATATCATATTACAGATGCGTTGTTTGCATTGCATTGTTTCTGCTGTTCTACTTTTGCTATGCTGTTAACTTTGTTAAAAGCATAATGAACGTGGACTTTGAAATCCTATCAAATCAGAGATTTTATACTATTCCTCTTGTTATGATTGCTACTAAGTAGTAATGAAGGGACTGTGTATGGCAACCCTTAAGGTTCCTTTCCTTTTTATACCCTATCCTAAGGGTATATTAAGTTTGACACATAGTTTGTAACATAGAGAAATAATCGATATAGACCCTATAAAGTATATATTCGTGATCAGCATCAATAGCGAAATCGATTGAGTGATGTTTGGAGCGTTTCTTTGAAAAACCGATTTTGATAAAATTTTGCATGTAACATCCTCAAACGTTCGACGTTATAGCCATGTTTGAGTACAAAATGCAATTTGGCCAAGCCCACTTTATAGAGAGGAGGATAGGGTACATACGATCCGTTCCAGACGGATTGTAGCTTTTCTGTATGTTTATATCCTATCCTACGGTTATATTAAGTTTGATACATACATAGTTTGTAACATAGAGAAATAATCGAAATAGCCCATATAAAGTATATATGTACATATATTCGTGATCAGTATCAATAGCGAAGACGATTTAGCCATGTCCGTAAGTCCGTCTGTCACCACTTTTTGGGCCTTAAATTTTGAGCTAGGAGAAAGTGCATATCTGGGCTTTCGAGAAGGAGAAGCAGTACAACTGTAAAAATTGTTCAAATCCGCCCACTGCCATGCCCACTTTTTCATAACTTCACTAAATTATATGAAACCGAAGAATTTTGTTAAGACCAAATATTTAGGCATTCAAATTTCCTACAGTTCACTCATAAAAAAGTTTTGGCCATGCCCATTTTTTGGGGGCATCAAAACCGATTTTGATGAAATTTTATATGCAACATCCTCAAACGTTCGATGTTATAGCCATATTTGAGTACAAAATGCAATTCGGCCACGCCCACTTTATAGGAAGGAGGATATGGTATCATACGATCCGTTCCAGACGGATTGTAGCTTTTCTGTTTGTTTTGTTTTAACCTTTATTTCTTCCTTTTGGGGCATTGTATTTTTGTATCTTTGTCAGATCGCATGTTAAATATAAATACATTTGAAACAAAAACGTTATTATTATTTTGGATTGTTAAGAGCATAATAAATCAGAAGCGCTGCACCTATCGCGGGCTCTCCCTTTTGTAGTAACCCCAATCAGTTCCTTACAGAAGAAAATAGAGGATGAGTAAATAGTCGCTGGGTTCATCTGGAAACATGCGCAACAGCCAGGGCCCTATGGCCGGGTATCAGAAAGAAGAGATCAACTTCTCTGGTGAAACTGAGTCGTTATAAAACACGGGTCGTTTCAGGGTTAAGTACTTGTCATAGTGCCATTGGTGACCACGCGGAGCGACTCGGTGTACTACATAATGACTTCTGTAGAAGCTGCAGCGACGAAGAAAAAATTGAGTCAGTTCGTCACCTACTGTGCGACTGTCCTGCCCTATCCGTCAGAAGAATGAGGACTCTTGGTAGTTAATTCTTCTCGGATTTGGAGGACTTGGGTAACGTAGAGCTGAGGGACCTCCTGAGATTCATATCATTATCTGGGTGGTTCCAATAGCGGACTTTGTAGGTTTCCGGGGTTAAATGATTGGGCACAATGGACCCGAACTGTGGTCTAAGTGAGCAGTGACACTGTCACAAGGCACCCATCTACCTAACCTAACCTAAGAGCTCTGGCATCTGCAGTAGTTTGATCCTTAACACGGAGCTTCGGTCTTCCTTGTCGTCTCGAACCTGGGGGCTGTGATTCGAAGATCCTCTTCGCTGAAGCATTATTGTCCATTTGATGTGGAGGAGCCAATGTAGTTCACGTGTTTTGGCTTTTTTAACTACATCCACATCTTGGTACAGGTTCTAGAGTTCGCGGTTGTATCTTCTCCTCCATTCGCCCTCCTCGCATACGGGACCGAATATCCGAAAAAGAATTTTTCTCTTAACGGCTGCCTGGCTGTCTACATACACAGTAATCGTTCTGCCAACGATATTGCTCTCGCTTATAATCTTAGCAGCCTGTATGATGGCTGTGACTTCTGCCTGAAAGACGCTGCAATCATCATTTATTCTAAAGGAGTTGTTTATTCCTATGGCCTCACAATAAACTCCGGCTCCCGTGCCAACGTCCATCTTAGAACCTTAGCTTCCAGTACATTCTGTCAGGAATTCTTATAGCGAATCTCCTTTCAAAAGCTAGCGTGGGGGTCATGTGATCAGTTTCTGACAAACAGCTGGTGGATCCCCATCGGGACAAAATTGAGGCATGGCCGTACAGGCTCGATGACCACATTCGGCCTTCTCTCAGTCTCACAGCGATTTTAGCCCCCAGACTGCCACAGTATATGTCAAGCGGAATGAAACTGACCATGGTTTCCATTGCCGCTGTTGGTGTTGTCTTCATTGATGCCATGACTCTAATGCACGCTGCCCACTGGATTTTGGTGAGGTTAGAAATCTGGTATTGCTACTCCAGTACCGTCCACCATACCAGTGAACGATATGTAAGAATGGGTCTTACGACCGCCGTGTATATCCGGTACACCACAGCTGGTCTAAGACCCCACGTGTTACTGAATGCCTTTTTGCAAGAGTAGAAAGCTACGCTTGCTTTCCTGACGCGTTCAGCAGTGTTATCCTTCCATTTTAGTTTGGAATCTAGAATTACACCCAGGTATCGGGCTGAACCTGATATACTTAGTTCAGTACCACTGATGCTTGGGGGTCTGAAGGCAGGAATTGATCTCTTCCTAGTGAAGAGAACTACCTCCGTCTTTGAAGGGTTCACTCCTAGCCCTTTGCTGCTAACCCAATTCTCCACTAGTTGTAGTGCGAGATTGAGTCTTTCGCTTAGGACTGAAGGGAATTTCCCCGAGACCAGGATAACCACGTCGTCGGCATAGGCCGTCACGTTAAAACCGTTTTCCTTTAGTATTACCAAGATCTCGTCCACTACAAGGAGCCATATTAGAGCGAATAAGACTCCTCCTTGAGGGGTTCCTCTGCAGACGCTTCTCCTGATTGTTACATCTCCTTGCGATGAGGTTATAACTCTCAATTGAAGCATCTGAGCAATCCAGTTGGAGAGACCGATGCTCAGCCTAGCTCTGTGTAAACTGCCCAGGATCGCATCGGTGCTTTCTTTTTTTTTTTAATGTTCTGCATCACTTAGGACTAAAGTCCTTTAAAGTTATAAACCCAGTGATGGAGTGAAAGGAAAAGGTATAGGAAAGTTAGAAGTTGGTAGGAAAAGGAAAGAGAGTTAGGTGACGATGCGCGTTGACTTTAAATCTTTGTAAATCATAATTTGATGGAAATATTGAGGACGAAAGTCATTTCACATACGTGTTGAATGGCTAAAGAACGTGCTTCTGAATTTGACTGTGCGACCGAAAATAGGATTCAAAAGATAAGGGTGTGCGGAAAAGGCCGTTCGTGTAGTACGATTAAACTGACGGACAGGCGGGACACAATTATAGATTTCGTCCGAACAGCTTGATGGAAAAATCTGTACAGGACCGATAAACATCCAACATTCCGACGATGTTCTAGCGAAGGGATTTGGTTGCAAATTGATAGGTCACCGATCAATCTACGGGAGCTCCTGCCCAAACGTGTGAGTTGTATTCGAGTTTTGGACGAATGTACGCTTTATAAATAGTAGCCAAGTCTGAAGGACTGAAAAAACGTTTACACCTCTTGAGGAATCCGAGGCATCTAGCGCCATTTTTCGCAGCTTCGGATATCTGATGATTCCAGCGAAGGTCTGGGGTAACATGCATGCCAAGCATTGACAAGCCGTTAGAATCCTCAATATCAGCACCATTCATTTTTAGTTTGGCTACATTGATATCCCGCTTCAGAGACAGGAGACAGCACTGGGTTTTTGACGAATTGAACTCAACTCGGTTTTTAGCACCCCAATTGGTGATTGCATCAATATCGGAGTTGAGCTCGGTTGACATTCGCTGCTGGTTAGACTCTACAGCTTGGGGTCTCAGCCGTGGAATCGCCAAAGAGTAAGTGAAGTCAAGAGTACTGTCATCCGCAAAGGAATGGATTGGATTGCGAGTAAGAGAGAGAAGGTCATTAATAAATATTAAAAACAGGGTCGGAGAGAGGACTGAGCCCTGGGGTACACCAGCATTGGTTGAGAATGGGGTAGAAGTATATCCGTCCAATACAACTTGTATTGACCGATTACTCAAAAAACTTGCAATCCATGAAGAGAAGATGCTGCCGACACCATAAGCTAGGATTTTGCTTAAGAGGGCACTGTGCCACACTCTATCGAAAGCTTTGGAGATATCAAGGGCAACTACTCGGCATTCGCCGTGATGGTGAATACTTTGGTTCCATTTTTCTGTTAGGTACACCATAAGGTCACCTGTAGAACGTTGTTGACGGAAACCGTACTGACGGTCATTGAGAACACGGTTGCTTTCGAGATTTCTCATGAGATGGAAGTTAACAATGCTTTCCATGACCTTGGAGAGCACTCCTTCGGTAGTTCGAAGGGGAGGTTTTATCGCCCTTTTTAGGGATCGGCTGGACGTGTGCGAGTTTCCACCTATCCGGAAAGATGTCTGTAGAATATGACAAGTGGAAGAGCTTACGTAGAGGTTTAGCCAGGGAAGAAGAACACCTCTTCAAAACAAGGGGAGGGATCCCATCTGGACCTGAATATTTGTTACTTCTAAGATCTTTGAGGGCTCGAGCTACTGAGCGGGTTCGGAAAAATATTTGTCCTAGTGAATATTAAACCGGATTCAGTAATGGTGGTGGAAGAGAAGTATCTGGCAAGGTGGAATTTGCAGCGAACATAGCTGCTAGCAGATTGGCTTTCTCTTGTGAGTCAGTGATACTTTGATCATTGTGAACAAGAGCTGGGATAGATGTTGAGGCTGAGCTTTTAATTCTTTTAACGAAAGACCAAAAAGATTTACTGCCTTTAGGACATTGCAGTATTTTTTGCCTCACTTTTTGGTCTCGTAGAAATTTCGCACGCTTTAAAATTGAGTTGCAGTCATTTCTAGCCCCTTTCCTCAGAAGGTGTTTGGCGCCATAACGCAAAAGCCTCTTCCTTCTTCCGGACGGCAATCGCACAGGTCGGATTCAACCAAAGTTCTTGTTTGGGTTTGATACTATTTTTACTTGGTACAGTTTTACTTGGGATGAAGGAGCGCATTCCAAGTAAAACCAGGTCTGTGATCATGTCAGTAGCGGCATTTACATCTCTATCGAGGAAGCATAGAGACCAGTTAAAAGCCCTGAAGAACGAATTAAGACCACTCCAATCGGCATTCTCGTATTGCCAAATTGTTCTTCTAGAGTATCTTCTGTTAACTGAATGCTGGTGGGAGTGCGAGAATTTTGCTGACACCAGACAATGATCCGATCTCCCCAGGGGAGCAGAAACTGCGATTGAATATTTGTCGGGAAGAGAGATTAAACACAGGTCTAGAGTGTGTTGGCCGTGACCGTCAACATCGGGAATGTGCGTGGCCTTGTCCACAAGCTGAGTAAGGTGGTTAAACTCAGCGAAGATCTCTGTGTAACGACCTTCAGGTGTTGTTGGTCCAGAGTGGCGAAGCCAACTAGTATTATGGACAGTTTTGGGATAGCGGGATAAAATACTAGTTATTGATTCAGAAATCATATCGAGGTGTTGAAATGTCAATTCTTTTCCTGAACCGGGGCTTCGATAAAGAAGACAGAAGTGAATTAAATGCTTCCCGATGGAAAATTTGATCCAGAAAAACTGAAAGATTGGATCATCTGAGCTACCGAATTGGGGCTGCAGTTGGAAGCTCACTTCATTATTTACGTAGAGCGCGATACCTCTACGTGGCACAAATAACGGCACCAGTGTATATCCTGCTATTGCGAATTCACTGGGATGAGCGTCATCGTTAAGCTGGGTTTCACTTAGTGCTATTACCGCTGGTTTGTGCGTGAAGATATGAGTTGCAACAGCAAAGAAGTTGCCTCTTAGCCCACGAATATTAGTGTACGCAACCTCGAAAATTTCCATCAAAAAATAATTTAAAACTATTTAAAAACATACAGAAAAGCTACAATCCGTCTGGAACGGATCGTATGATACCCTATCCTCCTCTCTATAAAGTGGGCGTGGCCAAATTGTATTTTGTACTCAAATATAGCTATAATGTCGAACATTTGAGGATGTTACATGTAAAATTTTATCAAAATAGGTTTTTTTATTATAACGCCCCCAAAAAGTGGGCGTGGCCAAAACTGTTCTATGGGTGAATTGTAGGGAATCTAAATACCCAAATATTTGGTCTTAACAAAATTTTTCGGTTTCATATAATTTAGTGAAGTTATAAAAAAGTAGGCGTGGCAGTGGGCGGATGTAAAAAAAATTTACACTTGTACTGTATCTTTTTCTTGGAAGCCCAGATATGCAATTTCAGCGTCCTAGTTAAAAATTTAAGGCCCAAAACTCGGTTTTGTAATGAAAACGCCCCCAAAAAGTGGGCGTGGCCAAAACTTTTGTATGGCTGGATTATAGGCAATCTGAATGCCTAAATATTTGGTTTTAACAAAATTTTTCGGTTTCATATAATTTAGTGAAGTTATGAAAAAGTGGGCGTGGCAGTGGGCGGATTTCAAAAATTTTTACACTTGTACTGTATCTTTTTCTCAGAAGCCCAGATATGAAATTTCATCGTCCTAGCTCAAAATTTAAGGCCCAAAAAGCGGTGACATACGGACGGACGGACGGACGGACGGACGGTCATCGCTCAATCGATTTCGCTATTGATGCTGATCACGAATATATATACTTTATAGGGTCTATCTCGATTATTTCTCTATGTTACAAACTATGTGTCAAACTTAATATACCCTTAGGATAGGGTATAATGACACACTCCACTATGAATGAGAGAACGCTAGTTTATTAAAAAAGAAAGAGGTGGCAACCCTGCTGGTAGTAACTATGCCTTATCAGTGGGGTTGACACGTAATGCTCTCAGTTAAAAAACTAGCGGACACTCATTCAATCGCATGCAATCGAAAGACAAACATGCACACGCACAAGCAAGTTGGCTGCTTGCAGACCCGCTATACGGCGAGAGAGCTAGCCACCGTTTGCAGGAACGCTTCAAGAGTGAATTCCTTGAAGTGGAGGGATCTTTCTATGTTTGATACGACCCTGTGGAGGGCCGTATCTACCGACCTACCGCGGATGTATGCATGTTGTGATTTAGATATTTAGTTATCATCAATCACACTTCTTATGTACACATCTATTAAACGTTCCAGTGTTTTTAGCATAAAAGACGACAGATTGATAGGTCTCAAATCTTTAGCATTTGTGTGGCTTGCTTTTCCCGCTTTGGGAATAAATACAACACGCACAACCCGCCATGCTTTAGGAACATATCGTAGCTTAAAGCATGCCGTGAAGATGCGCTTGAGCCATGGAATAGCAATATCCACTGACTGTTGCAACATCACAGGTCGTATGTTATCCATTCCTGGAGCCTTATAAGGAGCAAATGACTTAATTGCCCAAGCTATCTTATCCTCGTCCACTATATTGCCCACCTCTTCCGCGTTTCCTCATGCGACTCTGCCCAAGTACCATCACTTTTCCTGATATTGGACGCTTCCTTAGGCGGAACGCTTCGTTTGTTGAATCTATAGATGCGCAAAAGAATCTCCAAGAATTCCTCTTTGCGAACCTAATCTCTTTCTTGAGGAGCTTTGCGCTTTCTTTATATGTGGACCACTCGACGACCCCCTCTTTAGCGAGGTTCCATCCTACTCTTGAAAAGCGAATGAGTTCCGCTATTTTATCATTCCACCATGGTGGACGTTTTTTACTGCTATGTCTACTGACCGGGCAGGATTTTTCAAAGGATTTCGTAAGGGAACCCTACGCGGATATCTAAAAGTCCCCTTCCCACGAGTAGATAGTTGTAGCTAGAAGAGTATCCAACAATGATCAGATAGTGACGCTTTCTTGGAGACGCTCCATTCAACAACTTCAACAGAGCTCTGTTCAGATACGAAAGTTACATCTAAGACTTCCTTTCTTGCAGACGTTACAAAGGTGGGGTCATTGCCTCTATTACAAATAAAAAGATTGGATTCTAAGATAAAATTAAAATAAATAAAATAAAAACAAAACTTCGCCTCTAGCATTGATGTCAGTGCTACCGCACAAAATATGGTGGGCGGTGGCATCACATTACAAGACTAAGTTTTTGCTAAGTTTTTTCAATTTCCATAGCGTCAGTGGACCCATCTTTTTCCGCATGTTGAGTCTGTTTTATGAGCTTTAGAGTTGACTCTCCCGCTCCATAAAACAGACTCAACTGATTCTCCGGCAGAAGTGAGCCCGGGGGTTCATTCATAAGAATGATGAAACCCTTGGTCCTATTCTTCGCCTCCTCCTCCCCCACAACCTCCCAGTTCTTCATAGCAATAGAAGGGTTCTGAGCCTTCAAGAAGTGGTGGATCTCATTTTTGTCCACACCTCAGTCAGGCACGCAGTGCCTTCCCTTGGGTGTGGTTGGAATCTCCTCTGGGGGTACTGCTCGCAATGCAGATCCCTCCCAGAGTCTAAAACCGCGAATTGCGGCCTTCGCGAATTCCATTGATAACTGATCCTTACAGTCTATCAATGTAAAACCGCGATGCCACTTCGGTCTGCCGAACGTGGGCGTACATTCTTCCGAATGTGGTCAGAGACTGCTCTGGCTAAGACCTTCTCAATCATTTGGCCACGTTCATGAGAATACTGGCAACTCGGTTTTCCGAAGTTCACCACAGCAAGCTGTAGCGAACTACGGATTGCCCCACTGAAGAGCATCTTTGAACCGAAATCCTCCCTCTTGCCCTCGGCCATCTTGCGACTATTTTCAGCGGCCCTCGACGTCTCCGAATGCCCATCCTTATGACCTGCCTTAGCGGCAGCGGCCTTAGTCTTGGCTTTTCCGGTCGCTTTCTGCACTCCCTTTCCGCTGTGGGATTGAAGAAGTCACATGATAGCATCTACTTGCCGAAATCCGGTGCATGTTTGCAATAGTTCGGAGGAACTGTTTCCGAATCACACATTGCATCACGTATTTTCCAGCGTCACGCGGCACAGCTGGATCAACCGGGATCCCGAAATTTGCCATCGCCTTGTACTAGAGCTCAAGACGATTAATGCTATCATATGCAGCTTTGAAGTCGATAAAGAGATTTTGAGTCTCGACTTGAAATTCGTTGGTCTGTTCCAGTCTGCCTTAGTATGGAAATTTGGTTGATTGGCCATCTGCCGGGCCGGAAGCCAAACCGGTACAAGCCGATTAGTGTGCTGCAGCAAGGCTTCAGACATTCATACAGTACGGTGGATAGGATCTTCTATGCAACATTAACGAGGGATATGCCTCGGTAGTTCTTACTAGACATAGAGTCGCTTTTATTGAAGATGGGGCATATAAAGCTCATAGTCCTCTCATCGGGCATGGCTTTATCTACCCATACTTGGTTGATGATTTGGTGCATGCGCCCTACCAAAGCATCACCATGTTCGAAAATCTCTGTTGGTAGACCATCAGAGCTGGCGGCCTTGTTGTTCTTCAGCTTTATGATAGCTGAGCCGACCTCTTCCAAACTGGGATGGGGGATGGATTCTTCATTGACTGGATGCGGGTTCTCTTCTTGCCCTATAACTCTCTCCACCTGATGCCCATTAAGTAGCTGCTGGAAATGCTGCTTAAAAACATCTACTATTCCCTGTGCTTGGGTGACTAGGTTTCTTTCACTGTTTCGAAGACCCTGCGTTCCGCGCTTGAAGCCAGCTGCCGGTTGCTTGGCTTTCCCAAAACACATCGGTATGTTGTTCCTATCGCGGGACGATATCGATTTGGTTGGCGATTCGACCATCTGTAGAGCGCCAGGTTGCTGTGTAAATTTGTAGTCTTGAACACAGACTAATACAGATAATCATCCCCTGCCCGCTAAAACCCTCAAATGGGCGGAGCCTAAATCCTCTCCCATGATTCTCTATCCGTGAATGTATGTGAATAATATATTACGGGCCTGATTAAATTTCCTTTAGAGTGAACTAACTTTTGCATGTGTTGAGAGATAAATTTGCTTTTTGTTTTGTTCCGAGAAATTCACCAGAATAGCTATAAATTAATTCAGCTCTACAGTATTGTTGTGTATGTCAATTGATTCATTATTGCACTGAAGTCAATGCTGCAATTAGATATTGTCATACTCCTTTCGTTTAATAGTTATAGCACTTTCAAATTGCACTTTCAAATAATAACGAATAGGAACAAAAAAAATTCCCTGTTGGTAAATTTTTAACACCAAGATGGCTGCGCCCATGGGTTCCCCATCGCTCAAAGAATGTGTGCGTGAGGTCCCATTTGATTTGCATTGAAGCACCTATACACCTAAAGAGCGATGGGGAAAAACAGCTGTTTTCTTGTGCGTTTTATCTTGAGAGAGCCCCTCTGATATGACTATCTGCATAAGTATAAAATCTGAGGTCTTGAATACCTAGTACTACTTATCACCGTACTACGATCTGCTGCAAAATCGATTAGCCGGAAACCGTTGTCTGTTGTCGTGTCGTGGAGACTGCTTTCCAACTAATCTGCCTAAGATGTTTTCCTTACCGATTTTGGCATTGAAGTCCCCGAGTATGATTTTGACATCATACTCCAGACATATTCCGTTCAGGAGGTCATAAAACTCCTCCTTGATAGAGACTTCAGCTTTGTCGGTAGGGGCGTGTGCACATATTATGCTGATGTTTTGGAATGTTGCCTTGCGGATCACAGTCAGGCAATCGCTGATCGGCTTAAAGTCAATTATCATTGAGGATATGAATCCGCATCCTAACATGTAGTCTTTTGTGTCAGCTGTAATTAATGTCGCAATTTTTCCGTTTGTGCATGCCTAATCCTATCCACTGTATCTCCTAGATTTGTCTTGTACGGCGTGAGGACAGATTTCAGTTTTTGAATAGCATCAGGAGTGTAAAATTTTCACCATTTCAGTCACAGCCACTTTTTATCTAGTCGCAGCAATGTGCAATTTCAGTTGTCATTTACGAGCACAACCAACCGCCAAGAATAAAGCAAGAGAATTGTGAGATTAAACTCTAGCGATAGTTTTGGTCGCGGGAATGTGGATTGCGTTATTTGGGTGGAATGTGAATAAACTTTGACAGTTCCCAGAAAGCATTCGCCTATTCGCGGAAAAAATCAGCGAATTGTTAATTTTTTCACAAAAACTAGTTGAAATTCAACTTTTATTTATATCAATCGATAAATAAATTAAGTCCTGTTCTTTTGGAATAGTAAAATTGCCAATGGCGTTCTTATAAATATTCTAAAAACTGTTTGTTCGCAGTTCGCGCATTTCCACGTCGCTCAGCTGTGAATGTACCTTTAGGTCGTAGTCCGTGGACGTTCCGGGTCGTGGTATTAAATGAAAGGACCCATTGTCGGAGGGTGGTGTTTTTATACCCTATCCTAAGGGTATATTAAGTTTGACACATAAGTTTGACATAGAGAAATAATCGAGATAGACCCTATAAAGTATATATATTCGTGATCAGCATCAATAGCGAAATCGATTGAGCGATGACCGTCCGTCCGTCCGTCCGTCCGTCCGTATGTCACCGCTTTTTGGGCCTTAAATTTTGAGCTAGGACGATGAAATTTCATATCTGGGCTTCTGAGAAGAAGATACAGTACAAGTGTAAAAATTTTTGAAATCCGCCAACTGCCACGCACACTTCTTCATAACTTCACTAAATTATAAGAAACCGAAAAATTTTGTTAAAACCAAATATTTAGGCATTCAGATTCCCTACAATCCACCCATACAAAAGTTTTGGCCACGCCCACTTTTTGGGGGCGTTATCATTAAGAGAGGAGGATAGGGTATCATACGATCCGTTCCAGACGGATTGTAGCTTTTCTGTATGTTTTTTTATGTGGTAAGAAAGTTACCCTGACGGCACAACCCCGAACCTGAAGGACCAGTTCAATTTTTTTTTTTGAAACCCCTAGGACGAGGTGCAGGTTTTAAGCCGATGTCAGTAAACCGCTTCGGGGATGTGAGCGCTGCCGTTGGCCCTAGAAGGGCCATCATCTCTTTTCCAAAAACCTGAGTTATTCTTGGAAATCTTTATCGACCTGAGCTCCGAAAATGTCGAAGTAGCCCATATAAAGTGTGCTTATGTTTCCGTTTGAGTTGTGGTGGTGACCTTGTTTTGCACGTCATTTCATTGTCATCCTTTACAACCGGCCGAATTTGGAAGGGATGCCAAAACTAGACATAGCTGTTCTCAATAGATGCTATCGTAGGCGACTTTAAAATCGATAAAAATAGTGGTGATAATCGCTTAGAAAGTTTCGGATTCTGCCGTAATGTGAAAATTTGGTCGATAGTGAGCTTTCCTGGCCTAAAACCACACTGATATGGACTAATCAGATTTCTGGCAAACGATTTTAAGCGTTCCCATAGAACAGCAGATAGATCTAGTAAGCGACGTTGAGGAGACTTATTTCTCTATAGCATTAATACAACTGGAGTGCGAAATAAAAAAAATAAAAAGAAATGTAGTTGTAGTGTTAAAAGTTCGCAAGAGCCTATCCGTATCGGAAGTCGTGGGTTCGTATTATTCAAAAGAATAATATTCCGTATAATGAATATCAAATAAAGCTCAGTGGATTCTTTGGCGGCGATCGTGAAACGGTAGGAGATTTTGAAATATAGAAATTGATAGCATCAAAATGATAGATGAAGTTTTTGTGGTTCCAAACGAGGCACAGTTGGTAAGCGTTATTGTCTGTAGATCGGCGGTTTTATGTCAAGTTCACGTTCGAGTTGAGTTCTTGGACACCAAAGTTAATATCTCGTATAATTCCGATCAAATTCAAAAGTTCTGCGAAGATATTTATAAAGAAGAATTCATTGTTGTCACTGACACAGTTCAAGAAAAGCATTGTGCATAGATCAAACTCTAGTTGTACTTCTCCGATAGTGGTAGTTCCAAAGAAAGATGGCACCCTGATGATGTGCATTGATTTCCGTCAGCTGAATTCGATGACAGTTAAGGAAAAATACCCGATGCCGGTAGTTAAGGAGTAGTTAAATAGATTGGGCTGTTATAAGTTTTTCTCGATTTTGGATTTAAACAGTATTACCAAATACTGGTCGCCGAAACTTCACGACATCTTGCTTTTCAAATTCAAAATGTGCAGTTAGAGTTCTGTAGGATGCCTTTCGGTTTGGTCAATGATCTTGGTCTTATCAAACTAAGATGGACAAATTGGTAGTTGAACTCCAGATTCAGGACGTGCTTGTCTTTTTAAATGACGTAATAGTTCCTAGCAGAACGGTGGCGGAAGGCCTTACGAAGCTCCGCTTATTTTTGGAACAATTGTATGAAAGTGGGCTGACTTTAAAACTATCTAAGTAAATGTGAAATCCTTAAGACTAAAGTTGAATATCTAGGCCATCAGCTATCGGAGGAGGGCGTGAAACCAGGTTTTAAGAAAACAGCAGCCATTTTAAATTTTCGAAAGCCGTTCACAGTTCGAAATGTACCACAGTTTCTCGGATTTTCCGGTTATTTTCGGAAAATTATCAAGAATTTTGTGGACACAGCAGGCCCTCTTAATAGTATGTTGAAGGAGAAGGTTTTTGTCAAGTTGAAGCAGCTCTCAATACGGAATCAATTTTGACAATGATCCTTTCAGGGAGCATCAACTTCACACGGATGCCAGTGCCTCGGGAATCGTTAGGATGCTCTGCCAGCGAGATGTCAAGAAGATACTACAGGTGGTTAGTTATCCGTACATCGAAGTGCGTACGAAAGTGGCATAATTTCGAGCTTAAGCTATTGACCATCGTAGAAAGTGCTAATCGTCTTCGCATTTACCTCTTGGGAAAGTCATAGACTGCAGGGCGATCGCAACTTTAAAGAGTATGACTACGTTGAACAATCGAATTGTTGCTGAATACTAAGGCTTGAAGAGTATGATATAAATTTCGTTCATCGTGCAGGAAGTTTGATGTCGCATGTAGGCAGCCTCTGTAGAAAGACAAGTGAAAGCCAAACTCTCACGGACTACGTTCTCAAAGGTGGATGGTTGTTTCGCAAGGTGGCTGGCGATTCGGTAAAACATAGTTTGGTGAGAAGGTATCACATCGACGTAGGACACTTTGAGTTACCAAAGACGGTCGAGATGGTACAGAGGCATTTTTGGTTTGCTAGGATAAGGACTTTGTTAAAAAGGCACATCGAGTCCTATATGGAATGTACCCATTCCAAGGGTGATTGTAGTAAGAAGAAGAGATCACTTCATCCAATTTCACGAGAGCCACGTTGGAACATTCGTGAAAATATGTAGTATTAGTATAGTTATGGTGGTCGGTTCAATTCAACTGAAACGAGATACGTCATTATATTTCTGAAATAAATGAACTGCTACCTCACGTTAGCTGCCAAAATTGTAACCGATTGTAGAACGGCGTTTATGTCAAAATGCTAGAGTGCTATTACAAGGATAGAGAAAAGTAACAAATGCCACAGCACTGCCGAAGCTAACGTTATGTTGAACGCTACAACAGCACACTTGTTGAAGGAGTTCAGTCAATAACACTGTATGCAGACAACTCTGATTGGGCCCGATATGTACATACATACATAGATACAATACAATGGACACTCAATTTAATGAAAAATTAAACTATTAAGGCTTTTTTACTTTTTTGTTTTTCTGTTATTTATTCAATATTTAATTATTCATTTTTATTTATTTACTATTACTATTTATTAATTATTATTAATTTCTTTTTTTTTTTACACTGTAGGTTTTTCTCCGTACTTTCCTTCAAATTATAAATTATTAAAAAATAAAAAACTTATTACATATAAAATAAACAATGTTTCCGAAGAAAGATAATAAGTTACATATCATATCTCTAAATTGTAAAATGCGCCGTACCAATGCTAATGTAAACACTATTTATGCGAAATAAAAATTCTATCTATCTATCTCTATCTTGAACGACTAAAATGTCACCTCATGAGCTACTTTTCGGATACACACCGCGATCAGCTGTTAAAAACTAAGTAGTGCAGGTTTTGTATGGTTGGACTTTGAAAAAAGAGAGCTTACCGTTGCAGACACTTCATGAAATGGCGACGGTAAATATTCAGAAATAGCAACGCAACAGTGGCCAAAGGATGGTGATGCGGAATATATGAGAACACAAGCGTTCTCACCTTAGACTCTCACTATCAACTCCTACTCTACATCTCCGCGTTGGTGGCTGCTGGGTGCCTAGTACCTCAACTGGAGATTGGGTAACCAACCACTTTGGTAGGTCGTTGGTGGTAGCAAACGAGAGAGGGGGAAGAGTGTTTTCTCACTAAGACACTTCCTCTTAATCTGGACGGCAGCTGATGAATTCTCCAGGTGGAATCAACAGTGGCTCCCACAGTTCCAGTAAGGCCGAACTTTCTAGTGAAATCCCTATATGAGCTGCTCTGACTTATTCGGATTCCAGGTCTATAGGGATCTCCAACACTGAGCCAGGGTGTTGGAAAAGAGTTGGTGGCGGATGAGCCCTTAATGGGCCAACGGCAGAACTCATATCCCCGAAGTGGGTTACTGACTCCGGAAAATCCGGCCCCTCGTCCTAGGGGTATAAAGGGGAATTGGTCCTCCAAGTTGGGGGTTGTGCGTAGGGGTAACTTCCCGACCACGGAAAAATAATATAGTTCCGAAACTAACACAAGCCTCGGATATGGATGGAATCCCTGTTGACGACCCAAGCAATCGAAATAAGGACAGCGATCTTCGGATCTGCACGTGGAATGTTCGGACCCTTAACAGACCGCGTGCAGCCGAAGAATTAGCAGAGGCCCTAGTCTTCTATTAGGCAGACATCACCGCCATCAAGGAAGTGCGATGGCATGGGCCGGGCAAAAAAAGGATGAAAAACTGTGACATCTATTACGGTGATTGCTATAGAGAGCAGAAACAGCGCTTATTCGGATGTGGATTTGTCATAAGCGGCAGACTTAGGCAAGAAGTCTTAAGCTTTCGACACGTGAGCGAACGACTTATGACAATCCGCATCAAGGCTGAATTCGCCAACATTTTTTTTTTTTTTTGGTTGCGCCTGGAGGTGATCTTCAAAAGATACCAATAGTCCGTACCATTGGTGATGCCCGATTCATATAGCTGACCTGTCAATGTCATTAGTGTCAGTCAGTATATGCCTACGGGCTAAACCTCACCCCTCAGAGAGGCACTATGAGCCGCGCGTGCTCATAGTAGTACAGCTTCAATCCTCTCATTTCTTCATTGTTTGATGACTACGACTAAGTTCCCATAACAAGTAGTTTACGCTTCTGTAGTGTTAATCTCGTTAGGTAGGTAGCCTTCCAGCGAAGGCACCTACTAATACCGTCATTAAATGCGGTTTTTCCTTACGGCGCTAGATCGAATGGTCGTGTTCTTTGTAGTCGGCGCTCGATGTTTGTCACGTCCATAGTACGGATTATTTCATTATTGCAATGAGCATAAAGACGAGTACGAAGTTTGCGAGCAAAGTTCATTACTTCGTCATTCACAGTAGCAATTCCTAGATCTCTGTGAATATCACTATTCCTTATATACCATGGAGCATTCACGATTGCTTGTAGGGCTTTGTTTTGGAATGTTTGCAATATAGCCATATTGCTTGGTTTCGTACAACCCCAAAGTTGTATTCCATATGTAAAAGACGGTTTTAGCACTTGCTTATACAGAAGCAGTTTGTTATATACGCTTAGCTTCGAGTATCTTCCGAGTAGGCAATGCATTTCTCTTAGTCTGATTTCTAGCTCGTCGCGCTTTTTTTTAACGTGTGACTTCCACTTAAGTTTTGCGTCTAGGGTCATTCCTAGATATTTTGCCTCATTTGTGTATGGTATTTGTACCGAGTTAATGGAAATAGGTAAGTGGTTTACCTTTTTGTACGTAAAATTGACATGCGTTGACTTGGTCTCGTTAAGGACGATTCGCCAGAATTCGCCAACATAAGCCTTATATGCGCTCACGCTCTCACAGAAGACAATGACGATGCCACCAAAGAATGTTTCTACGAGCTTCTCGACAAAACCTTCTTTTTGCTTCTCAAAACAAAACCAAACAAAATCGTTCTGGGCGATTAGAGAGAAATACTGTGAGAAGATATAACGTTGAAAAGCTGCAATCGCAAGAGACCGCCAGAACCTTTGTCGAACGCGTATCCCGAAATCTCGCTACGACTCCTATGCCGTCAGCATCAAATGCCGAGTATCAATGGCAACGCTACCAACATGCCATCAGAAGTGCAGCAACTGATGTGCTGGGTTTCGCTCGACCACCACAAAGAAACCCATGGTTTGACACAGTGCCGGCAAGCATATGCACTTAAACAAGAGGCATACAAAGCGGCGCTGCAAAGAAGGACGAGAGCGGCTCGTGAGTTCTACGAGCGAAAGAGACGGGAAGAACATCGGCTTCTCCGAAAGAAGAAAATAGAGCACGAGAAGCGCGCGATCGAATATATTGAGAGATTATACTCCCGGAATAATGTACGAGAGTTTTACCAACAGGTAAAAATAACGTGTCAAGCCAACAAGACCCGTACTGAGGAAGGAGATGTAGAGATGAGGAAGGAAACCTAGTAGTAGAGTCACAGTCAGTGCTGAGAATATGGAAAAATTTCTTCTGCAGACTATACAACGGCGACGAAGACCAACACTCCGCTGTCAGGCAGAATGAACCATTCAACATAGACGATGATAGCCAAAACTTCCGACCACCTGACCGAAACGAAGTGAGGATAGCAATATCCAAACTTAAATCCAACAAGGCTGCTGGACCTGACGGCTTACCAGCCGAGCTATTCAAAGCAGTTGGAAATGACCTGGTAGAGAGCATACACCAACTCATTTCTAAAATTTGGTCAGATGAATGTATGCTTGATGAATGGAATCTCAGCACCGTTTGCCCGATCCACAAGAAAGGAGACCCCCTCAATTGCGCCAATTACAGAGGTATCAGTCTCCTCAACATCGCGTACAAGATCCTATCTGCCATATTGTGTCAACGTCTGAAACCGTTTGTCAACTACTTGATTGGGTCCTATCAGTGTGTTTTCAGACCAGGAAAGTCCACAATCGATCAAATTTTCACACTTCAGCAGACGTTCAAATCGATACCCACCATTTTTTCATCGATTTTAAGGCCGCATATGACAGCATCTATAGAGACGAGCTATACAGAGCCATGTCTAGTTTTGGCATTCCTGCCAAACTCGTTCGCCTGTGCAGGATGACGTTGGAGAATTCTCGCTGCTCCATCAAGGCCGGTAACGATCTCACCGAGACCTTTGATGTCAAAAAAGGATTTAGACAAGGTGACGCGCTGTCATGTGATTTTTTTTAACATCATTCTTGAAAGAATTGTGCGAAACTCACAAGCCAACACCGGAGGCACAATCTTTCAAAAGTCTGTGCAGTTACTAGCTTACGCCGACGACATTGACATTATTGGAAGAACACAGCGGGCTGTCACCGGTGCGTTCGCTATCATTGCAACGGAGGCTGCCAAAATGGGTTTAGCGGTAAACGAGGACAAAACCAAGTATAACAAGAAGGGACACTCAACATCGACGAATTGGACAGAACGTCACAATCGACAGCTATAACTTTGAGGTAGGGACTTTGTCTACCTCGGCTCTGCTATCAATTCTGAAAATAACATCTCGGCAGACATAAAGCGAAGAATAACTCTTGCCAATCGCTGTTTCTTTGGGCTGAAAAGGCAACTGAGTAGTGAGGCCCTATCCCAAGCAACTAAGGAGACTCTATATAAGACCTTGATCATCCCAGTCCTCCTTTATGGCCCTGAAGCATGGACTTTATCGAAAGCAGATGAAGATATCCCTGGTCGTTTCGAGAGAAAAATCCTTCGTAAAATATTCGGTCCCGTTTGCGTTGACGGGTTTTGGAGGAGAAGATTAAACAACGAACTATACGAGCTGTTCAGCGACATCGCCCTAGTCCAAAAATTGCGCATCAGTCGTTTGAGCGAATGGTTTTTGAGAAAAATGGAAAAGTGGGCGTGGCAGTGGGCGGATTTCAAAAATTTTTACAGTTGTGCTGTATCTTTTTCTCAGAAGCCCAGATATGAAATTTCATCGTCCTAGCTCAAAATTTAAGGCCCAAAAAGCGGTGACATATGGACGGACGGACGATCATCGCTCAATCGATTTCGCTATTGATGCTGATCACGAATATATATACTTTATAGGGTCTATCTCGATTATTTCTCTATGTTACAAACTATGTGTCAAACTTAATATACCCTTAGGATAGGGTATAATGAATTGATATTTTGTATGGTTTTCGAATTGCGTGGCATTTTAGAAAGTAAGGATGGCAAAACATATATCAAACGTCACTTAAATTACTTTTAGATTTTGTTTATATTTGAGAAGGTGTTGTTTTTGATTTGTTAAAATAATTAAAATGAAAATAAATCTAATTGAAAAGAAAAATGAGTAACAACGCACAGGGAACCAGTGGATCGTGTTGTTATATGGTGCGAGCATAGCAAAGGACGATTGAAAAACATGCAATGGATTAAAACTTTGGGATAACTGATGCATGAGAGGTCAGCCATGTGAATTATTGTTAAGGTTAAAATTCCATGCAAATGTTCTGATGAATATTATAGTTTTGTGGAAAACTTTCAGCTGTCGAAGGAAGCCTTGCGCACGTTGGAAACGAATCAAGACAAATCAAGCTGCACTATCAGGCATTGATAAAACTCTTAGCTTCCATAAATACCACCAAAACTTCGAATTGCGCAAATTTGGTGTGCATGTATCAATCACAGCATAATTGATTGGCGTGTATGCCGCAAGAAACGGATAAAATTTTACTTTTATGATTACTGTTCTGCGGTTAAAGGTACTTATAAAAGACTGTTCCGAACTGTATTAAAGAAACTGAAATTAAAAGAAAACCACTTGTTTCCACTTTCGAGTGACGATAAAGAATGTGTTTATTTTGTCAATTAATATGGGATGATGCATTTGACATTTCTCCTGGACGGGAAATTGTCCCAATGGGAAATTTTGTGTGTGGATGCATTCCACAACTTCCTTGACGTGACGTCACTTTGCGTGACGTAAACATTCTCTCCCCGGATGAGCGAATATCATTAAGCTGCTTCTGCACCGTCGACGATTCAATCGTACCATCTGGATCTCCCTTCTGCTTTCATCTAATGCTGGTTATATCTGCTTGGAACTTCCTTTCTCATTCATACATCGATAACGGTCATGTGTCACAAAGTACATGAAAAGAGAAACATATTATAAAGTTTGTTTACAAACAGATCATGGCAAATGAAAATATCGAAAGATAATACCATTGTATATAAATCTAATAGTATTATCACTTGACGAAATTTTTTCTTAGCTACCTCGTTCGACAGAGGGAGCAAAGCAAAGTGATTTCTCTTACACACAGCAAGAGAGTTTTGATCGAACAAATGGATAAACGTGCGAACAAAAGGAAAAACGGCAAGGAATATAAAAAAAAAACTGACTCTCTTCTTGATCATGTACATACATTCAAATATGTACATGTCGTGTGGTTTAATACCATCGTGATGGGCGAGACGGGAGGATTATGTTTTTCTTTCGTGTTTTGTTTTTGTATTTTTTGGTGTTTACCTTAAATATGAATAAAGTTATTTTTCTGCAGTATACACAATTGCACACACACTCAAACGTTGCCACATTTTATTATTTCTATGCGGGAATAAGCGACGTTGCAATATTGTAGATTTCAATGTTAATGCAAATGCTTTTCTTCTTGTTAATACATATGAATGCGTATGTATTAATACATGTAAATATTTAATACGTATTCTATTGTTTTGTACCACAACAACAGATTTATTTTATTTAATTACAAACATACAGAAAAGCTACAATCCGTCTGGAACGGATCGTATGATACCCTATCCTCCTCTTTATAAAGTGGGCGTGGCCAAATTGCATTTTGTACTCAAATATAGCTATAATGTCGAACGTTTGAGGATGTTACATGTAAAATTTTATCAAAATAGGTTTTTTGATGATACCGCCCCCAAAAAGTGGGCGTGGCCAAAACTGTTCTATGGATGAATTGTAGGGAATCTAAATACCCAAATACTTGGTCTTAACAAAATTTTTCGGTTTCATATAATTTAGTGAAGTTATAAAAACGTAGGCGTGGCAGTGGGCGAATGTAAAAAAATTTTACAATTGTACTGTATCTTTTCGTCAGAAGCCCAGATATGAAATTTCAGCGTCCTAGTTAAAAATTTAAGGCCCAAAAATTGGTTTTGTGATGAAAACGCCCCCAAAAAGTGGGCGTGGCCAAAACTTTTGTATGGGTGGATTGTAGGGAGTCTGAATGCCTAAATATTTGATCTTAACAAAATTTTTCGGTTTCATATAATTTAGTGAAGTTATGAAAAAGTGGGCGTGGCAGTGGGCGGTTTTCAAAAATTTTTACACTTGTACTGTATCTTTTTCTCAGAAGCCCAGATATGCAATTTCATCGTCCTAGCTCAAAATTTAAGGCCCAAAAAGCGGTGACATACGGACGGACGGTCATCGCTCAATCGATTTCGCTATTGATGCTGATCACGAATATATATACTTTATAGGGTCTATCTCGATTATTTCTCTATGTTAATATTTTTATTGTACCTAACTATATGTAGATAGGTACTTAGGTATGTAGGAATATAATATACATTCAATACATACGTATGCATGCATGCATGAATGTATGTACATATGTATGTATGTATGTAGATATGTCCATATAACAATTTCATAAGCTATACTTTTGCAATGACTAGATTATTACTTACTTACTTAGGTGGCGCTACAGTTCGGGGTGAACCTGGGCCTCAACTAACAAGCCTCTCCAGTTAGCCCGGTCCTTAGCTAACTGCCTCCAGTTGAGCACTCCAAGCTTGTTCAGGTCCCCTTCAACTTGTGCGCCCCACCTAAGGCGAGGTCTTCCTCTGCTGCGTTATCCCTCCGGGTGTGATTCGAAGACTCTTCGGGCCGGAGCACTGGTGTCCATTCGCTCTACATGTCCTAGCCCTCTCAAGCGGCTAATGCGCAGTTTTTTGACTAGGTCGATGTCGCTGTACAGCTCGTATAGTTCGTCGTTGAATCTTCTCCTCCAAAGCCCGTCAACGCAAACGGGACCGAATATTTTACGAAGGATTTTTCTCTCGAAACGACCAAGGATATCTTCATCCGCTTTTGATAAAGTCCATGCTTCAGCGCCGTAAAACAGGACTGGGATGATCAAGGTTTTATATAGAGTCTCCTTAGTTGTTCGGGATAGGGCCTTACTACTCAATTGCCTTCTCAGTCCAAAGAAACAGCGATTGGCAAGCGTTATTCTTCGTTTTATTCCTGCCGAGGTGTTATTGTCAGAATTGATAGCAGAGCCGAGGTAGACAAAGTCCCTTACTACCTCAAAGTTATAGCTGTCGATTGTGACGTTCTGTCCAATTCGTCGATGTTGAGTGTCCCTTCTTGTTATACTTGGTTTTGTCCTCGTTTACCGCTAAACCCATTTTGGCAGCCTCCGTTGCAATGATAGCGAACGCACCGGTGACAGCCCGCTGTGTTCTTCCAATAATGTCAATGTCGTCGGCGTAAGCTAGTAACTGCACAGACTTTTGAAAGATTGTGCCTCCGGTGTTGGCTTGTGAGTTTCGCACAATTCTTTCAAGAATGATGTTAAAAAAATCACATGACAGCGCGTCACCTTGTCTAAATCCTTTTTTGCCATCAAAGGTCTGGGTGAGATCGTTACCGGCCTTGAGGGAGCAGCGAGAATTCTCCAACGTCATCCTGCACAGGCGAACGAGTTTGGCAGGAATGCCAAAACTAGACATGGCTCTGTATAGCTCGTCTCTATAGATGCTGTCATATGCGGCCTTAAAATCGATGAAAAGATGGTGGGTATCGATTTGGACGTTTTGAGTTTTTTTTCCAGGATCTGCCGAAGTGTGAAGATTTGATCGATTGTGGACTTTTCTGGTCTGAAACCACAAAATACGGCAGACAGAATCTTGTACGCGATGTTGAGGAGACTGATACCTCTGTAATTGGCACGATTTAGGGGGTCTCCTTTCTTGTGGATCGGGCAAACGGTGCTAAAATTCCATTCATCAGGCATACATTCATCTGACTAAATCTTAGAAATGAGTTGGTGTATGCTTTCTACCAGGTCATTTCCAGCTGCCTGGTAAGCCGTCAGGTCCAGGAGCCTTGTTGGATTTAAGTTTGGATATTGCTATCCTCGCTTCATTTTGGTCAGGTGGTCGGAAGTTTTGGCTATCATCGTCTATGTTGAATGGTTCATTCTGCCTGACAGCGGAATTTTGGTCTTCGTCGCCGTTGTAGTCTGCAGAAGAAATTTTTCCATATTCTCAGCACCGACTGTGACTCTACTACTAGGTTTCCTTCCTCATCTCTACAGGCTTCTGTACGGGTCTTGTTGGCTTGACACGTTCTTTTTACCTATTGGTAAAACTCTCGTACATTATTCCGGGAGTATAATCTCTCACTATATTCGATCGCACGCTTCTCGTGCTCTATTTTCTTCTTTCGGAGAAGCCGATGTTCTTCCCGTCTCTTTCGCTCGTAGAACTCACGAGCCGCTCTCGTCCTTCTTTGCAGCGCCGCTTTGTATGCCTCTTGTTTAAGTGCATGTGCTTGCCGGCACTCTGTCAAACCATGGGTTTCTTTGTGGTGGTCGAGCGAAACCCAGCACATCAGTTGCGGCACTTCTGATGGCATGTTGGTAGCGTTGCCATTGATCCTCGGCATTTGATGCTGACGGCATAGGAGTCGCAGCGAGATTTCGGGATACGCGTTCGGCAAAGGTTCTGGCGGTCTCATGCGATTGCAGCTTTTCAACGTTATATGACGCTAGGGATATCCGCATTCGTACTGTGGCTGCAACAAGATAATGATCCGAGTCGATGTTGGCTGCTCGGAAGGTTCGGACATCCAGAATACTGGAGGCATGCCTTACGTCGATTGCAATGTGATCAATTTGGTTGACCGTTTGATGATCAGGAGACCGCCATGTCCCCTTGGATATTGAGATGAGGAAAAAGTGTGCTTCCTACAGTGGCGTTTCGCCCCGCAGAGAAGTCAATAAGCCTAAGTCCGTTTCCGGACGTGGTGTCGTGGAGGCTGTGCTTACCAATCGTCCTACCAAAGATATCCTCCTTTCCTATCTTGGCGTTAAAATCGCCTAGAACGATTTTAACGTCATATTTAGGGCATTGCTCGTAGGTTTCGTCGAGGAGCTCGTAGAAACATTCTTTGGTGGCGTCGTCCTTGTCTTCGGTGGGAGCTTGAGCGCATATAAGGCTTATGTTGGCGAATTTAGCCTTGATGCGGATTATCATAAGTCGTTCGCTCACGTGTCGAAAGCTTAAGACTTCTTGCCTAAGTCTGCCACTTATGACAAATCCACATCCGAATAAGCGCTGTTTCTGCTCTCTATAGCAATCACCGTAATAGATGTCACAGTTTTTCATCCTCTTTTTGCCCGGCCCATCTCATCGCACTTCCTGGATGACGGTGATGTCTGCCTTATAGCACACTTGGGCCTCGGCTAATTCTTCGGCTGCACGCGATCTGTTAAGGGTCCGAACATTCCACGTGCAGATCCGAAGGTCGCTGTCCTTATTTCGATTGCTGGGGTCGTCAACAGTGATTCCATCCATATACGAGGCTTGTGTTAGTTTATTATTTTTCCGTGGTCGGGAAATTACCCCTACGCACAACCCCCAACTTGGAGGACCAGTTCCCTTTTACACATCTAGGACGAGAGGCCGGGTTCTCCCGGAATCAGTAACCCACTTCGGGGATATGACTGCTGCCGTTTGCCCATTAAGGGCTCATCCGCCACCAACTCTCTTCCAACACCCTGGCTCAGTGTTGGAGATCCCTATAGACCTGGAATCCGAATAAGTCAGAGCAGCTCATATAGGGATTGCACTAGAAAGTTCGGCCTAACTGGAACTGTCGCCACCGTTCCACCGATTCCACCTGGAGAATTCGTCCGCTGCCGTCCAGATTAAGAGGAAGTGTCTTAGTGAGAAAACACTCCTCCCCCCTCTCTCGTTTGCTACCACCAACGACCTTCCAAAGGGGTTGGTTACCCAATCTCCAGTTGAGGTTCTACGCACCGAGCAGCCACCAACGCGGAGGTGTAAAGTAGGAGTTGATAGTGAGAGGCTAAGGTGAGAACGCTTGTGTTCCCATATATTCCGCATCACCATTCTTTGACCACCGAAGGTGAGTTCTTGGTATTGTAAAATTACTAAGAAATCACCTCCACACTATCTTCCTATATACTTACCTTTGTTTGCAGGTTTTTACCTCCACGTGCACATGTAAATAAACAATTAATTAGTAAAATTAAATATTTTTGCGATAAAATACTTACTAGCAAAACCTGTAGCGGCTGCGAGTTGTAGTAGGCGGCGTTAGATAGGAAGAGGACGCTCGATAGATAGGAAGAAAGGAAAGCGACATTAGGCGTTTTTCTTTTTTAGTTCAGAACAGAGCTCTGAACAGAGCCTGAACATGTCGAGCGCGCTCTGAACGGAGCACGCTCTGAACGCTCTGATTTATTTAAGAAATGCGATTGAGCAGTACCTGTCATATGACTGCAAAATTAATCGACCATTCATGCTTTTTGTCTTCTTAAACACTGAAATAGCTTTTATACACAAATAAAGTTTTCATTTAATTATTAACTACTAATAATTAATTAAAAACAAAGCCTCGAACTCCATTTCAATTATTTTCGATTTCGTTTTCTCATTGCTTTACTCCCTGTTAAACGTCAAATTCACTGTGCTCGGGTTTTGCTCAGGATGCTCAATCAATTCATGCTGAGCTGATAGAGCGCGCTCTGAGCACGCTCTAAACGAAAAAAGAAACACGAATCGAGTGCTCTAAGCGCTCTGAACTAAAAAAGAAACACAAAAATTTTTTTTGACAACTCAGGCTCTGCTCTGAACTAAAAAAGAAAAACGACTATTGATAGTCATCTCTCTTTCGACCCTCAAGATAAAACGCACCTGGAAACAGCTGTTTGGGGAATGATGGGGAACCCATGGGCGCAGCCATCTTGGTGTCAAAAATTTACCACCAGGGATGTCTTTTTGTTCCTATTCGTTATTATTTGAAAGTGCAATTTGAAAGTGCTATAACTATTAAACGAAAGGAGTATGACAATATCTAATTGCAGCATTGAATTCAGTGCAATAAGATGAATCAATTGACATACACAACAATACTGTAGTGCTGAATTAATTTATAGCTATTCTGGTGAATTTCTCGGAACAAAACAAAAAGGAAATTTATCTCTCAATTTTCCAACACATGCAAAAGTTAGATCAGAAAGGAAATTTAATCAGGCCTGTAATATGTATATTATTCACATGCATTCATGGATAGAGAATCATGAGAGAGGATTTAGGCTCCGCCCATTTGGTTTTAGCGGGCAGGGGATGACAAGACGACTATCTGTATTAATCTGTGATTTTTATTAGCCAATCGGTCGCAATTACTTCAAGTAAGTTGGAAAAAAAGTTTTTTTAATACAGTTTTGTTTATTAATATAAAAATATGTAATTTATGTCAAAAAAAAAATGGAAGACCTTGGAAATAAAACATAAATTAAGGAAAATGGACAAAAACTTCATAAATTAAAATTTTCCATTTTTATTATTATTTTATTTTTTAACGAGTCCTTGTTCCTGAAATAGTGTGTATTGTCTCCCCGAACATCTAACAAATAAGATATTTCCCGAGGCATACATTGGATTAAATTGTTTACGATGGTATCGTCCAAATTGTCCCATTCCTCGATCAGAGCAGATCTCAGGCCTCTGAGTGTCTCTGGAAGGGCAGATAGTATCCCAATCTTTTTCTCCAGCAGGTCCCAAACGTGTTCAATGGGATTCATGTCCGAACTCATCGCAGGCCAAGCTATCACGTCGATTTCCGCTTCTTGCAAATATTCGGTAACGCACCTTGCGACGTGTTATCTAGCATTGTCTTGCATCAGCAAGAAGTTTTCCTCCATAAATGGTGCGAATAGAACCACATATTCCTCCACAATGTTGGTGATATAATACGTGGAGGTCACTGATCCTTCCTTGATGCACAGCTCGGTTTTTCCGCGCATGACAATTTCTGCCCACACTATGCCGAAACCGCTCCAGAAGTTTTCCTGCTGGGCAACTGTTGCCGAAGAGTATCTCTCATCTTATCATCCCCACACTCTGCTACGTCTATCTGTTGAGCGGAGAGGAAACCTGGAGTCAACAGTGGAAAGGACTCTACCTTTCGGGCGACCTGATCCTTCACGCGGTTTGTAGGAGTTGGTCTCCCTGTACCTTTAATGGCTTTTTTTAACGTCTTCTCCGGTTTTCTTATCACCCCGGCCATCCTCAACTAAAGCCATCGCACAGGCGACTTCTTCTGCCATTATTTGCATATTTTTTATACCCTATCCTAAGGGTATATTAAGTTTGACACATAGTTTGTAACATAGAGAAATAATCGAGATAGACCCTATAAAGTATATATGTATATTCGTGATCAGCATCAATAGCGAAATCGATTGAGCGATGACCGTCCGTCCGTCCGTCCGTCCGTATGTCACCACTTTTTGAGCCTTAAATTTTGAGCTAGGACGATGAAATTTCATATCTGGGCTTCTGAGAAAAAGATACAGTACAAGTGTAAAAATTTTTGAAATCCGCCCACTGCCACGCCCACTTTTTCATAACTTCACTAAATTATATGAAACCGAAAAATTTTGTTAAGATCAAATATTTAGGCATTCAGATTCCCTACAATCCACCCATACAAAAGTTTTGTCCACACCCACTTTTTGGGGGCGTTTTCATCACAAAACCGAGTTTTGGGCCTTAAATTTTTAACTAGGACGCTGAAATTTCATATCTGGGCTTCCAAGAAAAAGATACAGTACAAGTGTAAATTTTTTTTTACATCCGCCCACTGCCACGCCTACTTTTTTATAACTTCACTAAATTATATGAAACCGAAAAATTTTGTTAAATATTCGTTCGACATTATAGCTATATTTGAGTACAAAATGCAATTTGGCCACGCCCACTTTATAGAGAGGAGGATAGGGTATCATACGATCCGTACCAGACGGATTGTAGCTTTTCTGTATGTTTTTTTACAAAAATCAGTAACAACTAATAACTAATCAAATTAAAACAAATCCAGAACAATAAACTTAATAAAACACATACGGGATCATGGAAGCTAAATTTGACATTTGCTAAATGTCTCACGTCTGTATGAAAACACGAATACAACACGGCTTTCATCAATACGATGTGCACATCACAAAGAAAATTAAATGAAATTATGCAAACTAGCAAACAAATAAACCATTAAAGAAGTAACTCACTAAAAACAAATAAAGCTCGGCAAAAACAAAGCGGCATATTACCAAAATGATAACAACATACGCAAAAGTATCACTGCGCCACTTTTTTTGTAACTCAGTGTATAAAGAGTTGTATAATCAAGAGTTGAATAATATAATTAATTGGAAATAAACCCTTCGTGGACCATGTCTACACGATTGTTTGACATTTGTGTTTTTTTTTTTTTTGTGCGATGCAAATGAAGCTGTCTCATTCCCTCGTCCAATAGACGAGCTTCGTTCACGAATCAAGATCAATGAACTCTATCAGTGAGCGAATCGAAGGTGGATTTAATTTGTTAAATGTACGTTTTGTATTTTATTTATTTTACAGTTTATGTTACTTGTCGTCTCGATAGTTGTTAGTTAGCGTCCAATTTATTAATTATATTATACTCAAGTTAATTTAGTTTAGTTTTTTTTATTGTTTTTTAAGCTTTTGTAAAGTTAGCTAGGGCTAGGCTAGCTAGTGGAATTGACCCAATTAGGACAAGGAACATTGGCATGGTAATGCTTTTGCCAATGTCCCAAAATTGTTACGATAGCTAGCTAGTAAAGTAAGAGACGACAGATTAAAGAAAATTAGTAGTAAAACGGAATAGAAGACAAAAGAAAATCGGTCGCTGACCTGTATTCAATCACAGGTAAGCGGATGGCCTTAATTTTTATACCCTATCCTAAGGGTATATTAAGTTTGAAACATAGTTTGTAACATAGAGAAATAATCGAGATAGACCCTATAAAGTATATATATTCGTGATCAGCATCAATAGCGAAATCGATTGAGCGATGACCGTCCATCCGTCCGTCCGTCCGTCCGTCCGTCCGTCCGTATGTCACCGCTTTTTGGGCTTTAAATTTTGAGCTAGGACGATGAAATTTCATATCTGGGCTTCTGAGAAAAAGGTACAGTACAAGTGTAAAATTTTTTAAAATCCGCCCACTGCCACGCCCACTTTTTTAAACCTTCACTAAATTATATGAAACCGAAAAATTTTGTTAAGACCAAATATTTGGGCATTCAGATTCCCTACAATCCACCCATACAAAAGTTTTGGCCACGCCCACTTTTTGGGGCGTTTTCATCAAAAAACCGATTTTGATGAAATTTTACATGTAACATCCTCAAACATTCGAGGTTATAGCCATGAGTACGAAATGCAATTTGGCTACGCCGACTTTATAGAGAGGAGGATAGGGTATCAGACGATCCGTTCCAGACGGATTGTAGCTTTTCTGTATGTTTATACCCTATCCTAAGGGTATATTAAGTTTGACACATAGTTTGTAACATAGAGAAATAATCGAGATAGACCCTATAAAGTATATATATTCGTGATCAGCATCAATAGCGAAATCGATTGAGCGATGACCGTCCGTCCGTCCGTCCGTCCGTCCGTCCGTCCGTCACCGCTTTTTGGGCCTTAAACTTTGAGCTAGAACGATGAAATTTCATATCTGGGCTTCTGAGAAAAAGATACAGTACAAGTGTAAAAAGTTTTGAAATCCGCCCACTGCCACCACGCCCACTTTTTCATAACTTCACTAAATTATATGAAACCGAAAAATTTTGTTAAGACAAAATATTTAGGCATTCAGATTCCCTACAATCCACCCATACAAAAGTTTTGGCCACGCCCACTTTTTGGGGGCGTTTTCATCACAAAACCGATTTTTGGGCCTTAAATTTTTAACTAGGACGCTGAAATTTCATATCTGGGCTTCCAAGAAAAAGATACAGTACAAGTGTAAATTTTTTTTACATCCGCCCACTGCCACGCCTACTTTTTTATAACTTCACTAAATTATATGAAACCGAAAAATTTTGTTAAGACCAAATATTTGGGTATTTAGTTTCCCTACAATTCACCCATAGAAGAGTTTTGGCCACGCCCACTTTTTGGGGGCGTTTTCATCACAAAACCGATTTTGATAAAATTTTACATGTAACATCCTCAAACGTTCGACATTATAGCTATATTTGAGTACAAAATGCAATTTGGCCACGCCCACTTCATAGAGAGGAGGATAGGGTATCAGACGATCCGTTCCAGATGGATTGTAGCTTTTCTGTATGTTTTTATTTAGTTTTCCTTTTTTTGATCATATGATCATGTGTTCAGTGACAGAGAATACAGTAACTAAGAAATTAATAAAAGTTGCTTCACGTATGTACAACAAATTCACCGAGTGATCCTTCCCATAGTGAAATACGTGTATACTTACGTCTGTAATATGAATTTCTCAGTATTTTAAGTTAACTTTGAATTTTTATTTGCTTTTGTAATTTCTACACGATGTTTTTCTTATTTCCTTATTAATATTAAGGTTTTTAAAAAAATTCATTTTATCCCTTTCTGAATGGAATTAGTTTTGATTTTCAGTGCGAGTATAGTCAAGTGAAGGGCGTATACTCACTTTTGTGATTAAGTGACAGACGGTGAGTTGGCACGACGATTTGTATAATTGATTATAAAAAGGAAAATTGTTTTAAGTATATATACAGGTGAAACCCAGGCAGAGGTATCACGTAGAAAGGAAGTGATATTCTTGTGTTGGATGTTTTTCCCCAAGCCTCTGCCCGAGTTTTATTCTCTTTACGGGTCTGGCGAGGTAGCTGGAATAGCAGATGCACCCACATACAACATATGTACATATCTACACAAACAACACGACATCATGTACCTACGATATACAACAAAGAACTCTACATCAATATCATCAATCATCAATCATACAAATTACATATATAAAACATCACGGATAATCACAGAACATTAAAACGAACATCCACTATTCACCGAAACACAACATATATCAAACAAGAACACCACAACAACAACAACAAGTGCTTCAGTGCTCCTCTACCAACAACAGGGTGCCCTAAAACCTATACAGGGTGCCCCAACGTTGGAACAAATTTGTGAATTTTTCTTTGATTTTTGTGAAGTGCCGAATTTTTTTGATTTATTAGTTTAGTTTAGTTTTTTTTTTTTAATTTTAAAATTAAGATTAATTTTTTTTTTTTTGTTTTAACGTAAATAGAGTAAGGTTAGGATAAAAAGATAAGTGTAAACGGCAAGCAAATAGCCTAGATTTAGTTCGCGATGTGCCCTATTGGGATTTTGATGTTTCAGGGTCTCTTCTTGTGCTGCCGGCAGAACAACGAAACCGTAAGTAACCCTTTCTTTGATTTTTTTTTTCATGATTTCATTTTGATGATTTTTTTACTATTAGCTACACATTAGGCTATAGGCAACGATTTTGATTAGATTTAGTTGTTTTTTATGAATTACCTTTTTCTTTTAAATGAAAGTGTGGTTGAGCTTTTTTAATGCTGTGGGTGTGTGGGTGAATGGTTAGGCCGGCCTTCCATGACGATAACACGACGGTACGTTACGAACGATGACGACAGAACATGACGGACTGACAGGAACGTTTACATGAATTGTGACTGGGGGATTCTCTTGGTGGGGGCTATCTCTCACAAATACGGCCAGAGAGATAGCATTTGGTTTGTGTCGCAAGACATGAAAGGTTGGCTGGCCAACCTTTGCCGATAACATCAGGCATACCTCGGGTTCTTCACGAACCTTTATTCGGGAGAAATTAGGGAAAGAAAAAACGTGTATAGGGTAAAAGAGATTAGTTTTAAGTTAGATTATGACTAGTTTAGGGTTTAGGATTAATTCTAGGTTTAGTTTAGGTTAGATAGGCTTAGTTAGGATAGTTTCGCGTTTCTTTTGTCAACTTTATTCAGGGTATTGGCACAAGTCCTTGGCCACTACTCACTTTCCTATCTTTTTAGCCTGTCCGCAGTCAATTTAGGGTTTAGCTTACTTTTCTACTAGGTTTAGTCTAATAAAAATGGCATGATTTAATATTATTTGAGTAGGTGGTGTATGGTGGGATTGGCAAGAACCGCCCCGTCCGACAAGCTTAGCCGCGCAACCACAAGCATGCCGCCGCCCTCCTACACCGAAGCTGCCTCCGTGGCCTAACCTCACTTATAACAATGGCGCCCACACAACACAACGACCTGACGACACGATTCAAAGCGGACGACCGACCGAGCAGTTGAACTTCAGCGAACTGCTCCGACAACCGACACACACATTAAACTGACAAAACTGTGACAGACGACAAGAACAACCACACGACCCACCACTTGACCGGTTCTCTGCTTTCAACTTCTCGGCAAGACCGTAAAATAAACATACACAAGTGGGGGATTAAGTTTGACGGGACATCAAAGACCATGCCCGTTGAAAGCTTTCTTTTTAGGGAAGAAACGTTGCAACGCCAGCATGGGCAGCACAATGATCACCTCTTGGGGAACTTCCACCATCTGGTGAGCGGTCCTGCAGAGAGGTGGTATTGGCAGTTCATGCAGGAAAATGAAGGCGACAAGTACCTCGGTTACAACGACCTCAGGCGGGAACTCATCAAACAATTCAAAAACGACATGCGAGATCACGACATCCTCAGAAAGATTATGGATAGGAGACAGTTGCCCAAGAGTCGTTCGACGATTTTTACAGCGACGAGTGAACTATGGTACTGCGGAAGACGAATCGACCTAACGAACGTGACCTCGTAGACATCCTGCGTCAGAACCTCAAAGACCGGGTAGTAATTCATAGTGGAGTGTAACATTTTAATTTTCAAGGTTGCATATACAAATAAGAGGCAACTTCTTTGCTGTTGCAACCCATATCTTCACGCACAAACCAGCGGTAATGGCACTAAGTGAAACCCAGCTTAACGATGACACTGATCCTAGGGAATTCGCAATGGCAGGGTATACGCGTAGAGGTATCGCGCTCTACGTAAATAATGAAGTGAGCTTCCAACTGCAGCCCTAATTCGGTAGCTCAGATGATCCAATCTTTCAGTTTTTCTGGATCAAATTTTCCATCGGGAAGCATTTAATTCACTTCTGTCTTCTTTATCGAAGCCCCGGTTCAGGAAAAGAATTGACATTTCAACACCTCGATATGATTTCTGAATCAATAACTAGTATTTTATCCCGCTATCCCAAAACTGTCCATAATACTAGTTGGCTTCGCCACTCTGGACCAACAACACCTGAAGGTCGTTACACAGAGATCTTCGCTGAGTTTAACCACCTTACTCAGCTTGTGGACAAGGCCACGCACATTCCCGATGTTGACGGTCACGGCCAACACACTCTAGACCTGTTTTTAACCTCTCTTCCCGACAAATATTCAATCGCAGTTTCTGCTCCCCTGGGGAGATCGGATCATTGTCTGGTGTCAGCAAAATTCTCGCGCTTCCACCAGCATTTAGTTAACAGAAGATACCCTAGAAGAACAATTTGGCAATACGAGAATGCCGATTAGAGTGGTCTTAATTCGTTCTTCAGGGCTTTTAACTGGTCTCTATGCTTCCTCGATAGAGATGTAAATGCTGCTACTGACATGATCACAGACTTGGTTTTACTTGGAATGCGCTCCTTCATCCCAAGTAAAACTGTTAGTATCAAACCCAAACAAGAACTTTGGTTCAATCCGACCTGTGCGATTGCCGTCCGGAAGAAGGAAGAGGCTTTTGCGTTATGGCGCCAAACACCTTCTGAGGAAAACCGTAGTCTCTATAAACGGGCTAGAAATGACTGCAACTCAATTTTAAAGCGTGCGAAATTTCTACGAGACCAAAAAGTGAGGCAAAAAATACTGCAATGTCCTAAAGGCAGTAAATCTTTTTGGTCTTTCGTTAAAAGAATTAAAAGCTCAGCCTCAACATCTATCCCAGCTCTTGTTCACAATGATCAAAGTATCACTGACTCACAAGAGAAAGCCAATCTGCTAGCAGCTATGTTCGCTGCAAATTCCACCTTGCCAGATAGGACAAATATTTTTCCGAACCCGCTCAGTAGCTCGAGCCCTCAAAGATCTTAGAAGTAACAAATATTCAGGTCCAGATGGGATCCCTCCCCTTGTTTTGAAGAGGTGTTCTTCTTCCCTGGCTAAACCTCTACGTAAGCTCTTCCACTTGTCATATTCTACAGACATCTTTCCGGATAGGTGGAAACTCGCACACGTCCAGCCGATCCCTAAAAAGGGCGATAAAACCTCCCCTTCGAACTACCGAAGGAGTGCTCTCCAAGGTCATGGAAAGCATTGTTAACTTCCATCTCATGAGAAATCTCGAAAGCAACCGTTCTACAGGTGACCTTATGGTGTACCTAACAGAAAAATGGAACCAAAGTATTCACCATCACGGCGAATGCCGAGTAGTTGCCCTTGATATCTCCAAAGCTTTCGATAGAGTGTGGCACAGTGCCCTCTTAAGCAAAATCCTAGCTTATGGTGTCGGCAGCATCTTCTCTTCATGGATTGCAAGTTTTTTGAGTAATCGGTCAATACAAGTTGTATTGGACGGATATACTTCTACCCCATTCTCAACCAATGCTGGTGTACCCCAGGGCTCAGTCCTCTCTCCGACCCTGTTTTTAATATTTATTAATGACCTTCTCTCTCTTACTCGCAATCCAATCCATTCCTTTGCGGATGACAGTACTCTTGACTTCACTTACTCTTTGGCGACTCCACGGCTGAGACCCCAAGCTGTAGAGTCTAACCAGCAGCGAATGTCAACCGAGCTCAACTCCGATATTGATGCAATCACCAATGAGGTGCTAAAAACCGAGTTGAGTTCAATTCGTCAAAAACCCAGTGCTGTCTCCTGTCTCTGAAGCGGGATATCAATGTAGCCAAACTAAAAATGAATGGTGCTGATATTGAGGATTCTAACGGCTTGTCAATGCTTGGCATGCATGTTACCCCAGACCTTCGCTGGAATCATCAGATATCCGAAGCTGCGAAAAATGGCGCTAGATGCCTCGGATTCCTCAAGAGGTGTAAACGTTTTTTCAGTCCTTCAGACTTGGCTACTATTTATAAAGCGTACATTCGTCCAAAACTCGAATACAACTCACACGTTTGGGCAGGAGCTCCCGTAGATTGATCGGTGACCTATCAATTTGCAACCAAATCCCTTCGCTAGAACATCGTCGGAATGTTGGATGTTTATCGGTCCTGTACAGATTTTTCCATCATAGCTGTTCGGACGAAATCTATAATTGTGTCCCGCCTGTCCGTCAGTTTAATCGTACTACACGAGCGGCCGTTTCCGCACACCCTTATCTTTTGAATCCTATTTTCGGTCGCACAGTCAAATTCAGAAGCACGTTCTTTAGCCATTCAACACGTATGTGGAATGACTTTCGTCCTCAAAATTTCCATCAAATTATGATTTACAAAGATTTAAAGTCAACGCGCATCGTCACCTAACTCTCTTTCCTTTTCCTACCAACTTCTAACTTTCCTATACCTTTTCCTTTCACTCCATCACTGGGCTTATAATTTTTAAGGACTTTAGTCCTAAGTGATGCAGAACATTAAAAAAAAAAAAGTAATAAAAAAATTATATCCAAACAATTAAAAAAAGTAAAAAAAAATCAATTAACTTACGGTTTCTATGGTCCCCCGTTGTTCTGCGCGCAGCACAAGAAGAGACCTGTAATCTTTCTTAAAAACAATCCCAATACGGTCACCGAGCACAACAAAATTAGGCTAACAGCAGCCCTGCACACTGTTTATTTAAGAAAACACAAAAAACTAAACTTATTTTTACAATTAAAAAGAAAAACTAAACTAAAACTCTAATTAAAAACTAATTAAACCAAGAGAAACTAAAAACTATTCCGGCATTTCACAAAGTTAACAAAAAACATACAGAAAAGCTACGATCCGTTAAGATCGGATTTCTTTGTACTGAAATACGACGATAACGTCGAACGTTTGAGGATGTTAAATGTAAAATTTCATGAAAATGTTTTTTTTATGAAAACGATCCCAAAACGTGGGTGTTGCCAAAACTGTTGTATGAATGAATTGTAGGGAATCTGAATGACTAAATATTTGGTCTTAACCAAATTTTTCGGTTTCATATAATTTAGTGAAGTTATGAAAAAGTGTGCGAGGCATTGGGCGGATCTTAAAAATGTTTACACTTGTACTGTATCTTTTCTTAAAAGCCCAGATATGAAATTTCGCCCTTTTAGCACAAAATTTAAGCACCAAAAAGTGTTGACTACGGACGGACGGACGGTCTTGGCTCAATCGATTTCGCTACTGATACTGGTCATAAATACATATACTTTATAGGGCCTATCTGGATTATTTCTCCGTTAGAAACTACATATGTATGTGTCAAACTTAATATACCCTTAGGATAGGTTGTAAAAAAGATCCCACGATGTACTCCATGTGGGGTATTAGGAGCACCCTTTAGTTGGCTGAGACACTGGAACTTTGTATTGTTCTTGTTGTTGTAATGTTCTTGTTGGATGTATGTATGTTGTTATGTGCTGTATCTCTGTTATGTTTCGGTGGATACTCGACGTGTTTTGTGGGTTCATCATGTTTTAAGATACTAATTTGCACGATGTTTGTACAGTCGTTGTGATGTTCTGTGTTGTATATAAGTATATGTTTTTATATGTAAGTAAGTAGGTAGCTGTGCTGCACCCAGCTAATTCCGACCCGACCTTAAAAAAAAGAAAAAAAAGCGAAAGGCTTGGAAAAACCTTCAACCCAAACCTACACGACCGTCGTCGTCTTCAGTCGCTTTTTCTTTTTGCTCCGCAAGTCAATTAATTCAATTTTTAATTTTTGTACAACAAATTTAGTTTTTCGCTAACGCGCTCCTAAAATAGTCGACCTACTCGTTTGCTTACCTCTCCGTTTATTCACCCCACAATTACCAATTCTCGCGTATTTCGTTATCTGACCCATTTCACTTTCACTCAATAGTTTTCGCTGACGCGTTCCTAATATCGCCGACCTACATTTTCGTTTTTACCATGTCTTGCGGAATCACCAATTGCCCAATCGTTGATAACAATACTGACCGGGCAGTTTGTAAAGGTATCTGTGGGAAATCATTCCATGCCATATGTATGTGTCTATATGCTTGAATAAAAGAAACACTGTATTCATAAAAGAGATTTCTGATAACCTGCTTTTCTTTTGTGATGAATGCAAGAGCATCTCTCTTTCACACGTCCTCCTTGCAATCAAGTGCCTCAGTGACTCTAATGACTCAAACCAAAAAAGTCTCGCAAAAACGTTCACGGTCAAACTCTCGAAGTTAGAAAGTAGTGTTATGTATATGCGTTTGCGACTTAGGCAACTCGGTTCAGCCAACAGTTTAGACTTACTAAACTCACCAACATCGATAAATAAATAGCTAGTTTGGCCGAGTTGGTTTCAGCTAGCCTGGTCCTATACTCGAAGTAATCTTCGATAGTGACACGATGAACCATTTTCGACCCAGAAAATCACATCGGAATGGTAAGCAACAAAATTGACGATCTACCTATCTATAACCATCATAACCCGAATGTCATCTACAATACATCAATTTTGGATGAGATACTGGAAACTGATATTGACACACACTCACCTCCACCTAATTGTCTACTGCGGATGGTTCAATCTGAAAAATCTTCCACTGCCCCTAAAATTCAAAAGTCCGAAACAGTTATAACGTCGAATCCTCCCGTTACCGGCCCACTTAAGATCATTAAACACTTTGGTACAACTTGGACATCTGAGTGGCGGAGAAGGCTGCACAAATTACGTTCAGAAAACCAGCAAGCTTCCACCCTACTCAAAATAGGTGCTCCTCGTAACGCTGATGTTTCTTGGATCACAAAATTCTTCAAAAATAAATTTGGCCATCAGTGAATGCAAAATTTTCCTGCCATCCCACTACAAAAGCAACCGAAACTTCAAATTTGACCTCCCGTCCAGATATGAATGGTTGTTCCGTAATCCTACCGGTACTAATGTCAACCTTGGAAAGATGCGTATCTCCAAAAGGACAGACGAACACACCAAGAATCGCAGCAAAGTAAGAAAAATTACCCTAGCTCTAAGACGAACTCTAACCCTAGTTATAAGCCTAACTCTAAGTCTAATAATTAGCTTCCGCCAGTTCTAAGTTCCCCCTTTCCCAATCTTTTCCCATCGGTAATAATCCCTCCGATTTACACTCAAATTAGCAATTTCAAATAGTTTTACTTCCTAATTTCAATACTGTTAATAAATATATCCTGCTTCCTCTTCTCTTCCCTCTGTTAATAATGCCCCCCCCCCCCCCCATACAATCCAAACCCTTCCTAATCCCTCTCTTCCCTCTCTCAACACTGTTCCCCCACTCTCCTTCTATTATTAACACTCGTCTCCACCCTCATCCCTCCTCTTTCCGGGCAAACACTAACGTCACTTTCCTAGTCAACTACCCTAATTTTATTCATTTTCACACTCAGCCCTGTTCCCAGTTCTTCGTCTGCCCCACCTAGATTCGCTAACCTAACCCCTTCAAATGCCAGCGCCACTAACTCCTCCATCACATCACCTGCCTTTTTACACCCTCTGCTACCTCCCACTGTCAAACTTACGAAACAATTTATAGATTCTGGTGATGATGGCCGCTATGTAATTTCGCGTTTAAGAGATCGCAAAATTTAAGATAATTCCCGAATTGATCTCGCCTAACTGCATGATAAAGCTGATTCCATCTGTATTGATGGTAAAGCTACTACCAACGTTAACGTGTGCATCTCCTAAGAAGTTCTCCCCACCAATGTGAATGATTTGATGTAAATACTCGTTTAATTCCATGAGAGTTTTAATATACCACCTCTCCGTGTAGCAAACGATCTCTCATCGTTCGCTTCTTACATCAGCTTCAAGCGTAGGTCTCATCTTCCCATCGCTTTTTATACCCTATCCTAAGGGTATATTAAGTATGACACATAGTTTGTAACATAGAGAAATAATCGAGATAGACCCTATAAAGTATATATATTCGTGATCAGCATCAATAGCGAAATCGATTGAGCGATGACCGTCCGTCCGTCCGTATGTCACCGCTTTTTGGGCCTTAAATTTTGAGCTAGGACGATGAAATTTCATATCTGGGCTTCTGAGAAAAAGATACAGTACAAGTGTAAAAATTTTTGAAATCCGCCCACTGCCACGCCCACTTTTTCATAACTTCACTAAATTATATGAAACCGAAAAATTTTGTTAAGACAAAATATTTAGGCATTCAGATTCCCTACAATCCACCCATACAAAAGTTTTGGCCACGCAAACTTTTTGGGGGCGTTTTCATCACAAAACCGATTTTTGGGCCTTAAACTTTTAACTAGGACCCTGAAATTTCATATCTGGGCTTCCAAGAAAAAGATACAGTACAAGTGTAAATTTTTTTTACATCCGCCCACTGCCACGCCTACTTTTTTAGAACTTCACTAAATTATATGAAACCGAACAATTTTGTTAAGACCAAATATTTGGGTATTTAGATTCCCTACAATTCACCCATAGAAGAGTTCATATAATTTAGTGAAGTTCTAAAAAAGTAGCCACCGGTACCAAGTATGCCAAAAGGAAAGAGAAGAGCGAGAAGACCCAGGAACAAAGAACAAAGAATGGCTATCGAAGGTCTTTGCAATATCTGCGCAAGATGGAAGCAAAAGACCCTCTAACCTTGACGAATAGAGAACAGATGCTTATGTACAGGAGTCGGAAATCGAAACCCAAATTCGAACGTAAATCGAATCTCGGCAAAGAAGGTCAGCAACTGCCAGGTAATATGGCCACAAGCTCACCACCACGCCAGCAAACGAGCGGTGTGAAGCAACCGTTGTACACCACAACCACTGCTAAACTGTCGATAGGATAGACAAAACGAACGAGCAACCGCCTTTAAGTAGAGCCACCTGCTCCAACCCACTTCAATCTAAACCGACTAATAGAATGACACTACTTCCAGCCATAGCAGCACCAGCAGGATCCAATGCAGCCTCATTACTTAAACAACCGGCTTTCATTAGTAAGCAGACCGTTAGAAGGATTAAGTCTGAAGAGGAGACGCAAAGGGATTCGAAGAACCTGAAGCCCTCAGTTAGCTTCAACTCCCCGTCGGACCTGCAAGCAGCCATTATCCACCGTTCCGACCCAGATGGGAAGTTAACAACCTCGAGGTTGAGATGAAAATTGTGCAAGCTATCATTGAGGAAGAGGTGGGGGATGACGAGGTTGTCTTTGACGGGGCTAAATGTTAAAACGGTGTCACGGTGTTAGGCTGCAGCAACAGGAAATCCCTGGATTTCCTCACACAGTTAGTTAACAGCCTTGGCGAAGTTTGGCCTGGTGCCAAGCTGGAGATTATTCCTCGATCGTGTCTACCTCTTCGTCAACTGATTTCAATATGAACTCCTCCCTCGGTATAACTGTATTGTCCACATACTGAAGGTATTATCTGACTGTGGTATTTTGCGAGCAGCGGGACAAAAATTTGCTCCTATCGTCCGTCTACATGCCATACGATGAAAATGAACCACCACCGGGAGCAGTCCGAACACTAGCAACATATGCCAAGTCACGCGGACATAATCTGGTGATTGGATGTGACGCTAATGGCCACCATATCCAATGGGGTGGCAATGGTGTAGTGGTAATGTATTCGGTTCTTGAGTAGCAGGTTGTTGGTTCAAGTCCCAACCATAGCTACTCAATTTTTCTAATAAAACTAACCCCCCATCTCCATCTAAGTGTACTCACGCTTGTTATTAATATTAGAATTCTAGCCGAATGCACAAAAAACCTTACAAATGCTCCCTGACTAGTTCAGACACCACCCACGGAGTAATGAAACCTAACACCACCTGAGTTTCAACCACTACACCAGAAAAATCTGTTCTATACTCTTATTCGTAAGTCAATAATATCGCTTACGCTGTGTACTTGCATACATTATAAGGGTATTCATAATCCCTTGAGCGTAAGTACATTATAGAAAAAAACCAAAAAAAAAAAAAAAAGGATACCAATAAAAGATTTGTCGGTTTTCGAATTTATTCTTTCTTCAAACCTTATTTTATGCAACAAAGGCAACACGCCGTTTCATAACCGAGTTCGAGAAGAAGTGATCAATTTGACTCTAGTGACAGATACCAAGACCAATATTGTTGAGGAATGGAGAGTCTCCAGTGTCTGCGCTTTTTCGGATCACAACCGAATTCTCTTCACCCTCAACCTGATTAAAGATAAGCCCAAACCCTTCAGACATCCCCAAAAAGTGAACTGGGAAAAATTTTCAAACCTAGTCGCAACGAAGCTAGCCCCGCAGTCAGCCACAACTACTTCAAGCACGACTAACATTGAGAATGCGTTCGTGTCCTATCAGTCGACCTCGAAGGAAAACCAACGCGGTTTGGTGGACCAAAGAGCTTCGACAACTTAGACCTCATAAATAGAGTAAAAACTAGGAAACTGTTCAATAGGGCCAAAACGAGTAAGAATAGTAAAGACTGGAACTTATACAGATCCAGTTTTAACGAAATTAAATACTGTATAAGAGCAGCTAAACTAAGATCATGGCAAAAATTCTGTGAATCCATAGAGGACTAAAACGAGGCCGCGAGTCTACGGAACGTACTATCCAAAGACCCCTGCGTCCCCAGATATGTATATCCAGAGGATTGACGGTACATGGGCAGAATCCAGCCAGGAATCTTTGGAACTGCTAATGGATACTCACTTTCCCGGCTGTATAGAAATTGAAACTGCCACCCCTTGCAGGACTGCAGTTTCTCTAGAATATGGAGAAGAGGAAGTGATATCCAACATTATAAATGAAAACAAAGTGGCATGGGCTATAAATTCTTTCAAACCCTTCAAATCTACAGGACCTGACGAAATTATACCAGCTATGCTGCAACAGTCTCTGAGCAAGGTATCCCACCTCGTTTACATATTTTCAAGGTGTATGCGCACGGGATACATACCTAGTAAATGGAGAGTGGTAAGAGTAGTTTTCATTCCTAAAGCAGGAAAATCTAACCACTCTACCGCTAAAGACTATAGGCCAATATTAGTCTCTCATCGTTTTTGCCAAAAACCCTAAAGCGACTCATTGACCTTCATATCAGAGGATTGAGCCCCACTTTGTCGTCAGAATACCCTCCTCGGACAAAGAGGTACTTTTCGTTGATTGTCTCTCTGATAAAGGCCTTTATCAGTTAGGTGGCGTCACTAACAACTTAGGTAGACAACTCGACCTGATCTTCTCATCAGACACCGATAACTGTGTTCTTTCAGAGAGCACCCATCTTCTTTCCAAATTGCACCGTTACCAACCACCGCTATCTCTTACGTTTTCCTATGGCAATATTAATAATACTCCTCATACTGAGAAATCATACAATTTTAATTTTCAAAAAACCGACTTCATTAAACTGAATAACCTGCTAAGCAAAGTTAATTTCAACGTTATTTTTGAAAATCCGAGCATTACTATTGATAATGCTCTCGCGCTGTTTTCCTCTGAAATTTTCAACTATTTTAAACAATCTGTCCCATTTCGCTCCCGTTTCGCCCTTCGGTGGTGATTATTGGAGTGGTAAGGTGGTAAGGTGGATCCAATGAATCATCTTGGCCGGTTGTGATTTAGTGATTGTAATAATTTTAGCGTTTTCCTTTAAATTAATCAATACTGTACATAAATGTACTTTAGGTTGAAAAATAAACAAAACCTATAGCCATTACTATGATAAAAAATAATTCGCCCTTACAAAGTAAATAATGTTTATCAGTAGGTACACTACTTGCTATGGCTGAGTTCATAAAAGCAAACAAGTTTCCAGTAAATATGCCGCAACAGTTTTGGTAAACTTTTATGAACGCGAAATTTACTGCATTGTTGCAGTAACCATGTAGTGATGAAATCGTCGTTCATAAATTCATGCAACGCACTTAATAGAAAAGTAACAAATATTTATATTTAACAATTAAATTAAAGAACTTTCGTGTTTTTTCGGTTTTATCGTAGGGAAAAATAGAAAAACTTCTACTTATTTCCTACGTTGGATTTGTTTACCCTCCGTAAATTGTTTTTCCATCCCTAATCGGACAGAAATTAACAGCTTCTTCTGATCTTGCGTCCAATTTACTTGCTCCGGATCTACCCTACAAGACATAAATTAATTATTTTAATTTTGCAACTAATAGGAATATATCATATTCATTTTCCTTACTTACATTGTGGCTGAGTTCCTTTAAAAAAAAACCGGCAACTTTCTGCAGATTTCATGCAACTTCATGAAATCTGTTGCAAACTTGCGAAACATTGACTGCATACTGACTGTCAATTGACTTTTATGAACGCAAGTGGTGGCAAACTTTTGCGTAGATAATACAGTTTTTATGCAATTATGAATGCAGTGATTGCAAAGTTGCCGGTTTTTTGCATAAATGAACTCAGCCTATATCATATGAATACTATTTTGAGTTAAAGTAATAAGACTCCGTTTTTTATTTTATTACAGCAGTTTTTATTAAAAATTATGGTGCCAACAAGTTCACTTACAATTGTTTTCATTAAACCTAGATTATCATTTGCGTCTATTTTTATTTCGGTGAAAATAATAAAAAATTACTGGCGTCTCTGCTTATACAATCTTCATCATCACTGAATCAGTTGGTGTATGTGTCGTAACAAACTAATTCAACTCACAATATTATCTTATTTTGAATAAAATTTATTCCAATATATATTACATTCATACTTCGACAGTTATTCATTTTCAACATTTTTTCTCAAAAACTAAAATAAAAGTAAATAACTTATTCGTCCTGCATATCTTCTGGCAGTTCATGTGGGTTTAACATTCCAGGCACATTCCGCTGCATTTGTCTTTTGCTGGCTTGTTCCTCGCGTAACGCTGCTTCGCGCTCCTCCAAGTATAAATCAGAGTCGTCTTCTCCAGTTACTTCCTGAAAAAAAGAAAAGTGGTACTAATAAGTAAAAGGATTTAATTACGTCCACAAATAATATCACCAATAAATTGATTTGTGCGGTCAGCGAATATCACTGAGAACAAACTAGATTCGGGCTTAATTTATCCTAACCCTGAGTATTGAGGATCGATTAATCGTGGATACTGAATATTTTAAAAATTAGAAAAAGGATATATTCCCTCCAATGCATTTTTGTATCTAGAACCGTATGGCTTAGACTCGGGATATGTTCCCATAATTTGTATATGTTGCTAGAAGGAGAACTTTGCAACAGATAAGAGAATATTCAATTCATCGAGTACAAGATCTTATCTGCCTTATGGCGTGAACGCCTGAAACGCTTCGTCAACACCCTGATCGACCCCTATCCGTGTGGTTTCAGGCCAGGAAAGTCCTCAGTTGATCAAATTTTCACACTTCGACAGGCCCTCGATAAAACCCAAAAAGTCCTAAACGATACCCTCCATCTTTTTATCGATTTCAGAGCGGCATATAACGACATTTATAGAGACCAGTTATACAGAGCCATGTCTAGTTTTCGCATTCCTGCCAAAATCGTTCGCCCAAGCAGGATGACGATAGAGAACTCTCGCTGTTCCACCAAGGCCGGAAACGAACTAGTATTCAAACGGAAGGTCCCAAAATCGGTCCAGGTATAAATGAGGGCAAAACCAAGTATATGCTGTCAACAACTGTCAAGAACGTCACAATCGACAGCTGTAGCTTTGAGGTAGTAAGGATAAGTTTGTAAGTATATTGAACGCCGCTAAAAAATCCATTCTAATAATATTAAAAAACAACAATTGCATATAGTTCTTATATCTTAGACCTTATTAAAATAAGAATCAAATGCAGAGGAGACTGGCAAAAATATCGTCAGCCTTCCCTTACACCTGGTCTCCACTGGCAATAAATTCATTGCAAGAAATATTCCATAGAATTAAAGTTTCATATAGAGACCAAAAATTTCTTGAAACAATTTATGGCAAGACATCCATGTCTTAACATAACGTAAAGCCTGAAATAAATACTTCATGTGGAGACGCGTTTTTCAACAAACTTATATATATCAATAAATATTTCACCGTAACTTTCACTGTATTTTATTGTAATAAAGGAATAAGAAACTAAGTGCACTTGTCAAGAACAGTAAAAGTTTTTGGAATATTGTCAGGGTAGTGAAAAACAAAAAAAAGGAGCTACTTACAGAAGACTATAAAATCTTTTTCTATCCGTTTTCAATTCGAGCCGAAACTAAAATTCGCATTGAAAACTTAAAATTAAGCTATTAATTAAATTAAACATAATGCATCAGACAATGATGTCGGACCACAGAGTCATCTCATTTGAAAGAAAAAAAGATCGAAAATATATCAGGATCCCAGGAACACGGACATAGAAAAATACCAGCAAGTGTTACGGGATAAACTGAATGGGAGGGTACCCAAAATACCGAAAACCACTTGGGATGTAGAGTTGCAGCTGAGGCATTTATAATCAGCTGTTGAAAATGCATACCAAGAAGCGTGTACACCTACTTTGGTAGATGAAAAGGACCCCACGCCTTGGTGGTGAGGGGACTTGAAATTTTAAGGAAGGAGGTGAGAAAAGCCTTTAATCATGCTTTGAGAAGGGATGATCTTGAATCATGGGATGAGTATAAGGCAAAGGAGAAAGAGCTAAAAGCAACGCTGGGACACGTCGTAAAAGGGAGTTGTGGAGGCAAAAATTTCTCGAATATGAGAAGCACAGCTGAGGTCAATCGACTTCTGAAAATTGTCTCGAAGAATCCAGTTTCCAAAGTCGGACTCATTCCAAAGTCGCGATTGTTGAGACACTGGATCGTACAAATAAGGTCGTCATGGAAATACACTTTCCGGGAAGCCTGAAGTCAGATCAGCACTGGGCTCTGAGAAAACAAGAAGCAAACAGGATGGATAGGGCAGAAGCGGAACGGATAGTAACTCCAGAAGCGGTCAGTGGGGCGCTAAAAACGTTTTCCCCTTACAAGACATCAGGAACGGATGGTATATTCCCAGCTTTAATTCAAGGGAGTGCAGATCACATTGCACAACATGGAGAGAAACAAATGTAGTGTTTCTTCCAAAACCGGTAAAAAAGGAATACACTGAAGCGAAATCCTTTAGACCGGTCAGTCCAACATCATTTCTGTTGAAAACAATGGAAAGAATTGGGGTGAACCGTATGGAGAGCACGGCGCTTAAAGCGTGCACTTTGAGTAATAGATAACATGCATACAGAGCTGCCAGGTCTACGGGAACAGCGCCACACCAGGTGGTACGCGTTGCGGAAGAGGAGATGAATACCGGAGTCATCGCTATGACCATAATAATGGACATTGAAGGTGCCTTCGATAAGATATGCTTCGAAAGTCTGAGAGTAGCCTTAGAAGAACGCAGGGTTAACGCATTGGTGGTGAGTTGGGTGGACCATATGCTGAAAAATAGGGCGATAAATATTCAGACGGGAACTTCAAAACTTAGAGGAAGGGTTAGCAGAGGTTGCCCGCAGGGAGGTGTTTTATCACCTACTCTGTGGAATGTAACTGTAGACTTTCTCCTGAGAAGACTTGAAGAGACTGGCATCCACACTGTGGGATATGCCGATGATATAGCAATAATGGCAAGAGGTAAATTCATGAACATCACAGCAGATACAAAGAGAAATTCTCTCCGAGTGGTGCAGCGGTGGTGTCAGGAACAAGGGTTTCATTAATGCGGAAAAGACAGATCTAATCATCTTCACAAGGAAAAGGAGCGATCTGGAATTTCAGCACTTGACACTTTTCGAATCGGAACTACATGTGACTAGGAAGGTTAAGTATCTGGGTGTACAGCTAGATGCTGGACTAAGTTGGAACTTCCATGTGCAAGAGAAGATCAGAAAGGCGTTGCTTCAGTGCAAACGGGTATGTGAACTAAGGTGGGGAATCTCGGTGAGGTCTGGATGCATACTGGATGTACACGATGATAGTTAGACCGATTATCACATATGCGTCAGTTGTATGATGGCAAAAAGCCACCCAGAAAACTGTAAACAATCAGTGAAATAGGGTCCAACTTCTGGCATTTTAAGCGATCGCCTGTGCAATACGAACGACACCAACATGCGCAATGGAAGTGAAGAGGAAGAGGAGGAAGACGAACCATTCGCTGCAATTGGCAGAGAGATGGTAGAACGCCTAATTAGCAACTGGGCCGCGACGGAACACAGATAATGTGGTCAACCATGGAAGGTTGCAGGCAGGCGAAAATGGCTATTAAAATTGGCACCACTCATAGAGAAGTTCTTAGCTTAGGGCGAAGAACACGGAAATGGGTAGTAGCGTTATCTACAGGTTATCTAAAGAAGATGGGTCTTCTGGAGGACGACCTGTGAACTATTACTGGAGGAAGTCAGGACGGCAGCGCATATATTGTGTCAATGTCCGTCGCTAGCTAGCAAAAGAACGGAGGTACTGGCCTGGGAAGCCACTGGGTAGATACCCAGAGGGTGAACCAGATTTCTGTTAAACAAATGCTAGCTTTGACACGAGGAATCAAAGCCAGAGGAACTGTGGAGAAATCCAGAGAGACTCTCGGGCTAAGATGAATCGTGGAAGAGAGATGTAAAGAACCCAACACTGTGGTCTGGTTCGAAATTTCTCTAAAATATATATATATATAAATTAAACATACAGAAACGCTACAATCCATCTGGAGCGGATGGTGTAATAGAAACATCCTTCATTGTATCAGCCTTCTAAACTGGATGTGGCACATTGTATTGTATGAATTACTACGATACCCTCGAACGTCTGAGGATGTTACTTGCAAAATATCATTAAAAACAGGTTTAATGACAATGCCTTCAAAAAACAGGCGAGGCTATGTACATATGTGTGGGTAAATTGTAGATAATTCAAATACCTAAATATTTGGTCTTACTGATTTTTTCGATTTAAAAATGTAAGGGTAAAAAAGTTGTGAAATACGGACGACAGACATCGCTTAGTCATCTTCGCTATTGATACTGATCTTGAGTTTATATACTTTATAGGGTCTATCTCGATTATTTCTCTATGTTACAAACTACATATGTATCAAAATTAATATACTCTTACGATATGGTATAAAAAGACATTCTTGAAAAAGGTTTAAAAAATTTCATATTTCGGTTAGTTTTTGTTTGTTTTCTTTTAAGTACCAATGGTGTAGCGAGTAGTGCGTTTGAAATGCGTTGGTTCTAGCCATAGTGGAGAACAGCAAACACGGTCATTGGCGGAACTTTCTGAAAATTGATGTTTTATTGTGAGATTCGGCTGAAAATTACAATTAACCTAACTTCTTTTACGAAAAATTTCGTTTTTGTGTAAAAATTGCAGCATACCAAATTTTACAAGGGAAATGTGAGGACATTTAAAAATTCGGTAGAAAATTGAGGGCTCACAATTACCAAGGTAATGAGCCATTTAACATTTGTTAGATGTTGTTTTAACCTCTAGAGGAACGGTTCTCAAACTATTTTTTCGCGTACCACTCATTTGCATTACCACTTGTGCGCGTACCACCATTTGAGAACCGTTGCTGGTATATCATAAGGTACGCATTACAAATAGCTTACTGAAGTTAACTGGAGACCGAAAGTATTAACTTAAAGTAGAAAAGTACGAGCTAGCTAACCAATATCTTATAAATGAGATATTAAAACTCGTTGGAAACATAAGCAGAGAAAAAAGTGTGTAGAGGTAACAGCCGTACCGGGGTTTATAGGTAGTTAGACAAGTCAGATGGCTATTAAGCTCCTGATATCTGTTCAATAAAGCACAACAAATCACATTGAGATTGGGTTACCAACCCCTTTGGAAGGTTGTTGATGGCAGCAAACGAGAGAGGGGGAGGAGTCCTCTCTCACTATGGCACCTCCTCTTGTTCCAGGCGGCAGCGGACGAATTCTCTAGATGGAATCAACGGTGTCGTCTGCCAGTTTCAGTTAGGCCGAACTATTAGTGTTTATCCCTATATGAGCTGCTTCAACATGCTTGAATCACAGGTCTATAGGGATCTCCAATACTGAATCAGGGTGTTGGAAAAGAGTTGGTGGCGGATGAACCCTTCATGGGCCAACGGCAGCACTCTTATCCCCGAAGTAAGTTACCCTCGACCTAGGGGTATATAAAGGAACTGGTCCTCGAGGTTGGGGGTTGTGCGTGGGGGTAACTTCCCTACCATGGAAAAAAATAATAGTTACGAAACCACCAACCGCCTCGGATAAGGATGATTCAACTGTTGACGACCCAAGCAAACGTGAAAAGGACAACGACTTTCGGTTCTTAACAGACCACGTGCGACCGAAAAACTAGCGGAGGCCCTGGACTGCAGACATTACTGCCATCCAAGAAGTGCGATGGAACGGGCCGGGCAAAAGAAGGATGACAAACTTCGATATCTACTACGGCGATTGCTACCGAGAACACAAACGGCGTCTATTCGGATACGGGTTTGTTATTGGAGATAGACTTAGGCAAGAAGTCTTGAGTTTCAGGCATGTGAACGAGCGTCTCGTAACAATTCGCATCAAGGCTAAATTCGCTAACATTAGCCTGATATGCGCTCATGCCCCCACTGAGGAGAAAGATGACGATACCAAACACAGCTTTTACCAGCTCTTAGACAAAACGTACGAGCAGTGCCCTAGCTACGATGTTAAAATTGTCCTGGGTGATTTTAACGCAAAGCTAGGAAGAGAAAGCATCTTTGGTAGTACTTTTGAAAATTCAATTCAATTTTGTATACATAAATTTATGTGCAAAGCCGGAAGGGCTTGTCTGCAGAAGACTGATTACAGTTTAATAGTTTCTTTTAAGTGTTGAGTTCTTTGCTTCAAGAAAAAAATTTTAAATTTGGAATAACAATTAAATATACTAAACTAACAACGTTAATACAATAATTTAACAAACAAAGATTAGGCGAAAGAAGTTTTACACTCAAGAACGTAAATATATGTTCTTGGCTTTTTTCAATATTTCATTTTTTGTTAGGTTGCGAGGCTCTCTTGGGAGTTCATTTAGTACCGTTGGAACTGCGACATTATACGTCCTTCGACCATACTCGTTCCAGTACCTCGGAATTTCATAAAATTGCTGTTGACGTCTTCTAGTGTTTACTATCTGTTGCGTTTGAATTCTATAAGTGTTATCGTAGTAAAAATTAGCCAGGATTTCCAAATTGAAAATTTGGGAGATGTTCATAATATTGAACGTCTGTTCGCTATGGTGCTGCTCCTCGCTGTTATGTCCTGCTCTTTTCACTATTTTTTGCAATCGTGTTTGAAGCCGTTGCAGAGGTTGCATTTGCGACGCTCTTCCCCATGCTAGTATACCATACCTCAGATGCGATTCAACTAACCCGAAGTAGCATTGTTTAAGCACTGTAGGTGTGCAGAGATTGCTTAGATGGAAAAGTGCATAAGCCGATTGACATAATTTCTTTTTCAAACCTTCTATATGGTAGCTCCATTTAAATTCAACCGTCAGTCCAAGATATTTATATTTCGACACGTTCTCTATATATCCGGAGCAGTCATCATCTTCTCCTATTATATCGTTACATCCGTTTCTATGTAGGCAATCTATGTCATGCATTTTTAGCTTTATTTTGGTTTTTAGGATACGTGGCGGACGGATATGCATAACTTTTGTCTTCAGTGTGTTGATTATCAATCCGTGGTCATGACACCAAGCTGTAACTCCATTAAAGTCAATTTGCATTAGTCTTGCAGCTTCGTCAACGGTCCTATGGCTGACTACAATCGGTGAATTCATCCGCATACGCATATCAGCAATGACAGCAGATCGTTGACGTATATAATAAATAAAAGTGGACCCAATTTTGATCCCTGCGGAACACCATATACAACATTTTCTTCTTCACTGACGAAATCACCAATTTTTACTTCAAATGTTCTGTTTCTTAGGTAGCTGTAGAACCATGCCAAAGTGTCCCCTCGTACTCCAATATTTCTCAGCTGTCTCAAAATTTGCTTGTGGCTTAATGTGTCGAAGGCGTTCTTAAAGCCGATAAATAGAACCACTGAGTTATGATTTTTATCCAAGCTTTGATACATTTTGTTCGCGAAGTCTCCCAACAATCGATTGATGCTTTTGTTTTTCCGGAAGCCAAATTGATTCTTTTCCAATATGTTATATTTATCAACGTAATCGTATAGCCTTTTTGCCATTGTCGACAGCCGATAAAATTGAAATAGGTCTGTAATTCAGAATTTCATTCTTCTTCCCGTTCTTAGATTAGGAATTGATGCTTGATCTATGCTCATATTAATAATCTTCGTTATCACTGGGGAGAGAGCTTGTGCGTTTATCTTCAGGTCTTTCGGCCTTATTTCGTCTTTTCCCGCCGATTTGTTGCAGTTTAATGAGTTGAGAATATTTCTTACTTCTGTAACAGATACGTGCTCTGCATAAATTGAGTGTTGAACACTGTTTGAATGACCAAAATATGTTTGTTGATTACATTCATACACTATGTTTAGGACTTCTAATGAAAGTGTTTTAGCAAATCTGTTGGCAATTTCTTTAAAGTCCTTCTCATTTGCAAAGTTCTTTTTTAAGATATCATTTAGATTGCCCAGCTTTTTCCCTAATATCGAGTTTACGAGCTTCCAGGTCTCCTTCGGGTTATTTTTGCAGTCGTGGAACTTCTGTTTATAGAAGCATGCTTTTGTTCTGGCTATTTTCTTGTTTAGCTCATTTCGATACACAGTAAAACCTGCTAATCGGGACACTCTATAATCGGACCAGCTCCTATTCGAACCGCACGTTATGCATTCCCTGCTATTTTTCATAAAAATTTCCCTCTATAATCGGGACACCTGTTAATCGGACCATGGACCACTAAAATAAAATGCGTTGCTTAATGTATTTACCTGCCTAATTGGACCAAGCGTAGGGAATACGAAATATGCATGTATGTGGGATTTCTCGATTTTGCTCGTGTGTATGTCTCGTCGGGATGGGTAGTTGTCGTATTTGTTCTGCTCGTGCTCGCACCTGGTGTGTACCGTTCATCGACGTTGCGGTCGTCGTGTATGGTTGTTGTTATGGAACCGTGTGTCTACCGTTCCGTTTGTCCGGCAGGCTTACCATTGTATGCATCGCATTTCGTTTTTTTTTTTTTTTATGCGAATTGCTGGTACCGCCAAGTTTAAAACGGCGGTTACTTTGTTTTATTTGGAGATTTCCCTAATTTTAGTTTTCATTAGATGGCAAATGAAACAATTTGATTTTTTTATCTTGCTTATAGGCAGAGGGTTTTCAGTCGGACAGGTATGTATGAGGGGACAACCTTTGTAAGTGGACCGGTCCAATTAAAAAAAAACCTCTACAAAGGGACCACGTCTGACTGGATCAACACGAGTGTATGAAAATATGGAATTATGTAGACCTTTTGACGCTATTATCGAAAGATATTCACAGACATTAGTATTATTTTCGTCTTTAATGTTTATGTTTACGTCCCCCATAACAATTAAATTTCTTCTCGCTCCAACTGCATCGATATGTTCGCTAAGTTCACGAATGAAGCAATTCACGTTTGACTTCGGTGGTCTATATATTGAAATAACTGAAGCCTCAAAATTTCCACGCTTAACATTAAGGGAGATGTTTACATAACAATTTGTCATTCTTTCTACTTTTTCGTGCAGGACGTCGTTTTTTATAAATACTGCTACTCCTCCACCTCTTGAGTTGCTTCGATTAAAAAATTCGCTATTGTAGTCTTTGATTTCAGAAATGAAATGATTTTAATCCTTATTTATATTTATTTCATACAGCATAACATCAATACTCCACACAAAATCATCCACATATAACACAAAGGCATTCCCATTTGTTCTCAAGGACCTGACATTTAGGGATATACACGAAAATTCACTTTTATTATCGACTCCTCTTTTGACTTAAGATTTTAAAAATTTATATTAATTAATTCATTTAATTCTTTTGTCATCTTATGGTGCTTTGATTTTGTACACTAGTGTGTTTACGATATTGTGAGAGACATTATCTTTATGCCATTCTCTCTATATCGTTGATCGTTTGTATTTCGATAATACGATCTCCTTCATATGTTCTTGCAAGAACTTTGTTTCTCCGAAACCATACATATTTCCAGTTAGCCGCTTTTGCTTTTGTTTTGGCTAACCAAAGAAGCTTTTTAAAGTAAGGTGTTAACTGTTTGTTTATTTAAATAATTTCATTTGAATATATCGGGTTGTCTTCTTTTCGTAGTTTCATGCATATCTCTCCGTACTTCAGTGTTCTCTTTTTTTGCTTGCTCCAAAACTGCGATTTTTGTTGTTTTTCTTGTGAAGCTTACAACAATATTTTTCATTTGTTTGTTCTTTCTGTCGTTGTAGGAGTATATTTCCTCGATATCGATTTCTGTAATTACAGTGTTAAGTGTCGAACGCATTTTCGGTGTTCGACATGGGAACATTTTTTATTTCTACGTTCTTGTCAATTTGTTGTTGTTCTAATGCATTGACCTGTGTTTATAGGAATGTGATTTGAGCATCTTTTGTTTCGATTTGTTGCTTACATTTTGTATTCCTCTATCTATTTCCTTCATTAGTGTTTGTAACAGTGTGTTATTTTTCGACAGTGCAATGTTTATTTCATCATATTTAGTGGTGGTGAACTCCACTGCTTTGGCATAGTCTCTCAATAGTGCCTTTATTTCTTGTAGTTCTTTATTTATTGAACCATTATCGGGTTGTAGATCGTAGGTAGAATTTGCCTTTGGAGATTCTGCTGTTCTTGATCTCTTCGCTGTTGAGGTATTATCCCCTAGTTTCGCTTTATCTTTTAACCTGCACGATGTACATGTCCAATTCTTTTTTGCTTGTGCAGACATTTTCCTATAGGAATTCTGTGAGACAGAGCTACACTCAAAATGCATATTCCCATTACAGTTCGAGCAGCTTATGAAGTCACCGTCAAGCGGCAACGGATCTTTGCATCTTATACATTTAATCATTGCTACCAAGTATTGTAATTTAGAATTAACTTACTGATGTGAATAAAGACTCACTTTTATACTTAAAGAAAATTCTTGTTTTTGTATTTAAGTTGGACTTTTTCATAAGAATTTTAAACTTTAAGAGAGACTTTAAAATAGCACTACCGTATTACTCAACACTTAAAGCATAGCCTGCACGACACCACCTCCGATAACGGTTTCAGGCTAATCGACTTTGCAGTGGGGCACGCGATTCCCACATCTCAATATTCATAAAGGAACATGGAGATCTCCGGATCAGTCAACCGTCAACCAGATTGATCACATTGCGATCGACGCAAGGCACTCTTCCAGTATGATGGATGTCCGAACGTTCCGAGGAGCGATGCGGATATCCAGAACATCGCAACGACAAGGAAATACTGTGAGAAAGTTAGACGTCGGAAAGCTACAATCGCAAGAGATCGCCAGAGCCTTTTCCGATCGAGTGTCCCTTAACCCCTTCAAGAGGTCCCATTGCCAAAAAGCCATCAGGGATGCCGCATCTGATGATCTCGACCCCCACAACGAAACCCCTGATTCGATGAAGAATCACAGCAAGCAAATGCAGAAAAATAGATGGCATTCAAAGTGACGCTGCACAGAAGGACCAGAGTGCTTGTGAGCTCTACGAGCAGAAGAGAAGGGATGACCACCGGCTTCTCAGAAGGAAAAAGAAAGAGCATGAGAAGCGCGCGATTGAGGAAGTAAGAGAAATGCTATTGCAGGAATGAGGTTCGGAAGTTTTACCAGAAGGTGAAAAGAACATGTCAAGGTTACATAAAAAGCCATAACCGAAGCCTGCAGGGATGAACAAGGAAACCTAGTAGTAGAATCGCAGTCAATATTGAGGATATGGAAAGATCACTTCTGCAGACTGTATAACGGCGACGATGACCAAAATTCCGCTGTCAGGCAGAATGAACATTCAATCTGGACGATGATAATCAACATTTCCGTCCACCCGATCTGGATGAAGTTAAGATAGCGATATATAAGCTGAAATCCAATAAAGCTGCTGGAGCTGATGGCCTAACAGCCGAGCTATTCAAAGCAGCGGGGGATGACTTGGTAAGGAGCATGCACCAACTTATTTGCAAAATATGGTCGGACGAAAGTATGTCCGATGGAACCTCCGCATTATTTGCACGATCCTCAAGAAAGAAGACCCTCTATACTGCGCATACGAGATCTTATCTGTTACACTGTGAGAACGCTTAAAACCTTTTGTCAGCAATCTGATTGGTCCATATAAGTGTGGTTTAAGGCCAGGAATGTCCACCATTGACCAAATTTTCACACTACGGCGGGAGATCTTAAAAAAAAAACCAAAGAATTTCAAATCGATCCCCACCACCTTTTTATTGATCTTAAGGCTGCCTATGACATCTACAGAGAAGAGCTAAACAGAGCTATGTCTAGTTTTGGCATCCCTACCAAACTCTTTTGGCTGTGCAGGATGGCGATGGAGAATGTTCGTTGCTCCATCAAGGTCGGGAAAGATCTCACCGAAACTTTTGATGTCAAAAAAGGATGATATTGACTTAATGGGAAGAACAAAGCGTAATGTCAGTAGCGCTTTTGTGAGCTTTGCGACGGTAGCGGCTAGGATGGATATAACGGTTTATGAGGGAAAAACAAAGTCTATGCTATCAACAAAAAAGGACATACAACACCGACACCTCGAACATAACGTCACCCTCGACAGATATAACTTTGAAGTAGTTGAGGACTTTGTTTACTTAGGATCCGCTATAAATTCAGGCAATGACGCCAGCGCTGATATCAAAGGAAGATTAACTCTTACCAACCGCTGCTTCTTTGGGCTAAGAAGGCAACTGTGTACCAAAGCCTTATCTCGAACAACTAAAGTAGCCCTATACAAGACTCTGCTCTACGGTGCAGAACCATGCACTATGTCAAGAATGTATGAAGCCGCTCTCGGTTGTTATGAGAGGAAAATACGTAGGGTGATTTTTGGTCCCGTGTGCATAGACGGAGATTAAAGAAGAAGATACAATAATGAGCTGTACGAGCTAAATAGCGCCATCGAAGAGTTCAAATACAACGACTAAGATGGCCCCCGAGGGACGGCACAGTAGAGAAAAACCTCGCCTAAGGTGGCGCGCTCAAGTGGAAAGAGACCTCAACCAACTTGGTGTGCGAAACTAGAAGAGCTGACTGGAGAGGCTTGTTGGTAGAGGTCCTAGTGCACTCAGGACTGTACCACCACCTACGTAAGTAAGTTCAAAATTTAAGGCATTTAAGTGTGGTGACATGCGGACCAACGGATATGGTTCAATTGACTTGATCATTAATACTGATCACGAATATATGTACATATGTATTTATATACATACATATATACTTTATAGGGTAATTCTGAATTATTTCGCTATGTTACAAACTAGGTATGCATCAAACTTAATCCTTAGCCTAAAGTACAGTCGAAATTGTCAAAAAAGCTTGATCTTAATCAATTGGAGTGGAGCGTAGATAGAGGGAAAGACAGCAAACAGGCAGACACATTACTTTATCATTATATCAAGATAGAAAATATTTCAGAAATTAAACTAATGTACAAGATAAAAGAAGTATTGATTGCATTTAAAAATTCATATTCATTAGCATATAACTTACCCGAATTTGTATTAAGAAATCTCTTAGGTGTTCCTTAAAAGCAGGAACGTTTTCATCTAAATTAAACAAACCGGTTACAAAAACTTTAATTTGATTATCGGTTAAGTGATTAAATGCAGATTTTAGAAGTGAGGCCACATATTCCTGGACGAATATTGTATTGTCTGGTATTGGACCTAGGTTAACCGTTATCTTATTATTTTCTACCAGTGAGAACATATATGCCAAAATAGTTGCATGAATGGCCAAACCAGCAGTATGAGAAGTATCAGTAACTACAGAAAAAATTTGCATCAAAATATCCGTAAAGTAGGTTTGGTAAAAACTCTGTGCTGCCTGGGGATGCTGTTCTAAGTTCTGTAGCATCTAGATGGGTTAAGATAAAACAAAAACCATTAGTTAGATTTATACATTTAATGTCAAATTACGTACCTTGTACAAAATATTAAGTCCCATATCAGCAACATTTCGCATGGTATGTTTAAATGCCCAAACAACAGAATCAAATACAAGTTTAAATTGAGCGGGTGGTATATTAAGAAAAGCTTTGAAACAATGAGCATTTGTTGCCTGAAGAAGTTCATAGAAACTTATTCTATGCTGAGGATGGTCTTCAAAGTTTTTGTTTATCATATCGAGAGTACATTCAAAAACGGCATCAAATATTTTTGGTACTTCATTTGTGATGTGGCCCTTTAGTTTACATACTATAACAGCCATTGTGCTAAGAACTTTTGGCTCACGAGCAGCTGGAATCTTGCAACGCTATAAATATTAATAAATATATTCTACCAAAACATATTTTTTGATATTAACTGAACAAAGTTATACCTGATAATCAAGAAGAACAGCATTTAAGAGTGGAGGTATAAAATTCTCCATTACCATCTGGTTATCATTTGAGCGTGGCACCCATTCCGAAATCAAATTCAGTGTTTCTTTTTTTACGACGTGCATGGCTTTTATGAGAGGTTGATTATTTACATTTATTCCGTTGAGAGTAATGGCCTGAATAATATTCTCCGATGTTATTTTATAAACATTTAGCATGTCCAAATAAATTCGTCCAAGCTGTATAACGTATGAATGACCAAGAGCCTTACATGCCGCAACATTAGTTTTTAAAATGCTACCAAGCTGTTTAACGGCTGACATATTTTTAAGGAAGTCTACATTTTTTGAGGCTCGTGAAATTATTTCATCCCAAACTTGATTCGGAAGAAGCATGTATTTTTCAATTAATGCATCTTGTTGGACTTGATCTGAACTCGTTGCAATCATATGACCCACAGCTTCATAAAAGGTGTGTACCTGTGAAGAATTAAGAACATATACATGTATTTTTATTAAAAAGGAAGATATACGTCAAAAGATCTCTCATTTACCCATTAATTGGTTAGGTAATCTAAACAACGATTATGTAAAATAATAGAATTAAAAAATGCTGTTGATAAATTATTGTTAGAAAAATCAATCAAAAATTAAAAGTCTAGCTAATTTTTTGCAAAGAAAGTCGTAGTATGAAGTAATGAAATTCCAACAGTCAGTTTATAACAGACATTGACTATAGAGTAATATCTGCGGATGACGCGACGCGGTAATTATGATTAACAAACTGAATCTCGAAAGTGAAACCTACATATTACGAATTAATGAAACAAAAGCGAAGTTTATAGCAATCATCAAAAACATAATTACAGAAAACGTCGAACTGAGGATACATAACATGAATGTAGAACGAGTATACAGCTTTAAATACATAGAAAAAACAATCAACAGCAACTGTGATCCCAACAAGGAAATTCAGTGCCAAATAGAACAAGCCAAAGCCGCTTTATGTACAATGAAAAAACTTCTACGCAACAGAGAACTCAACGAGGAAATAAAAACAAGGCTAGTGAAATGTTGAATCGGTCGGTCCTACTATACGGTGCAAAAACTTGGACGTTCCTTAGAAAACCATAGGGAAAATAAAAGCTTTTGAAATGTGGACGGATGGACAACATGAATAGCAAATTTGAGTTAATGGGTCGATCTCACAATACCAGTATTACTAAGAGGAGTGGTTCCCAGAGTAAGAGGGTGACCCACCCACCTTACACATCGGCAGCAAAATGGACCTCCTCTGGTCTAAGTGCATCTTCCCATCGTGAGCCGATCCTAACCAACCAACCAAGAGTAACGAACGGTTTTTTGGATGAAAACGCCCCCATAAAGCGGGCGTGGCCAAAACTAATGTATGGATCAATTGTAGATAAACTAAATATCTACGTATGTATATTTATGGTTTTCACAAAATTTTTCGATTTCATGTAAAATAGTGGTATGAGAAAGTGGGCGTGTCAGTGGGCGGATGTCAAATCAGTTTACATTCCTCTTTCTCAAAGGCCCAGATATGAAATTTCATCCTCTTAGCTCAAAATTTAAGGCCGTGACATGCAATCGATTTTTCCATTGATATTGATCACGAATATATCTAAATATACATATGTATGTATAAAAATGAATTGGTGTCGGTTCGTACGCGCATAACTCGGCTGAACATCATCCGATTTATTTGTGGATTTTTTTGTTGGATTCGTATTGATCCAGGTATATACACCGGAAAATTGGAAATTTCGACCGGAAAAGTCGGAAAATCGTGAAAACCCAAAATTGCATACTTTCTGGGGAGGATGATTTCGATATCTAAAAATTTCATTTTGTATGGGAAGGAGAAAATATTGATTCTAAGGAATGACAAACACTGCGGAATTGACAATCATCTAATTTTGTCCCTCAAGAAAATGGGATCGCCAACAGATGGCTCAAAAGTCACGCTTGACAGCTGAGCAGTATATGAGCATTCAGTTTCCTGTTCGACTCGCATTCGCTATGACAGTCAACAAATCGCAAGGCCAATCGTTGCACGTGTGGGGCCTTAATCTCGAATTTCCTTGCATTTCGCACGGACGTGTTCACGTGTCGGAAAGCCGTCTGCATTGGTTGTTTACGCACCGGACAACAAAACAAGCAACATTGTTTATCACAAAACATTGCAGTGACCTGAAATGTGTGAAATCCATTTTCCGTGTAAATAAAATGTATTGAATTCAATTTAATTCCAAAAGAGTTTTATTCTTTCAATAGAGGTTCGAGTTTCGGAAGAATAATTTAATCAATTTGAGGCGGAACAGCGTTCGTTGGGTCAGCTAGTACAGTATATATACATCTGTATGTATATACTTTACAGGATCTATCTAATGGATCAGACAATGATGACGGACCACAGAGCCATCTCATTTGATGTTCGATATGGATCTAAAAGGAAAAAAGATCGGTAATCGAATAAAGCAATATACTAGGAAGTGTTACGGGATAAACTGAATGGAGGGTACACAAAATACCGAAAACCCCTTGGGATGTAGAGTCGCAACTGACGCATTTACAATCAGCTGTTAAAATACATACCAAGAGGAATGTACACCTAGTTTGGTAGATGAAAAGGACCTCACGCCTTGGTGGTGTGAACTTGAAATTTTAAAGAAGGAGGTGAGAAAAGTCTTTAATCATGCTATGAGAAGGGATGATCCTAAATCATGGGATGAGTATAAGGCAAAGAAGAAAGAGTTAAAAGCAACGCTGCGACGTCGTAAAGGGGAGTCGTGGAGGGAATTTTGCTCGCATATGAAGAGCACAGTCAATAGGCTTCAGAAAATTGTCTCCAGGGATCCATCCAAAGTCGCACTGATTTGTGATAGAACGTGGGAGTTGTTGAGACACTCGATAATACAAATGAGGTCCTCATGGAAATGCACTCGCCGGGAAACGTTAAGAAACAAGGAGCAAACAGAATGGATAGGGCAGATGCGGAACGGATAGAAACGCCAGAAGAGCAGGTCTGCGGAAACAGCGCTACATCAAATAGTGCGCGTTGCGGAGCACCTACGGGACATAATGGACATTTCTGCCTTCGATAAAATATGGTTGGAAGATCTGAGAGTAGCCTTAGAAGAACGCAGGGTTAATCCATTGGTGAGAGATGGGTGGACAATATGCTGATAAATAGGGCGATAAATATTCAGACGGAAATTACAAGACTTAGAGCATGTGTTAGCACAGATTGCCCGCAGAGAGGAGTTTTATCACCTACTCTGTGGAATATAACTGTGGCCTCTCTCCTGAGAAGATTTGAAGAGACTGCCATCAACACTGTGGGATATGCCGATGACATAGCCATAATGACAAGAGGCATAGTCATGAACATCACAGCAGATACAATGAGAAATGCTCTCCGAGTGGTGGAGGTGGTGTCCAAAACAAGGACTCTCCATTAATGCGGAAACGACAGATCTAACCATCTTCCCAAGGAAGAGGAGAGATCTGGAATTTCAGCCCTTGCCACTTTTCGGATCGGAGCTACATGTGAATAGGTTAAGTTAGCGATGGGCGATTGCGAATGAATCTCACAATCGGATAAATCGACACTTCCTAAAAATTTAATTCGGAAGACGATTTATTCGGTCTCATGAAAAAACAATCGAATAAAAATCGAATCAAACCTAACAGAATGGAATCGAATTGTGTATGTACTGTAGAGGATTCTTTAGTGGTTTTCGATGAAGACGAAACTTGCAATACCAATTGTTTCAAAGTAGAAATAGTAAAAGAGTTTAAATATCTAGGTGTATTAATTGATCAGAATATGAGTTGGTGGAATATGGTTCGGCTCTTAAGCAATACCTGCGTTCTTCTATCCGTAGTTTCTACCATCTTAAAAAAAATTGTGATAATAGAACTTTAAGAACAGCCTATTTTGGAGTTTTCACTTCTACACTTCAATATGGTATAAGCTGTTGGGGAGGCGCTTACCAAGCAAAAATTCACCCTCTGATCGTCCTACAAAAGTGTGTAATTAGAAAGATTTGTGGCGTTAACCGTTCAACGCACTCTATGCCGCTCGTTAGATCATTGAAAATTCTACCGGTTAAACATTTGTACTATTTTAAAGTCTCTAAGCTATTCTTTATGAGAGGTGGTTATATGCAGAGCCCGATCTCTGACATCCGTACACTGCGAAGCAATCTAGACAGTTATGTATGGAAACTTAGAAATTTTGCACAGATGTTTAAAACTAATTTTTTTTCTTATGCCTTTTGAAGGCGAGAAAAAAAATGCACACTTAAAAAAATGAAAAATTAACGGTTTTGTTTACTTTTTTTAAAGTTATATTAAATACAATAAGTAAAATAGCATAATTCTTTGTTGCGTACCCTTTATTAGCAATAACGGTGCGCAATCTTCAAAGCATTGAGTAAACTAGCGACACCAATAAGCCCGGAGATATTTGGTCCCATTCTGACTTTATATGCGCACCACTTAGTAATGTGTATAATACACATTCATCTATCAGTAGTATCGACGAATAAAAATTGACTACTAACAATCGACCTAATAACAATGGACGAATAACAATCGACGAGAACAATCACTTGGCGCGATTATAATTAGAATATGTAATTCGAATTGAGAGAACAATCGAATTATTTGGGTGTATACCTAGATGCTAGACTAACTTGGAACTTCCATGTAGAAGAGAAGATCAGAAAGGCGAAAAGGGTGCTTCATCAGTGCAAAGGAGCATGTAGTACAGAAAACTGTAAAGAAGCAGTTAGATAGAGCCTGGCATGTTTAGGAATTTTGCCTGTGCAATACGAACGACACCAACATGTGCAATGAAAGTGATCATAGGTAGACTTGTTTATTAAGAAAGCGATGCATGGCATCAACGGCACTTCGCCTGTCATAGGAAAACGGCACAAGGTATCTTCTCAGAAGAACTAAAACTAACCTGTCATATTAGTCTGGGGAAATAAACTTACTTACATACTTGGTGGCCAAAGGGTAGTGATGAGGAACATACGGGAACACAAGCGTTCTCGCCTTAGCCTCTCACTATCAACTCCTATTCTACACCTCCACGATGGTGGCTACTGGGTGCCTAGTACCTCAATTGAAGATTGGGTAACCAACCCCTTGCACCTTCTCTTGCTTCATTCGGCGGCGGACGAATTCTCTAGATGGAATCAACGGTGCCGTCAATCAGTTCCAGTTAGGCCGAACTATTAGTGTTATCCCTATATGAGCTGCTTCGACATATTCGAATCCCAGGTCTATAGGGATTTTCAATACTGAGTCAGGGTGACCCTTAATGGGCCAACGGCAGCGCTCACATCCCCGAAGTGGGGTACTGACTCCGGAATATAGTTACGAAACAACGACAAGCCTCGGATAAGGATGATCCCACTGTTGACGACCCCAGCAAACGAAATAAGAACAACGAACTTCGGATCTGCACGTGGAATGTTCGGCCGCGTGCAGCCGAACAACTAGCAGACTGACGTATACTACGGTGATTGCTATAGAGAACAGAAACAGCGCTTATTTGGAAGTGGGTTCGTCATACGCGGCAGACTTGGGCAAGAAGTCTTGAGCTTTCGACACGTGAGCGAGCGTCTTATGACAATCCGCATCAAGGCTAAATTCGTGAACATAAGCCTAATATGCGCTCATGCCAACACAGAGGACAAGGACGGTTATTGATACCATTAAAGCTCGAAACAAGCTTTACAGTAAATGGAAACATAGACCATCTAATGCCAATTGGCTTGCCTACAAATCTATGCGCAACCATTTACAGATATTGTACGAGCTGCTAAAAGAAATTTCTATGCTTCTAAACTGAGTACATCCCTCCCTAACAAAAAGCTTTGGAGTAACTTGCGACAGGTTGGTATCTCCAATGCGAAAAATAGCACTCAGTGTGATTTCGATCCTGATGCGTTGAATAAGCTTTTTGTTGAAAATAGTTTTGAAGAGTTAAGCTTTAATTTAGCAGAAAGCTCCAGCCCATCTCTGCATTCAATTAGCGACTTTGAAGTTGAAGTGGTAAGTGAAAATGAAGTTATTAGCTGTGTTGCGGCCATAAAATCAAACGGAGTTGGTGAAGATGGGTTGCCTCTGCGCTTCATCAAACTCATTCTGCCTTACATCATATCGCACTTAACACATGTCATTAACCACTGTATCACAACGTCAACTTTCCCTAAGTCGTGGAAGATTGCTCGGGTAATACCTGTAGGTAACTCCAGTCTCTGCCGCTGATTTCAGACCTATCAGCATTGGACCCAATCGTGTTTTGCATGTTTATCAATGACTTGCCGACTGTCTGTAAATACAGCTCGGTTCACGTATATGCAGATGATGTCCAGCTATACTCGGCCAGGCCAATTAATGATATAACTGAGCTTGTTACTCATATTAATTTTAATTTTGGTTTAATTTTTAATTTTGGTGGGGGCGAAAGCCCCCATTTATTCGGCTTAATACAAGCTAATCTTAAAACTAACTTACAGGCTAATCTTAAACTAACCTAGAACTAAGATGAAGGGGTGTAAGGAGGATGGTGAAGGAGATAGGTTTTTAGGATGGGAGTACTGCGGTTGAAGTCGAAAATGGTAATCCTTGAGTTAACCTTACGCAGCAAACGAGAGATTGGTTCATTGGAGCCATAGGAGGTGCGATGGGTCGGTAGATAGAAAAGACGACTTGTTCGTAGATTACGACGGTTGGTGTTGAAAAAGATAGAATTGAGAAGGAATGTAGAGTCAACGGAACCGGAGAGGAGTCGATGAATGAAGAGAATGTCGGCTACATCTCTACGCTCCTCAAGGGTATTCAAATTGATTAGCTTGAGGCGGTCTTGATAAGGGGGCAGGATTAAAGGGTCATTCCAGGACAGACCTCGAAGAGCAAATCGGAGGAAACGACGCTGAATGTTCTCGATCCGTGAGATATGAGTACGTTGATATGGGGACCACACTTGACTGGCATATTCAAGGAGGGGGCGGACAAAGGTAATGTAGAGGGATCTGGTCACGTATGGGTTGTTAAATTCTTTGGACCACCGCTTGACAAAGCCAAGTACTGAGTTGGCTTTAAGGATGATCTCATCTATGTGTAATCGGAAATTGAGCTCCCTATCACAAATAATGCCAAGGTCGCGAATCGACTGGACTACAGAGATGGGTTGTTCATGGAGGAGGTAAAGACGATTTGAGGATCGGATGCCTTTACGAGAAAGTAATGGATTGGCATTTGGAGATGTTGAGATCCAGACAATTTTTGGTGCACCATACCGAGAAGCTATCGAGGTCTTGTTGAAGAAGAATGGAGTCTTGGGGTGAAGAAATCGTTTTGAAGAATTTGGTATCGTCAGCGTAGAGGGAGACGTGAGAGTGTTTAATGACCATATCGAGATCGTTTATGGTAAGGATGAAAAGAAGTGGGCCTAAGTGGCTGCCTTGTGGGACACCAGAGGTGGCTAGGAATGGACGGGAGAGGACGGATCTGAAGCGGACGCTGTAAAAGCGGTTTTCCAGGTAAGAAGATATCCATTTTAATAATATGGGTTCAAAGCCGAGGGCAGACAATTTGAAAAGTATTAATTCGTGGGAGATTTTATCGAAAGCCTTACTAAAATCGGTTGCGATAACATCAACTCCGTTGCCATTCTCTAAGACCGAGAGGGCAAAGGACACAAATTCGACCAGGTTTGTGGTAGTTGATCTACCTTTTAGGAAACCATGTTGATTAGGGGAAATAAGTGACTTGCAGCGAAAGCTTAAGGCTTCATATAAAATGCTTTCGAAAAGTTTAGATATATGAGAGAGTTTAGCAATGGGACGATAGTTAGTTACATCAGTCTTTGTTCCTTTCTTGTGGATTGGGGTTATGAAAGAGAGTTTCCAAACCTGTGGAAATTCTCCTTGTGAAAGAGAAAGACGAAAGAGATTTGAGAGGGGAAGAGACAGGGTGGACGAACTTTTTTTGAGGAATACCGCAGGTATGCCATCTGGACCGGGGTTGAATTCGTCATTAAGTAGATGTAACTTATTTTCGATAAGAGATGGGTCCAAGGTATGAGAGAGAAACGGGCCAAAGGAGAAGTTAGGTAAGTAATTGAAATAAGCGGGGTCTGGTATAAAGAAGTCGTCGGCAAAAGATTGTTTAAAAAAAGGTAGCAAAAAAGTTGGCTATGGTATGAGGATCGGTTGATGTTTCGTTGTTGAAAGAGAGGGAGGGAGGGTAACCGTCAGATTTTCTTTTGTAGTTGACAAACTGGAAGAAAGATTTTGGGTCGTTTATGAGGTTAGCTTGGACATTGTTTATGTAGCGCTGGTAGAGAGAGTTGTAAAGCTCGGTGAAGTGAAGGTAAATACCGAGATAGTTAGAATAATCAGAAGAAGAGCGAGTGCGAAGGAAAACTACCCATAACTTATTTCTTTGGTTTCGCAGAGAACGAAGCCTCTGATTATACCAAGGAGGGGATGAAGACGATGTTTTATGACGAGAAAAGGGTACATAAAGAGAGATAGAATTAAATATTTCCCTATAAAAGGTGGTGAGGGCATCCTTTATTAGAAGATTATCGAAATCAAAGGAAGATCTGCTGAGATAGATGTTAATTTTCTGGAAATTTGCTTTATGAAAATCGTAAGAAGAGAGATCAGTAGGAGGAGTTGTTTGGAGAGGAGAATTGTGAAACAATGATAGAAGGAGAGGCGGGTGGTAGTTATCAATAGTTGACAGAGAAAGAGGCCAAAGCGAAACTGAGGAGTTAATGGGATCGGTTGTGAAAATGAGGTCTAACTGCCTACCCATGTAGTTTGAGACACCATTTACTTGGCAAAGACTTGAATCTGCTAGGCGGGGAGGCCTTCCTGCTGAATGGAGACCATGACGCTTGTTTTGGTTTTTCCTTCATAGCAAACAGAATCGGTCTTGTCGTGTAGATAGGCAAGGAAAAGGCGAATGTTTTCGTATATCTTTCTTTCTCTAAGCCTAGAGAGAGCATAACGATTTTCTGTGGTATCAAATGTTTGTTGCGTTAGTTTAACTGTAGGAGGCAAAAGGGGATCTAGTATAGGAGGAGTGGGCGAAGGGATGGGAGTTACAGATGTGGAGTGAGATGAGGAGTTAGGAGTGGAGTTAAGAACCGGGCCGGGTGCGGGATTTAAAATATGTGACCTAATAAAATTGGGATACTTAGCCCCTGTTGAAAGGTCGAAATTTGGGAATGAATTCCTAGGGGGAACAGGGTTTTGAGTCGAGGTGGTTGGAGTTAAATTGAAGGAGACGCGTTGGCGAGGGGGCTTCGGTGGAGCCGGAGCAATAAGGGGTTGGTTAGGGATGTGAGAGGGAGGGGCAAAACTGGGGAAAAGATTTGTTTTTAAGCTCCAGTTGGAGTCTGACTTAGGATGGGAGTCGGAGGCTGGTTTTGGAGACTTTAACCTATTACTAAGGTTAGATTTAATCTTTACTTGTTTCTTAGAGCTAATAGGGTTAGACTTATTCTTTACTTGTTTCTTAGAACTAATAGGGTTAGACTTATTCGTTACTTGTTTAGAAATATGTTTTTTTGAAGACTTCTCAGACCATTTGACCATCTTCATAAGCCCAAGTTTAGAAGAATCACCCGGGTAAGTCAGGAACAACCATGAGTATTTGGAGGGAATGTTGAATTTAAAGCTGCTAAGCCTGTTAGAGTCGGTGGGAGGGATCCTCTTGCATTCATTAATGGTAATGGCATACTTTTGTTGAAAGAATTTGCACAGCCAAGAAGCATCAGCGTGTTGAGGAGCATCTTTGATGGTAAATGTCGTCTGGTTGCCATTACTTATTTTTTCAAGCCTGTTCTTCCATTCTGATGGGGTCCATGATGTTCCAAACTGTTTAATGACTTTGCGTGGGGCGGCGACGGGATGGAATTCAGGTTCGGAAGGTGAGTTGGCTATTTGCTCTGCAGAGAGTGTGGGTCCAGTACTTGGAGCAGATCCCGAAACTGGTGTATTGACAGAAGTTTCAACCATTTCAGACAGGAGAGATGTGTTGTAGAATGCTCTTGGTCGAGGTTGGAATTGGTCAGGAATGTCGTCGATCTTGTTGGAGACAATCATAATATCATCGCCAATATCATTCAAGGTAATCCGAGTTGCCTTGATATCATTGCTGACATCATTCATCTTAGTTGCCAAATCCGCAAGTAATGGATCAGGAAGACGGGGAGAAGATATAAATGCTTTCGAAGAACTTTGGAGAAACTTCACTTCAAGGTCGGAGCGAAGGGAATAGAATTCTTGATAAATTTTTTCGCACTGATCAGATTTAATAATTGATGATTTAAAATCACACATGAGTTTTTCAAAATGGGATTTAGTGAGTTCTTCGCGGGACTTTTTTTTAGTAACCAACTCAGTTAAAACGGCGAGTCGGCTTTCAATAGATTTAAATTTAGTATTACAAAGGTTATTAGAACGCTCAATGTTGTTATTTAGATCTTCAATGCATTTGATAACTTCATCAAACATCGACATTTGATCTAAAACCTTTTTGAAAGAAAGTTTATTGATGGAGATCATTGAGTTCGTCGATTCAATATGGCACTTGATCGCGAGCAATACATGGGCGAGAGAGCTTTCTTTGCATTCTTCACAATAGAATACAAAATGCTTTGCATATTCTTTGAAATATGCAATAGATTTCTTGCTTAACCTGGTGCAAAGAGGATGGAAGGATTTACCACAGAGGCCGCGACAATCAACCCAGTCAGCATTGGTGCTGTCGATTACGCAATGGGAATTACCGCAGATTCTTTCCATTGTTAAAGTACTTAAAATTGGGTCACACTGACAGAGGGGAAAGACCGATTAACGTTTATTATGAAGTTCGAAAAATTCGAAATTCAGCGAAAATTGATTCGGTTGCACTAGTTTAAGGTAGGTCAGCGTAGATTTGAGGGCGCGTCAGCGAAAACAGCACGGGAGCGAAGTGGGTCACAAAAAAATTGCTGAGCAAAGAGAAAATGCGACTGTACGCTGCGACGGTTGAACCAGCTAATGAGGACTTGTCTGGGATACACAATTGGTCGGTTATAAATGGACTGCTTTTAAATCCGACTAAGTCCCAGATCATTCCAATATCAAATAAAATATTCAACTTCAACCTTTTGCCCGATGTACTGCTTGCCGGGAGTAAACTTAAGGTTGCTGAAACCGTAACTAGCCTAGGATTTGTCATTAACTGCAATTTATCGGGATACAATCATATCAACTCAGTAGTCAGGCGTATTTATGGTTGCCTTCGTAGGCTGTGGATAACTGCAAGTTTTACGCCTACTGAAACTCGGAGGAAGCTTGTAGTTAGTCTTGTTCTACCCTTAATTACTTATGCTGAAGTTGTTTATTGTAATGTTGATTCACTTTCTCAACGAAAGTTACAAGTAGCTTTCAATGATGCAGTGAGATATGTTTACGGTCTCCGAAGATATGACCATGTATCTGAGTATTCAAAAAACTTACTTGGTACCACTCTCCAACAATACATCAACGCCAGAAATTGTATTTTCTTACACAATATTGTAAAAAACAAGACGCCAGAGTATCTGTACGAAAAACTTAATTTTGCTAGTTCACGTAGGACCCTTAGCTTAATTCCATCACGTCATCGGTATTTAAACTCATCTCGCTTATTTTTCATCCATTCGATTAAATTATGGAACTCCTTACCACTAGTTATCAGAAACATTTCTAGTACCACACGCTTCAAGAGTGCAGTTTTTAACTATTTCTCGCTTCTTAGTTGAATTATTGTATATTGTATATTAATTCTCTAATGAAAATTTTTTTGATTAGATTTTATTGCATTGAAATTGATTAAACACGTCTAGCTCTTTGTATTAATGCTAAGTACTATAAAAGATTTATCTTAATGTAAATACCACTAAATTGAATAAATTGAAATTGAATTGAATTGAAAGAAAGTTTCTACGAGCTCCTCAACAAAACATATGAGCAATGTCCTAAGTATGACGTTAAAATCGTGCTAGGCGATTTTAACGCCAAGATAGGAAAGGAGGACATCTTTGGTAGGGCGATTGGGAAGCACAGCCTACACGACACCACATCTGGCAACGGACTTAGGCTTATTGACTTTGCGGCGGGGCGAAACATCACCATAGCAAGCACACGGTTTCCTCATCTCAATATCCACAAGAGGACATGGCGATCTCCTGATCATCAAACGGTCAATCAAATTGACCACATTGCGATCGACGCAAGGCATGCCTCCAGTATTCTGGATGTCCGAACCTTCCGAGCAGCCAACATCGATTAGGATCACTACCTTGTTGCAGCTAAGATACGAATGCGGATATCCCAAACGCCACAACTAAGAAGAACTACTGTGAGAAGATTTGACGAAGAATTGAAAGCTGCAATCGCAAGAGATCGCCAGAATCTTCGCAGAACGCGTATCCCGAAATCTCTCAATGACTCCTATGCCGCCAGCATCAAGCGCCGAAGACCAGTGGCAACGCTGCCAACAAGCCATCAGAAGTGCCGCAATTGATCTGCTGGGTTTCACCCGACCACCAGCAAGAAACCCCTGGTTTGACGATGAGTACCGGCAAGCACATGCAGCTAAACAGCAAGCATACAAAGCGGTGCTGCAAAAAAGGACGAGAGCGGCTCGTGAGCTCTACGAGCAAAAGAGACGGGACGAACATCGGCTTCTCCGAAAGAAGAAAAAAAAGCACGAGAAGCGCGCGATCGAAGATATTGAGAGATTATACTCCAGGAATAATGTACGGAAGTTTTTACCAACAGGTAAAAAGAACGTGTCAGGCTAACAAGACCCGTACCTGTAGAGATGAAGAAGGAATCCTCGTAGTAGAGTCACAGTCGGTGCTGAGAATATGGAAAAATTTCTTCTGCAGACTGTATAACGGCGACGAAGACCAACATCCCGCTGTCAGGCAGAATAAACCATTCAATCTAGACGATGATAGCCAAAACTTCTGTCCACCTGACCAAAACGAAGTAAGGATAGCAATATCCAAACTTAAGTCCAACAAGGCTGCTGGACCTGACAGCTTACCAGCCGAGCTGTTCAAAGCAGCTGGAAATGACCTGGTAGAGAGCATACACCAACTCATTTCAAAAATTTTATCAGATGAATGTATGCCTGATCAATGGAATCTCAGCACCGTTTGCCAGTTCCCCTAAATTGCGCCAATTACAGAGGTATCAGTCTCCTTAACATCGCGTATAAGATCCTATCTGCCATATTGTGTGAACGTCTGAAACCCTTCGTCAACAACCTGATTGGGCCCTATCAGTGTGGTTTCAATCCAGAAAAGTCCACAATCGATCAAATCTTCACACTTCGGCAGATCCTGAAAAAAACTCAAGATGTCCAAATCGATACCCACCATCTCTTCATCGATTTTTAGGCCGCATATGACAACATCTATAGAAACGAGCTATACAGAGCCATGTCTAGTTTTAGCATCCCTGACCGAGCTAACTGGAGAGGCGTGTTAGTTGAGGCCCAGGTTCACCCCGAACTGTAGCGCCACCTAAATAAGTACGTAACATACTAAGGTGGCGCTACAGTTCGGGGTGAACCTGCGAGGGGCCTACTGTTTAATGCCGGATCCGAACGGATGTTTGTCAGACGCTCGCGAGAGGTGGGGCCGTGAAAGAAATTTTAGGTGTTGTTTGGGGATTGAGCCTGCAACACCTCGCTCCGTAGTCCAACGCACTAACCACTTGAGCCACGGCGCCCACTTAGTCTTAGTTACTATGTATCTATAAAACTTACATTCGGGAGCAGCAGCTCCCGTAACTTGTCTAAGTTTATTAGATCGTGTCCCGCGTCAGGACTGTGGAAGGCTGCCGTGTCTCAGGCAGAGACTCTTTACGGGTCGGGAGCCCGTTAATGAAGTAAGAAGCACGAACAGACGGACAGATATTGCTTAATCGATTTCGTTATATATACGGTATCTCAATTATTTCTGTATGTTACATCCAGACCTTTGATCTCAAGACGTTCAGACAAGGTGATGCCCTGTCATCTATTTCTTCAACATCATACTTGAGAAAATTGTGCGAAACTCGCAAGCAATCACCAAAGGCACAATTTTCCAAAAGTCCGTGCAATTACTTGCATACGTCAACAAGAAGACACACAACATCGACGAATTAGACAGAACATTAAAGTCGACAGCTATAACTTTGAGATATAAATACATATATCTATAAATTCTGATAACACCTCAGCAGAAATAAAACGAAAAATAACTCTTCTCCCTATCGCTACTTCTTTGGGCTGAAAAGGGAATTGAGTAGTAAGACCCTATCCCGAACAACTATGGAAATTCTATATAACACCTTGATCATCCCAGTCCTACTGTATGGCAATAAAGCATGGATTCTATCGAAAAAGGATAAAGATATCCTCGATGTCGTTTCAAGAGAAAAATTCTTTGCACGATATTCGGTTCCGCTTGTGTTGACGGGGTTGAAGGAGGAGATTTAAAAGCGAACTCAACGAGCTGTACATCGACATCAACCTAGTCAGAAAAGTATGCATCAGTCGTCTAAGATGGCTAGAACATGAATGGACATCAACGATTCGGCCCGAAGAGTCTTCGAATTCAACCCGCAGTAGAGGAAAACCTCGCCTTAGGTGACACGCTGAAGTGGAAGGGTGTCCCAACCAATTTGGATTGCGCCACTGGAGAGAGTTAGCTCTAACTGGAGAGTTTAGTTGGTTAACGTGGCCACATATGATGTATGAATGAATAGTAAATAATGAGAATATCTTTAATAATTGTTTTCGATTTCAATTAAAAATAAAGTGCACGACTGGGTCATACGTACTTGCACCTTAATGCTATAAGTTTACAAACGTACAAGCACTGAAATTCAAGTTTCTTTGTAAAAACGCCATCAAAAAGTGGACGTACTTACTTACTTAACGGGCTCCCGACCCGTGAAGAGTCTCTGCCTGAGACACAGCAGCCTTCCACTCTCTTCGATCCCGGGCACGCTGCTTCCAGTTATCTAGACCAAGCGCTCTGGCATCCGCGATAGCTTGATCCTTAAAACGGAGGTTCGGTCTTCCTTGTCTTCTCGAACCTGGGGGCTGTGATTCGAAGATCCTCTTTGCTGGAGCATTATTGTCCATTCGCTCGATGTGGCCGAGCCAGTGTAGTCGACGTGTTTTGGCTTTTTGGACTACATCCACATCCTGGTACAGCTCATAGAGTTCGCGGTTATATCTTCTCCTCCATTCGCCCTCCTCGCATACGGGACCGAATATCCGACGAAGAATTTTTCTTTCGAAAGTGTTCAAAATCTGCTCTCCTTTCCTGCTTATCGTCCAGCACTCGGCTCCATACAGCAGAACTGGCAGGATCAAAGTTTTGTAGAGCAAACATTTCGTCTTCCGAGTTAGGAGTTTTGACCCCATTTGTTTCGCCAAACCGAAGTAGCAGCGGTTTCCTAGGGTAAGTCTTCGTCGAATCTCCACTAAGTTGTCATTCGTGGAGTTGATATTTACTCCGAGGTAGGTAAACTCCTTAACCACTTCGAAGTTACTGTTGCCAACAGTGACGTTTTGTCCTAGCCGGTGGACAGATTGCTTCTTTGTTTGTTGACAACATGTATTTGGTTTTGTCCTCATTCACTTCAAGGCCAACTCGTTTCGCCTCTTCTTCAATTGCCGTAAAAGCCTCTAACACGGCGCGCTGGGAGCGACCGATGATGTCGATGTCGTCTGCGTATCCCAGCAACTGGACAGATTTGTTGAAGATAGTGCCTTCCGTGTTTACACCTGCCCTGCGCACTATCTGTTCCAGCACAAGATTGAAGAAGTCACATGATAGCGCATCCCCTTGTCTAAATCCGGTGCATGTTTTGAATAGTTCAGAGGAACTGTTGCCGAATTGCACGTTGCACCGCGTGTTATCCAGCGTCACGCGGCACAGCTGGATCAGTTTAGCCGGGATCCCGAATTCGGCCATCGCCTTGTAGAGCTCAAGACGATGAATGCTATCATATGCGGCTTTAAAGTCGATGAAGAGATGGTGAGTGTCGACTTGAAATTCGTTGGTCTTTTCCAGGATTTGCCTTAGTGTGAAAATTTGGTCGATCGTCGATCTGCCGGGCCGGAAGCCACACTGGTACGTGCCGATTAGTGTGCTGCAGAAAGGCTTCAGACGTTCACACAGTACGTTGGATAGGATCTTATATGCGACATTAAGCAGGGATATGCCTCGGTAGTTCTTACAAGACATAGGATCGCCTTTCTTGAAGATGGGGCATATAGAGCTGATAGTCCAGTCATCGGGCATGACTTCATCCACCCATACTTGGTTGATGACTTGGTGCATGCACCCTACCAAAGCATCACCACCATGTTTGAAAAGCTCTGCTGGTAGACCATCAGAACCGGCGGCCTTGTTGTTCTTCAGCTTTTTGATAGCTGAGCCGACCTCTTCAAAACTAGGAGGGGGAATGGATTCTTCATTGACTGGATGCGGGTTCTCGCATCTTTTAGCACGTGGTCGATTTGGTTGGCGGTTCGACCATCTGGAGAGCGCCAGGTTGCTGTGTGGATTCGTAGTCTTGGAAACCTAGTGCTACTTATCACCGTATTACGAGCTGCTGCAAAATCGATTAGCCGGAAGCCGTTGTCTGTTGTCGTGTCGTGGAGGCTGTGCTTTCCAACTAATCCGCCGAAGATGTTTTCCTTACCGATTTTGGCATTGAAGTCCCCGAGTATGATTTTGACATCATACTCCGGACAGGCTCCGTAGGCTCCGTCCAGGAGGTCTTAAAACTCCTCCTTGATAGAGTCTTCAGCTTCGTCGGTAGGGGCGTGTGCACATATTATGCTGATGTTTTGAAATGTAGCCTTGATGCGGATCACAGCCAGGCGATCGCTGATCGGCTTAAAGTCAATTATCATTGAGCGTAACCGATTTCCCACGACGAATCCGCATCCTAACATGTGCAGTCTTTTGTGGCAGCTGTAATAAATGTCGCAATTTTTCCGTTTTTGCATACCTGATCCTATCCATCGTATCTCCTGGATCGCGGTAATATCTGCCTTGTACCGCGTGAGGACAGATTCAAGTTTTTGAATAGCACCAGGAGTGTACAGTGAACGTGAAAAAGTGGACGTGGCCATATATAATGTTAAGGTGAATTATAGAGATTTTCAAAGCCTATGAATTATGTTTTAACAATTTTTTTCGATTTCTAATAAAAGTTTTAAAAAAGAAAAAAATTTTTTAAAGTGTGGCAGTTCCAAAACTAGATATGTCATATTTTTGCATTTATCATACCCACTCCAGATATTGATTTTAAGCCCAATTGCTGCAGAAATAGACGAGAAAGAGCCCATTTTTCGCGGAAAACGTTGTATGCCATCTAATAGCATATACTTAAACTAACTCACATATGAAATTTTATCAAAATCGTTTGAGCCGTTTTCGAGAAAATCCATTTTTAGTGAAATCGTCCATAAGTAAACTACCCTTAATTTTGAGGTTAGAATGAAAATTTCACCAATTTCACCTCTAGGGATCATCACACAGACCCCAGATATGAAGCAAATCCGTCCAGCCGTTTAGGCTGCAGTTGAATATACACACAGACAGACCGACAGACAGACAGACAGACGGAATTGGCGGATCCACTTTTTTGGCCTTCTCCATCATAGTAATGTCAAGTTTGATTAAAATCTCGAGTTCGAAATTTTTCACAAAACCAATGGTTGCAATCGAAATCGTTAGAAACATTTTGGAGAAAATCAGTACGGTTATGTAGAGCAAGTAAAATCTAGGTTTTGTGCTATTCGAGATTTTGGTTTCGGTTTTTTGTTTTCTAAATTTTTACTTTCTCCATTTTTTTTCGAGACATCGATGTTAATCGCAATTGTTTTAAGAGGTCTCCACCCAAAAAAAAAAAAACACGAAAAAAGCGAAAAATGAGCAATCGGTTTACAATGCCATTCAGCGAATCGGGAACCGATTAAAATGGTAGTTATCACATATTAAAAAATAGACTTTAATCTGCAATGTGATCGACTAGATTTTTAAAAAACCTTTTTTGTTGCTGAGACAACTTTCGTTTTTTTGCATAAAATTGTAAATTGGTTTACAGTTTTACGGTAAGAAAACGTTATTGGCGTAATATGATATTGGGCTCTTTGAAAAGGTAATAAATAAAGGATCTAATGTGATCGACCAGAATTTTGAAATTTCCCTTCGTTTCCGAGATATTAGTGTTTGAAAATTGATAAAATTAGTCAAATTAAACATTGATTTCCATGTAATATTTTCAAACTAAATTTTCGGTAAAATGTACACAAGGTCGGATGATGATCAATCACGGTTCAACGATCGACGAATAAAAATTGACTACTAACAATCGACCTAATAACAATGGACGAATAACAATCGACGAGAACAATCACTTGGCGCGATTTTAATTGGAATATGTAATTCGAATTGAGAGAACAATCGAATTATTTGGGTGTATACCTAGATGCTAGACTAACTTGGAACTTCCATGTAGAAGAGAAGATCAGAAAGGCGAAAAGGGTGCTTCATCAGTGCAAAGGAGCATGTAGTACAGAAAACTGTAAAGAAGCAGTTAGATAGAGCCTGGCATGTTTAGGGATTGCCTGTGCAATGAAAGTGATCATAGGTAGACTTGTTTATTAAGAAAGCGACGACATCAACGGCACAATCTATGGTCATAGGGTAATCCTGGATTTCGTGAAAAACGAGACATTCCATGTAGCCGATAAAAGAGAAATAAATAATATTCATCTCATAGTTACTGAGAACCACTGCGTTTCATATGACTCTATTTTAAGAAATGTGTTTCTTTTCATATGAATATTGGATATAAATTTGATACAATATTTCTAATGAATTGATTGCAATATGAAAGTGACTTAATGTATTTATCCTTCTTTGAGAGAGTTGACAAAGTTAAGGGTATGTTGGTGAGAAAAGTGTTTCCTCTAAAGTGGACACAATCAGACTCCAATACCTAATAAAGACATTGATTTCTAATATTCTAAATGTTAGTTAATATGTTTATGTACGTAGATTGCAAATCAGTACTAAACCCTTTCAAATAGTCTTGGCAGTTATAACCATTCTATATGTAATGTAACTGTATACTATGTTACCAATTATGTATATAACTCTTAACATTGGACGAAATTGTCGGCAGATCTCCAATAGGAAACATATTTATTTAAAAGCATATTGGCATATACATATGTACGTACAAAAAAAGTGATTTCCTTGGGCCATTGAAACAAATACTGTGTTATATGTGGACTGTATAAAAGCCCAGATCGCATATACATATAACATAAACTACACCGAACATTCAACATAACTGGAATACGATTTCCTTCTTCAGGGTTTCAAAATTAGTGTCAAAGAAAATGGACTGTAGTACCTGACAATGCTGGAGATAGAAGCTCTTACCAAAAAATGGTTAAAAGCAATCCATATGACGAAAGGCTAATAACAAACATTGAGTGCTGCAATCATTTAGTGCTAAATTTTCGTAACAAATTGGATGCGGTGACTAATAATTCAAAACAAGGCTCAGAGGCACTTTAAATGCAAAATTAGAATGGATTAGGAAGGATATCTTAAGCGCTATTGAGTTCAGAAGATAAGAACATTTATTAGAAGCTGAAGCTATATAGGCGATTAAAGAAGATACGTTCTATCTCATCCATCATGTTTTGGCGACCATGAAAGCTGTCTATCCTGTATAAGTGATAAGTGTAACAAGAAAGATATCAATTTAATTCCAATTATGAAAAATGACGCCATTTATGAGTTAATTATGATGCCTATTAGAAGACTCGTTATGAATGCAAGATGTCTTTTTATGGTTAGACAAACAACTGGGCTGAACAGCATAATTCAATCGTTGCCAAACTTGTTCGAGGGAAACGTATCAAGTCTTAGTAATATATGTATGTACATATATTCAAACAGATAAATTCATTTTACTTACTCGTACTATGTGCTCTTATAATACACAATTATTTCATTACAATATGTGTATGATTGGTTATTATGTAAATAATATTTTGTGATTATTCCTTGACAACAAATGTATACAGTCCAAAGTTGCATATAGAAACCTTTTACAAGTAATTGAGGCGGCTAAAAAAGAATAACTTCTTAACAAAACGAAGAACTTCGAAAGTATACCGAAAGGGCAGAATTGTATTTATATTAAATTGGGCTAATACCGGAAAAGATGTTCCAATCAGCCAGACATGAACTCCGACTGGATTATTAAAAAAAAATTACATGGTAGACAAATTAAAAGAAAATCAGTCAAATCGCCAAATTATAGGACAGTCAAACCACATAAAGTGCCTGGAAATTTGCAATAATATATTGACTGTATCTATTTTTGGCCTAGTGTGCAAATCTAAAAAGTTTGAGGGGCATGTGAAAAGGCTAGCTCATCGGACTGAAATAATTTCGACTACCATAATTCACAGAAAGGTGAACGCTGATGTTGCTGGGCAAAACTATTTCAAGTTGTGATATCTTCATAGATCAGGACAGGATACTTATTTTCTGCGATGGTCTTATTAATAAAGATATTGTTATCGAAATACCTTATTAAATATGCGTGGCATACTGCAGTTTTTTTAATTCTTACGATAATGTCGAACGTCTGAGGATGTTACATGCAACATTGCATTAAAATCGGTTTTTAATGAAAATGCCCCAAAAAAGCCACAAGTGATGTATGGGTGATTTGTAGACAATTCAAATATCTAAATAGTTTTTCATATAAAATAGAGGTTTGAAAAAGTGTGGGAGTGGACGGATTTAAAAAATTTGTGCACTTATTCTGCTTTTCCTTACGAGAAGACTTATACGTATTTATTTTTTACTTTTTTTAATACATTTTAAAAAATGACTATATTAATACTTACGTAAAAAGGTAATTTGATGTAAGAAAAAAGAGCAAAACCAAACTAATCCCTTGCATGAGTCTATTTTGATAACAGAGATTGGATCAACTGAATTAAAAAAAGTTAAAGCTTATTTTATTTGAAGAACAAATCATACGTTACAAACAAAAAAAGTTATCTATAAGTTGTTGAACGGTCGAAATAAATAACTAAAATATAAAATTTTTCACAAAAATACGAAAATGAAATTTTTAATTTTTTTGCTGTGAGGCAAAATTAAATTCCCACACAGTTGTAGCTCACCCTAATACTATCAAGGAAAGGTATCTATACATTCCTACAATACAACTTCATTTATATTGTTCTTCAGCAACGCAAATATAAACTAAAGTTAAACTTAGAGCTAAGTACATCACCCTATGACCAGTCAGTTTGCTACCATAGGAAATACTGAAAAAATATTTTTGATTAGCATATTTTCAACATTTTAATTTCGAAAAAAAAAATCGTCTATCTTATATTTTAACCCACTGGTTGTTCTTTCAACTACGTGTATGTTCGACTCTGAGTTCAAACGTTTGGGTAGAAGCCTCTTTAGTTACTTACTTACTTAGGTGGCGCTACAGTTCGGGGTGAACCTGGGCCTCAACTAACAAGCATCTCCAGTTAGCCCGGTCCTTAGCTAACTGCCTCCAGTTGCGCACTCCAAGCTTGTTCAGGTCCCCTTCAACTTGTGCGCCCCACCTAAGGCGAGGTCTTCCTCTGCTGCGTTATCCCTCCGGGTGTGATTCGAAGACTCTTCGGGCCGGAGCACTGGTGTCCATTCGCTCTACATGTCCTAGCCCTCTCAAGCGGCTAATGCGCAGTTTTTTGACTAGGTCGATGTCGCTGTACAGCTCGTATAGTTCGTCGTTGAATCTTCTCCTCCAAAGCCCGTCAACGCAAACGGGACCGAATATTTTGCGAAGAATTTTTCTCTCGAAACGACCGAGGATATCTTCATCCGCTTTTGATAAAGTCCAAGCTTCAGCGCCATAAAGCAGGACTGGGATGATCAAGGTTTTATATAGAGTCTCCTTAGTTGTTCGGGATAGGGCCTTACTACTCAATTGCCTTCTGAGCCCAAAGAAACAGCGATTGGCAAGAGTTATTCTTCGTTTTATTTCTGCTGAGGTGTTATTTTCAGAATTGATAGCAGAGCCGAGGTAGACAAAGTCCCTTACTACCTCAAAGTTATAGCTGTCGATTGTGACGTTCTGTCCAATTCGTCGATGGTGTGTGTCCCTTCTGGTTGACAGCATATACTTGGTTTTGCCCTCGTTTACCGTTAAACCCATTTTGGCCGCTTCTGTTTCAATACTAGCGAACTAGGTGACAGCCCGCTGTGTTCTTCCAATAATGTCGATGTCGTCAGCATACGCTAGTAGTTGCACAGACTTTTGAAAGATTGTGCCTCCGGTGTTGGCTTGTGAGTTTCGCACAATTCTCTCAAGAACGATGTTAAAAAAATCACATGACAGCGCGTCACCTTGTCTAAATCCATTTTTGACATCAAAGGTCTCGGTGAGATCGTTACCGACCTTGATGGAGCAGCGAGAATTCTCCATCGTCATTCTGCACAATCTGTAAATGCGTCTCTATAAATGCTGTCATATGCGGCCTTGAAATCGATAAAGAGATGGTGGGTATCGATTTGGACTTCTTGTGTTTTTTCCAGGATCTGCCGAAGTGTGAAGATTTGATCGATTTCCTGGCCTGAAACCACACTGATAGGCCCAATCAGGTTGTTGACGAAGGGTTTCAGACGTTCACACAATATGGCAGATAGGATCTTGTACGCGATGTTGAGGAGACTGATACCTCTGTAATTGGCGCAATTGAGGGGATCTCCTTTCTTGTGGATCGGGCAAACGGTGCTGAGATTCCATTCATCAGGCATACACTCATCTGACCAAATTTTAGAAATGAGTTGGTGTATGCTCTCTACCAGGTCATTTCCAGCTGCTTTGAACAGCTCGGCTGGTAAGCCGTCAGGTCCAGCAGCCTTGTTTGACTTAAGTTTGGATATTGCTATCCTTACTTCGTTTTGGTCAGGTGGACGGAAGTTTTGGCTATCATCGTCTAGATTGAATGGTACATTCTGCCTGACAGCGGGATGTTGGTCTTCGTCGCCGTTATACAGTCTGCAGAAGAAGTTTTTCCATATTCTCAGCACTGACTGTGACTCTACTACGAGGTTTCCTTCTTCATCTCTACAGGCTTCTGTACGGGTCTTGTTGGCCTGACACGCTCTTTTTACCTGTTGGTAAAACTTCCGTACATTATTCCTGGAGTATAATCTCTCAATATCTTCGATCGCGCGCTTCTCGTGCTCTTTTTTCTTCTTTCGGAGAAGCCGATGTTCTTCCCGTCTCTTCTGCTCGTAGAGCCCACGAGCAGCTCTCGTCCTTTTTTGCAGCGCCGCTTTGTATGCTTGCTGTTTAGCTGCATGTGCTTGCCGGCACTCATCGTCAAACCAGGGGTTTCAGTTGCGGCACTTCTGATGGCTTGTTGGCAGCGTTGCCACTGGTCTTCGGCGCTTGATGCTGGCGGCATAGGAGTAGTTGAGAGGTTTCGGGATACGCGTTCGGCGAAGGTTCTGGCGATCTCTTGCGATAGCAGCTTTTCGACGTCAAATCTTCTCACAGTAGTTCTTCTTAATTGTGGCGTTTGGGATATACGCATTCGTACCTTGGCTGCAACAAGGTAGTGATCCGAATCCATGTTGGCTGCTCGGAAGGTTCGGACATCCAGAATACTGGAGGCATGCCTTGCGTCGATCGCAATGTGGTCAATTTGATTGACCGTTTGATGATCAGGAGATCGCCGTGTCCCCTTGTGGATATTGAGATGCGGAAACCGTGTGCTTGCTATGGTGACGTTTCGCCCCGCAGCGAAGTCAATAAGCCTAAGTCTGTTTCCGGACGTGGTGTCGTGGAGGTTGTGCTTACCAATTGTCCTACCAAAGATGTCCTCCTTTCCTATCTTGGCGTTAAAATCGCCTAGAACGATTTTAACGTCATATTTAGGGCATTGCTCGTAGGTTTCGTCGAGGAGCTCGTAGAAACATTCTTTGGTGGCGTCGTCCTTGTCTTCGGTGGGAGCGTGAGCGCATATAAGGCTTATGTTGGCGAATTTAGCCTTGATGCGGATTGTCATAAAACGCTCGCTCACGTGTCGAAAGCTCAAGACTTCTTGCCTAAGTCTACCGCGTATAACGAACCCACATCCAAATAAGCGCTGTTTCTGTTCCCTATAGCAATCACCGTAGTATACGTCACAGTTTTTCATCCTCTTTTTGCCCGGGCCATCCCATCGCACTTCCTGGATGGCGGTGATATCTGCATTGTAGCAGTCTAGGGCCTCTGCTAGTTGTTCGGCTGCACGCGGCCTGTTAAGGGTCCGAACATTCCACGTGCAGATCCGAAGATCGTTGTCCTTATTACGTTTGCTGGGGTCGTCAACAGTAGGATCATCCTTATCCGAGGCTCGTAGTTGCTTCGTAACTATTTGCTTTTTTACGTGGTAGGGAAGTTACCCCGACGCACAACCCCCAACCTGGAGGACCAGTTCCTTTTTTTTTACCCCTAGGACAAGGGGTCGGATATTCCGGAGTCAGTACCCCGCTTCGGGGATGTGAGCGCTGCCGTTGGCCCATTAAGGGTTCATCCGCCACCAACTCTATTCCAACACCCTGACTCAGTATTGAAAATCCCTATAGACCTGGGATTCGAATATGTCGAAGCAGCTCATATAGGGATAACACTAATAGTTCGGCCTAACTGGAACTGGTTGACGCCACCGTTGATTCCATCTAGAGAATTCGTCCGCCTCTTTAGTTAAGTGCTCTAAATTTTGAGATTAGAATGAAATTTTCAATTTCGAATTGTGAACCTAGAGACTCCAGATATGAGGTTTGAAGCAAATCTCACCAGCTGTTTAGGCCACAAATTGCAATCTCATCGTATGATATATAGAGAAGTCAACTTCCATAGACCCGCGGAAACTAGAATAAAAACGTACAGAAAAGCTACAATCCGTCAAATATGTACATACATACATACATATATTTTTGGAATAAAAAGCAATAAAAGAAAGAGAACGTCACCAACATAAGGACATACATAAATGCAAATTGCAAATATTTGGTGTTTTTTCGCTTTTTCGTAAAAATATGATATTTCTGAAAAGTGAGTGGGAGAATTTTAGACATTTTTAAATTGGTCTTGATCTCAAAATGCACGCCCAATATTAACTCTTGAATAAAGAAATTGTAGGCGGAAATAAAGACCCTCATATGTTTAAATCGAAAAGTCCTGTCCGGTTTTTGGACACTAATAACTTATTTCTTCAGCGCCAATATATAAAACGCGTTCATATTATATTTCTTGACTCGGGCGGTAGCGTTTGCGCAGGCTATGGACAATCGTGTTTCACTTGAGTTACTGGAAATAAGAAATAAGTCTACAAAAACTTAAAGAAGCATGGAATGGGTTCGAATTGTTACATAATCAGATTTTGGGATTTTCGAGTGAGATTTCGTCGATCCTGAGCCCGATTTCATTGACTACGAGTCCAAATATTTTCTGGCGCAATCACCGCTTGCAAACGAAATTCGTGAACGAAAACAATCACAAATTCTCGTTGTGAATCAATCGGCCATAAACAAATTGGTTACCCAGCAAACATCCTTACTGGAAAGTTTAAGCGGTCAACAATTGGTGTCAGTCTCACTACCCAAGTTGATAGTTCCGGATCGCTTAGAGAATCGATATTGATACGATCGCGCTAATCTGATCATACAATCACATATTCAATCATTTTTATCGAAAACTATAGTTAAATGTCCTAAAATCCACTGGTGATCCATGGGTTATCTTCATTTTGGTTTAGAAATTGGATTCTGACACCAGAGAAGCATGGTCCAAAGAGGTAGCAACTAGGGATGACTGTACCTTTGATGAGTTACTAAGGTTTTTGCATCTAAGTTGTGATGCCTTGGAATCTTGCCAATCTTCGTCTCGCATAATTCAATCTTACTTACTTACTTAGGTGGCGCTACAGTTCGGGGTGAACCTGGGCCTCAACTAACAAGCCTTACTACTCAATTGCCTTCTCAGCCCAAAGAAAGAGCGATTGGCAAGAGTTATTCTTCGTTTTATTTCTGCCGAGGTGTTATTGTCAGAATTGACAGCAGAGCCGAGGTAGACAAAATCCCTTACTACCTCAAAGTTATATATTATATACCCATCTCGCTGAATCAAATCCACAATGCCCCCACTATAAATAAGTTGACCATACGTTGAACAAATGTGCCGGTTTCCTAGCTTTGGATATCAATACTCGTCGTAATTTCGTGAAGGAGCGTTCAATATGTTTTAATTGCTTGCGTCCAGGACATGCATCAAACAAGTGTCGCTCTAATTTCCGCTCTAATTCGCGTCATCACTCTCTGGTGCATGACGAAGCCTCGTTCATTAACTCTGCAAATAACAGATCTACTCCATCTACGTCAACGAGTTCTTCGAATTTACCAAAGACTCCACATTCATTGATCTTGCCAAAACCATTGTCAAATGTTCCAGTCACAATACGGCCACCTAATGCGCTTTGCTCATCTATACTCCCAGGAGGCAATTCGAAGCCCAATGATTTTATTCAAACAATATTGCCTACTGCTGTCGCATTAACCTCAGACAAGCAAGGAAACTTACAATGCGTTAGGTTGTTGTTGGATTGCGGTGTTCGCCTAACAAGCTGTTCAACGATTAGGTTTCGTTCGCAAAAACTAGCGGATTCCTATCGTTGTTGGATCGACACCATCCGGTGTAGCGAATGGGACTGTTACACTGACACTGGTTTCTCGCTTTACGCAAGAATCAGTTGAGGATGACTGTCACATAATCTCAAACTCAACATCGCTTACGCCACCATCTGTATCGATAATTCAGGATACAAACACATTTTCATCATTTTAATTAGCGGATTCGAATTTCTACTGGTCACATAATAGATTTACTTGTTGGCGCTGATAAACCCTTCAGTTTTTAATGGCTCAGCTGTTCGAGGTCAGCAAGGAATGCCTGATTTCGTGCCAAATATTTTCGGTTGGGTTGTCTTTGACAGTATAACTAGTCTCACCCCGTTATCATCTAATAATGTCTCCTTTTGTACTCAATTGGATACCACTCAGATGTTTGATCTGCAGCGATTTCGGCGTCTGGAAGAAATTCCTCAGAAACCAACGCTCTCCGTCGGAGACCAACGTGCGGAAGATATTTTCGTAAACACTCATACTCGATTACCAGATGGTAGAATGAAGTTCAATTGCCCTTTAAATCCGACAATGAAACTGACTTTGGAAGCACTGTTACGGTTGCGTTAAATAGATTTCAATCCCTAGAACGTAGGATCGCTGACAACCAATACTTGAAGGAGAAATACATTAGTTTCATGAACGAGTATTTGGATCTAGGTCACATTGAGGAAATACCCACTTATGAAATAGAGAAGGTTTCTCGTAAATGCTATTATCTGCCATATCATGCGGTAATGAAGAATGACAGCAGCACAACTAAGGTCAGGGTAGTCTTCGACGACTGGACAAAAACAGGGAACAATAAGTCTCTCAACGATTCACTTCTTATCCGCCAAACATACCAATGTGATCTCTTTTCAATTTGCTTACGCTTTCGTCGCGATCGCTATACTATATCCGGAGATATAAAGAAAATATTCCGTCAAATATGAGTGTCAACTAGCCATACAAATTTCCAACGAATTCTCTGGAGGGAATCTGTTGATCATCCTTTAAAACATTTTCGTCTGCTGACCGTGACGTATGGCACAGCATATGCACCTTACAATTGGCTCCTGACTTACGAGATACTTACCGCCGAGCAGCGGAAGTGCTGCTAAATCACCTTGACATCGATGACGCTATGACTGGGGCAAATTAAATTGAGGAAGTAACAACATTGCGCTCGGAACTTATAAGTCTACTCAGGGCAGAAGGATTTAGTCTCAAAACAAAACTCCTGAGCAAATTTGGACGGGAAGAGTCCCAACTCTTTGTCATTTTCGGCAGATTGGCTGCAGTGCTTTTGTTTTGATAAAAAACTCAACTAGAACAAAATTTGATCAGAAGAGCGAAGAATACATCTTGATTGGATACTCTGATGAGTCTAAGGCTTACCGCCAGTGGAGAAGAGGAACTAGAAAAGTTATAAAAAGTCGTGATGTTCTTTTTGGTGAAGGATTAGCGCAGAGTAAAAATCAGTCGAAAGGGAGTTTTTATGAAATGGAAAGTGAAAGAAAAGAAACGAATGACAGGAAAGAAATTTTGTATGAATTTCAACAAATAGAATCTCAGAACAATAACAATGGTGTGCATGATGATAAAATTAATGATAATTTATTGAAGTCAAAACAAGAAGAGAAGGAATATGTGCATGCGGAAGATAATATCAATTTGGGAAATAGGAATATTGATAAACTTGCCGATGAACAGGCAAACGAATGTTCCAACAAGGAGGGTGAGCAATCAAATATTAAAGATCGTTTAAGAAACCGCCAACGCCACAATTCAGAGAATATAAACGAATGTTCCAACAAGGAAACATAACATAACAACAAGGAATATCAAACACGTTTAATTAATAATTTACTTTCAAAGTATAATATGCATAATTCTAAAACTTTTCAAATATCTATGCAGGTGAAATTAAAACTAAAAAAAGGAACCTTCTGTTCCCGGTGAACGGATCACTATTGAAGTCGTGAAATACCAAGAGATCGTTGGGTTACTGATGCACTTATATAGCTGTTTTCAGTCGCCCTGATATTTCAGCGTTAGCAATTTAGCTCAGTTTTCCCAAAGTCCTCGAAAGCAGCACTGGAATGCAGCAATGCAACTTCTTCAATATCTTAACACAACCAAACATGCTAGAATAGAATTTCGAAAAACTGGATTAGCACTTATAGGCTTCGTAGATGCTAGTTGGGCTAAAGGTATTAATGACCGTAAATCTCAAAGTGGTTTTTGTTTTACCCTTGCAGGTGCAGCTTTCAAGGAAATCGAAGAAGCAACGAACAGTAGCAACCTCCAGCGCTGAAGCGGAATACATCGCACTTACGGAAGCTTTGAGAAGCTTACTCACTTCGTTTTTACTAGGAGAACTCAAACTCGGGTGTGATAAGCCAATTGACATCTACTGCGACAACACATTGCAAAGTATGGAGGGAAGCATTCCAGAACCTAACATATACACTACAAGTATCATTTTGTGAGAGAACCAATAGAGCAGGGAACCGTTGATGTGAAATATCTTCCAACTGAAGCCATGCTGTAAAAAAGCTGTTCCTAAAGAGAAACATTTGCTTTGTTTTAAACAATTGGAATGAATTTTAACTGTATTAATATTGAGGAGGAGTGTTAAAATATTGTACTGAATTTCATATAACTCAATTTTGTAATATTAAAACTTGTCAAATGTAAAGCTTCTGTAAATCAATATCATTCACATTCAACTTACTTTTGTACATCTTTTTTTTTATTCTTTCCTCAACCATTGTACGGTGAAGATAACTGAAGTTCATTTGAATAAATTTACTTTTTACATAAACCTAAAACTCGGCAATCATCTAATTATTTTAACAAGGTCTAAGTGGCGGCAATGGCTCATCTGATTTAAATACAAACAAAAATAATTTCAGTAAATTTGTCCCTGATTCATTTAAGTTATAAATCATCCTTCTGCGTTGTCCTGAAGCTGAGCAATGCTCAAAATAATTCATCAAATCATTGCCAATAATTTTCCATCAGTGGAGACCCAAGCCAGCAATCATGCCTCAGTTGGTTGGATAACATTGTCATAGTATGTGTATGTGTGTGTATGCGGGGTTATATGCGTAACATACACAATATATGATCAGATTTTGAGTTCCAGCGTGGGTTCTCTTTGAAGGAGCTGAAAAGTAACGGTATTTGTAAATCAATTCGAGGAAAAATTTTGCTTCCAGAGCAAATGTAGGAAAGAATTATGTGAAAATAACAGTAAAGGGTCCGCGGTAGCATACACATGTGTACATAGGTACATATACTGGACGTCCAGTATAACGAAAGATATAATGTTAAGCCCATTCGTTATATCGAAAAATTCGTTATATCGGAACAAAAATGTTCGTCCCTAAATAAGTAAAAAATGAAAACAGAACACCGACTGATGATTAAAAAACTCTGTATTATATTTATATTTACTCTTGAAGATTACAAAAATCCAACTAATTTTGTGTGGAAAAAAGTAATTTATTCGTGTCTGCCTGAAGGTTTTTGTTTGTTCATACCATTTATGAGCAGCTTACTTCTGCAATTGTCGCAGTACTAATACTATGGATCAATCCTAGCTATTTCCTTCTGCCCATTCAATGCAGTTTTTGAAACTCTCAATTGTGTCATGTTTGGTTTTTTTTTAACTATGCCCGCATCTCTGTCTTAATCCTCCTTTTCGCTACAACTGATGTTGATAACTCTCATTCTGTTCATTTTAAATGACTATGAGAAAAAAGATCAATGCATTTCATGTCTTGCTACTTGTTTCTTTTCCTTGAAATTGAATATCATTCGTTATACAGAGTAGTCAAAATTCTCATCATTCGTTAGATAGAGATGTCAGTGGACTCAAAATGGTCATTCGTTATACTGGACGTTCGTTATATCGGCATTCGTTACACTGGACGTCCAGTGTATATATGTATACATTTTTTTTTTTTGTGCAAAAATTTTGTTGTTTTTTTCAAATGAATATTCATATTCATTCTATGTACAAATTATTGTAATTAAGGTGATAAATTTATTACTGTCGTATACTCACGTACATAGATAGTTACTGTTCATATCTACTTATTGATAATATGCACTTTAAAAACACACGAGAAGCCGGTCGGGTCGGCTAGTACATATCTATGAAGTATAGTGCGACGCACGGTCTAATAAAAACACACAGAAAAGCTACAATCCTTTGGAAACGGATCCACCTTACTGAGCCATAAGACAACAATCGATAGGTCAATAGTCCACAAAAATTTTGTGTGCCCGCTAAAGTAAACAACCCACTACAAAGCGCAAATTAACGCTTTGCCAGATAATCCACAGGAAAAAACAAAAGCCGCTTGATAGAAGCGCTAAGGATATGTAGAAGTGCAAAAAAAGAAATGCGAATTAACCTTAAGCCCGTATGATACTACATTTTTTCCGCATTTTTAATACATTAGTTTTCAGCTTTGCATAAAAGAGAAAACACGTTTTTTTAAGAAAAGGAAAGCAATCATTTTGCAAAGCAACATACACAAATCAAATGAGTCACTAGGTTATTTTTATAAACCTAGACAGCTAAACAGGCGCAAATGGCAAACGTATAATTTTAATGCAGAAATGTCAAAAAAAAAGCTGCCAGTGGCTGAAAAATGTAGTTTGAGATACATTTTTAATGCATTTTTTTTGACATTTTCGCATTTATAAGGTTAGTGCGTATACACTTACACCAAATGGGAATTTCAGTAGGTAATTTTGCGTACTGCTCTAACTTCATTTTCAGAGCAATAAAAATGCGGAAAAAATGTAGTATCATACGGGCTTTACGGCGAGATGAATGCAAGATGGAATGATAATTTGCCACATGACTTCTGCGAAACAGAGGCAATACATTTCGATAGTCGCGAGATAGTTTGCAAAATGAGAACAGCGAATAGATGGTCACCCCTGTGCAACTACTAGCGTACGCCGACGATATCGACATATTTGGGAGAACACGGGAGAAATATTTTTCGTAAAAGAGCGAATGGATACCAGTACTCTGGCCCGTAGTCTTCGAATCAAACCCGGAGGGACAACGCAGTAGAGGAAGACCTCGCCTTAGGTGGCGCACACAAGTAGAAGTGGACCTCAACCGACTTGGAGTGCGCAACTGGAAGCAGTTAGATAACTGGTAATTCTTGTTGGTTGAGGCCCAGGTTCACCCCTAACTGTAGCGCCACCTAAGTAAGTAGAATAAGAATTAGGAATACTTAGTTCAATTAACTTGAAATTTATAATAGTATTCCTTTTAATTTTCTCTAAAAATCTATTGGTGTATGTACATAAACTAGTTATTAGGATTATTATTTGTATGTATGATTTACTTACATAAATATTAATGATAATATAAATAAAATGTGCATTATAATATAATAATAATTAATTTAATCATAAGATATGAATATCTAAAATAAAAATGCTTACCTGCTGCGGTTGCAAGTCACATATTATGGTACTCATAGTACTTAAAATTTCATCGATAAAGGTGCATGCTTCATTTGGTTGAATCGTTACAAAATGTCTTCGGCATTTGATTGCTATTTTAATAAACGTATCACAGGCCATGTCCTGAACTCCATCGTGCGTTTCATGCATAAACTCAAATAATTTATTAACAACAGTTTTCAAAAACTTCCAGTGTGCACGCAAGAATCTCGGATACTGTCCAACAACGTACATAATATTGGATGCAATTATTGCTTTATTATCTTTTCCTTTTTTTTGTTCACATAGACCCAGTAAATCTTTTATAACAGTAACTAAAAATCGTTTTTCATCTTCTTCACTGAAAGCACCTAAGCAAAATAAATATAACTGTATGTTAGTGTCAATAAAAAAAGTGTAATAATCGAAAAAGAATGTAAACATTTTTAATTTGAATAATACATATAAACACAATGTTTAAATTTTCAAACTATAGTATAAGCAAAAAATAATAAAGAACTACAAGTTTTAACTAAAACGCTAAATGTTTACCCAATGGTCAATATGTTTGAAAAAAAAAACTGTATTCAATACAAAACTATGTTTGTGGATTGTAGAATTTCCCATGAAAGTAAAATCTAACTGAAGAAAGTAAATACGGAATATCTATTAAAATAATGTGCATTAAAATAATGATCGGAAGTACTTGCACCTTAATCCTATAAGTGGACAACTTTATAAGCACTGAATATCAAGTCTTGTTCTTCTTACACATGAGTCCTAATAAAGTGGGGGTGGCTTTCTGCTTTTTTGATGGATTTGATAACATCGAACTGATGCTTTCTAAGAGAATTCCACATGGGTGGAACTTTGTTGACATTGATTTTTGAGTAGTGGTGTGTGTATTTTGAGCAGTTGTACCCCCGGATGTCTTCGAAAGAGAACTTCGAAACTTATTAACTTTGTTTTAACAATTTGTTCCAATGTCTAAATTTTTAAGAAAGTTAAATGTTTTAAAAGTGCGGGTGGGGGCAGTTTCAAAATTGAGAAAATCATATCTTTGCATTTGTCATACCCACCTCAAATATAAATGTTGACCCGAATAGCTAAGAAATATCCGAGAAACAGCCAATTTGTAAAATTACCGTTATACGTACATATTTTCGCACAAAACATGGTATGCCATTATTTGAAATTAGGTAAAAATTCCTTGATGGCTGGATGCTGTGGGAATAGGGTAGGCACTGATTGACGTCAACCTGGCGACGTCCAGTGTTGTAATTGTTACTGCGCATCAATTGTGCTTATTTTACCTCCTAGTGGTAGTCATCGGGTACTGGTTGGTGTCCATCCGGACCCGACTTGATAAACTTATAAGCGCGAGTGTTGAACAAGAGAAAATTGCAGCACTATAAATACGACAGCGGACGAACTCTCTCGATGGAGTCAACGGTGGCATCAAAGCTTCAAACGGAAGCACACCACTATCTGGGCTACTTCGACATATTCGGAGCTCAGGCCGATAAAGATTTCCAAGAATAAGTCAGGTTTTTGGAAAAGAGATGGTGGCGGATGAGCCCTTATTGGGCCAACGGCAGCGCTCATATCACCGAAGCGGGTTACTGACATCGGTTTAAAACCGTCCACTCGTCCTAGGGGTTTCAAAAAATGGAATTGGCCCTCTAGGTTGGGGGTTGTACCGTCGGGGTAACTTCCTTACCACGTAAAAAAAATATAGTTATGAGAGAGACACAAGCCTCGGATAATGGACCCCTTCACTTAATACCACGACCCGGAAGAGTATGCACCTGGAATGTACGTACACTGTACACTCCTGGTGCTATTCAAAAACTTGAATCTGTCCTCACGCGGTACAAGGCAGATATAGATATATAGGAGCCTATAGAGCCTGTCCGGAGTATGATGTCAAAATCATACTCGGGGACTTCAATGCCAAAATCGGTAAGGAAAACATCTTCGGCGGATTAGTTGGAAAGCACAGCCTCCACGACACGACAACAGACAACGGCTTCCGGCTAATTGATTTTGCAGCAGCTCGTAATACGGTGATAAGTAGCACTAGGTTTCCAAGACTACGAATCCACACAGCAACCTGGCGCTCTGCAGATGGTCGAACCGCCAACCAAATCGACCACGTGCTAATAGATGCGAGGCACGCATCCAACATTCTGAATGCGCAAACGTTCAGAGGGGCAAACGTCGACTCTGACCATTTTCTTGTTGCAGCTAAGTTCAGAGCGCGACTATCCAATGAGAAGAAGCTAGAGCCTCCCAGCTCAAGGATATCGAAGAGTCCTGCGATAAGAACAACATCCGGGAGTTTTTCAGGAAAACCAAGCATCTGGCAGCTGGCTTCAAGCCCGGAACGCAGGCTCTTCGAAACAGTGAAGGAAACCTAGTCACCGAAGCACAGGGAATAGTAGATGTATTTAAGCAGAATTTCCAGCAACTACTTAATGGACAGGTAGAGAGAGTGATAGGGCAAGAAGAGAACCCGCATCCAGTCAATGAAGAATCCATCCCCCTCCTAGTTTTGAAGACGTCGGCTCAGCTATCAAAAAGCTGAAGAACAACAAGGCCGCCGGCTCTGATGGTCTACCAGCAGAGCTTTTCAAACATGGTGGTGATGCTTTGGTAGGGTGCATGCACCAAGTCATCAACCAAGTATGGGTGGATGAAGTCATGCCCGATGACTGGACTATCAGCTCTATATGCCCCATCTTCAAGAAAGGCGATCCTATATCTTGTAAGAACTACCGAGGCATATCCCTGCTTAATGTCGCATATAAGATCCTATCCAACGTGTGAACGTCTGAAGCCTTTCTGCAGCACACTAATCGGCACGTACCAGTGTGGCTTCCGGCCCGGCAGATCGACGATCGACCAAATTTTCACAATAAGGCAAATTCTGGAAAAGACCAACGAATTTCAAATCGAGACTCACCATCTCTTCATCGACTTTAAAGACGCATATGATAGCATTTATCGTCTTGAGCTCTACAAGGCGATGGCCGAATTCGGGATCCCGGCTAAACTGATCCAGCTGTGGCGCGTGACACTGGATAACACGCGGTGCAACGTGCAATTCGGCAACAGTTCCTCTGAACTATTCCAAACATGCACCGGATTTAGGCAAGGGGATGCGCTATCATGTGACTTCTTCAATCTTGTGCTGGAACAGATAGTGCGCAGGGCAGGTGTGAACACGGAAGGCACTATCTTCAACAAATCTGTCCAGTTGCTAGGACTTTGATCCTGCCAGTTCTGCTGTATGGAGCCGAGTGTTGGACGATAAGCAGGAAAGCAGAGCAGATATTGAACACTTTCGAAAGAAAAATTCTTCGTCGGATATTCGGTCCCGTATGCGAGGAGGGCGAATGGAGGAGAAGATATAACCGCGAACTCTATGAGCTGTACCAAGATGTGGATGTAGTCCAAAAAGCCAAAACACGTCGACTACACTGGCTCGGCCACATCGAGCGAATGGACAATAATGCTCCAGCAAAGAGGATCTTCGAATCACAGCCCCCAGGTTCGAGACGACAAGGAAGACCGAACCTCCGTTTTAAGGATCAAGCTATCGCGGATGCCAGAGCGCTTGGTCTAGATAACTGGAAGCAGCGTGCCCGGGATCGAAGAGAGTGGAAGGCTGCCGTGTCTCAGGCAGAGACTCTTCACGGGTCGGGAGCCCGTTAAGTAAGTAAGTAAGTAAAACTACCTTATGTATGTAAGTAACGTACCCTTAATTTTGAGATTAGAATAAAAATTCCAATTTCGGCAATAGAGATCATTCCACAGACCCCAAATATGAAACTTAAACCAAATCCGTTCAATCGTTTAGGCTATAGTCGATTATACAGACAAACTGACAGACTTCTCCGTTATAGTAACGTCAAGCTTGATTAAAATCAAGTTCGTGTTTTATTACGAAACCAATACCTTTGCCCTATAGGTATACGAGTATGTAGGTGCAAGCGAAAACATACAAAGCTGAGTTAAACTCAGCATAGATAACCCAAGAAGAAACGAGGAAACTTCAACATCCTCCGAAAGAGAAAGAAAGGAATGAAGTACAGAATGAATCTTGATATGCAAACAGAAGGAGAACTACGTATTGGAGATATTGAATGTCTAATGAAATCATCATATCCGGCAAGTAGACAACTGTATGCCACCAACAGGAAATATAAGGAGAAATGGTTCGATGAAGTATGTGAGGCAACACGGAAAATAACTTTTGGGTAGCTTAAAGCTTTTCGTAAACACAAAAATTTCTTTTTTAAAACTTTATACATCAAGGCGAACATTGCCTACAAAAAACTAAATTCTATGAAACAGAGGCATTAAAAATCACGAAATATAAAAACTCGACAGTATTTTGGATTGCGATACGAAGCCTAAACGGAAAAAGTCTTTAAATTAGTGTTGAACTCACTGCTGATTCACTACAGGCTCACTTTCAGAAACTTTTGATTCTAACTAATATTGCGAAGCCTATTCACTATGCAGTACCGTTATATACTAATGATATATTAGATACTTCTTTCATACAAGAAGAAGTACGCTTGATAACCAATAAATTAAAGGATGGAAAAGCACCAGGATCTAATAGAATTGCTGTGAAATTCTTTAAATATGACACAGATGAACTATTCGGAGAACTATAAGATGTTTACTTCCCTATTAAGGCATCGGCTGTGCAAATGAACAAATCATTGTAAGAAGCTCAAAGAATGGCGATTTAATTCTTTTCGCGTATTCACCCGAAACATTGTAATATACGATCAATCGACTTGACTGTACTGCCCGTTGTGAAATTTGATGGTGAATCTGAACAAGTCAAAAGTAATGATCATCAAAAAGGGCTCTGGTAGGTCGTCTAGAAGGGAGAAATATCATGTCGATAGAGAACAGATCGAGATAGTGAAATCTTATAAATACCTTGGTGTTACGATAACCTGTAATCTGAATATGGAAAGCCAGCTAAAGGATAAACTAATTAAAGCCAAAAGTGCAATAAGTGCAACTTGGAAAGTGTTTTTCAAACAAAATTGTGTCACACAGTGTGAAATACAAAGTTTTTGTAGCCGTGGGTCAATCTGTGATGTATGAAACACAAACTTGGGGATATTAAAAGTATGAAACTGTAGAAAAACTGCTAATGTATTATGTGAAACGATGTTTTCAGCTACCTAAAACCACACCTAATTACATGATCTCCATTGAAACAGGGTTATCGCCACTCTTCATTAAAACCCTTAAGTTGCATGTGGACTATCTACTGAAAACAAAATATACTACATATAAAGAGGAAGAATTTATGGTTTGGAAAAGTGAAGGAGCTTGTGGACTATTGTATTAACCTGCAAGAGAATAATGGAAGGAATCGCAGAGATGCGTTTTACCGTCTTGTCCCGAAAGTACATAGATGAAAAGTATATATTGGACTGCATCAACGAAGTAAAGTCCTCTGTGCACAGGGCACTTTCTATGAGCTGTACCAAGATGTGGATGTAGTCCAAAAAGCCAAAACATGTCGACTACACTGGCTCGGCCACATCGAGCGAATGGATAATAATGCTCCAGCAAAGAAGATCTTCGAATCACAGCCCCCAGGTTCGAGAAGACAAGGAAGACCGAACCTCCGTTTTAAGGATCAAGCTATCGCGGATGCCAGAGCGCTTGGTCTAGATAACTGGAAGCAGCGTGCCCGGGATCGAAGAGAGTGGAAGGCTGCTGTGTCTCAGGCAGAGACTCTTCACGGGTCGGGAGCCCGTTAAGTAAGTAAGTAAGCACAGGGCAGTTTACAGCCATTTAAAACATAATTTATTTGAACACAAACGCAGCAAAAATAAACAAAATGTTATTTCTGCTATATTCAAAAGGATGGGTGAGCTGATAGCACTAAACTTTATTCCACATCGCGAGGATTTCCGCATCTATTGCTGTCGTTGTAAAATATCTGAGAGGGAAGACGTCGTTCATTTTATTCAGAAATGCGATACCGAAAGAGATAAGAATAACTTTTCACTAAGGCGGAAGTATTAGAGATATTAACTGCGAAGGTTATAAAAACCAAATCTTAAGTGAAGTTTTTTAACACTTTTTGTGAAGTATCTATTACTATTTATTGTATAACTATCACCTTCTGATTATTTTTTCGTGAATATAAAATAAAAAGATAATATTAAACAATGTTATATATAAAAAAAAAAGTCAATCGGGCAGACGGCATAGCCATGCTTTAATGATTTTTAAAAGCCTATTTATCGTACAGATCATACAGAAAAGCTACAAACAGTTTGGAACGGATTGTTTGATACCCTATCATCTATCATCTTTATATGCAGCCCTAATAGAGGGTGTTGCATACTGGATTTTTTTTTCGAATTAAAACGATAACTTCGAAGATTTTACATGCAAAGTTTTATCAAAATCGGATGAAAACGCCAACAAAAAGTGGACGTGACTATGTATGAATGAATTGCAGACAGTCTGAATATCTAAATAATTTGTTTTAATGAAATTTTTCGATTTCAAAAGAGAGCAGTGACGGATTACCAAAAATTTTATACTTGTACTGCTTCTCATTCTTAAAAACATGCATATGTACAGTATTGCACGAAACCTAGACAACTTTTTTAACTGAATTATTCAAAATCGAATATTTATGTATTTGTATTTTAATAGAAAAAAGATATTATTTATTTATTACAATAAGTGTTTACAATGGCAAGCGATAAAGTCAAATCTAAGTGTGCTAAGTGCTCTAACTTCCTTCTTGATGATGGCATTAAGTGTGATTTGTTTTGTGGAAACTCTTTTCATAAAATATGTGCCGCTGTTCCGGGAATTGTTTTTACTGAATTGAAAAAGGCAAATTCTAATATTGCATATCATTGTTCTGAGTGCTCTAGGTTTCCTATTAAACAGTTGTTCACCAAGGTCAATGATTTAGTCTCCGTTGTGGATATGCTCTCTAAGATAATGAGTGATTTGGATTCTCTTCAAATTACTTTGAGTGAACTTTTAATCAGTGTCCGTGAGAATTCCAAAATCTGTGCTGTCAGTGATGAAAATAAACCTAAAGCAGGGCTAAATCAGTTAATAACTGCTAAAAAAGTCAACAACACTATGCCACCGACAAGTAAACTTATTTTACCGTCAGTTAGTGTCCCTAAAATCCATAATTCAAAGACTGCTGTGAATACTTTGGTGCACCAGTGCGAAAAAATTCCTTTCCCCGTTGTAAATACAGTTGATTGTGGTGTTAATGTCATTTCAGAAGATAGTAGAAATGGAAATGTAAATGAACCAAATTGGTAAGTGGCTGGAAATAAACGTCGCAGAAATCGCATACAAATCATTGGAACCGATTTTCAACAGTTACTTCTGAAAATGCCATAAAGGAATACGTCGCAACAAAATTAGATATTTTTGAAAACGAGGTATTGTGTTTTAAATTAATAAAGAAAGATGTAGACATTTTAAATATATTAATTTCAAAGTCGGTGTTCCTGCACATAAATTTAATACTGCTTTGAATGCACACAGTTGGCCATTAAATGTATATGTGAGAAATTTCAAAGCTCTTTCAAAAAACATTGGGTCAACCAACACCAACATCGCGTCTTAGTAACTGCTCCAAAAAAAACCAACATCTGAAGTGAGTGCTAATGCAATTTACTCACTTACTATTATCATCAAAACATGGGAGGCTTTACTTCAAAATTTAGAGAACTCTCTCTTTCTATTGACGAGTGTGATTACGATATTATCGCTCTCACTGAAACTTGGATGCATGACCACCATATGATTGAGGAACTGTTTGACATTTCGACATTCTCTGTTTTTCGTCTTGATCGCTTTGATGTAAACAAAACAAGCGGAGGCGGGGTTGTGATAGCAGTTCGCAAATAAAATACAAATACAAATTTTTGGCGCAACAGGTCCATGGGACCCAGGGCCTAGCCTCTCACAACCATTCGTGTTGTGCGTGTTATATTCTTCACATGAATGGAAGGCCTACTGTTTAATGCCGCATCCGAACGGTAATTTTGAGAAGCTTTTTCATGACAGTTTTTACTCTCGGATGTTTGTCAGACGCTCGCGAGAGGTGGGGCCGTGAAAGAAATTTTAGGTGTTGTCTGGGGATTGAACCTGGAGATTGGATTCGATGCAGCGATTTAAAACTTATGCCTATGTCTTTACATTCTGAACCAGAAATTTCAGTGATAGATACTCTATTTGCTCTTAATTTAAATCAAATAAATTTCATTACTAATTCTTTTAATAATGTAGTAGATCTAGTTTTTGTCTGAAGACTTGAATGCTACGTTAATGGAATACTATCCTTTGTTAAGTAAGTCTATTTTTCACACAGCTGTTTGTATCACAATTAAAAATTATCATTATAATAATTATAGTAAATTTAACAATCCTTTTACTTGTGTTTATAAATTTGATTCAAGTAACCTAAATCATATTGATTTTCTTTTTAAATCAATTAACTGGTCACACGAATTTCAAAATAATTTGTATGATAACTTTCTAATATTCAAAAATATATTTAATAATATTTTAAATAAATGTGTGCCTTTGGTTCGTAAAAAAGTAAACTCTCGTCCGCTGTGGTATAATTTTAGGTTAATTAAACTAAAAAATGCCAAAAATTTAGCACATAAAAAATTTAAACGTACTAATTTAGAGTCTGATTATGCTATCTTTTGTCGCCTAAGAAAAGAGTTTGTATTCCTTTCCAGTTTTTTATATACAAGTTATGTGCAATCATTGGAGTGTAAACTTAAAACAAGTCCTAAACATTTTTGAAGCTTTGTAAATTCAAAGCGTAAAAGCGTTGGCTTCCCAACAATGATGCAGCTTTATATAATACAAGCCAGTGAACCAAAAGAAGTGGCTGATTTGTTTGCTGAATACTTTCAGAGTATTTATAACTCTACTACTACGACGAATGTCGATGAGAATTATATGAGGTCCCTTCCATTTATGGTAGATTGTACTCTTTTCTCATTTCATGTCGAAGAAGTTGAGCTATTGTTAAATAAACTGGAACCCAAACGTAAAGCTGATTTAATGGGATTTCCTCCTAATGTTTTCTACCACTGTGTTAACTCTCTTTGTACTCCTCTCACCATATTATTCAACCAATCCCTGTCTAGTGGGACTTTTCTAGAAGATTGGAAAATATCAAGTATAACCCCCATATACAAAACGGGTAGAAAGGATATAGTTTCCAACTATAGGCCTCTAACGAAGTTGTCGGTTATACCTAAAATACTTGACTGCTTAATAAAAGATAAGTTTAATGTATTGCTTAAGACTTACATCAGTGATTTTCAGCATGGAATCTGGAAGGGTAGATCAACTTCCTCAAATTTAGTTGAATTTTCGAATTTTTGCATAACAGCCCTTGAAAACCATCAACAAGTCCAAGTAATTTACACTGACTTTGTCAAAGCTTTTAGTAGAGTTAATTTATTTATTCTTGTAAGAAAACTTGAAGTATATGGTATTCATGGATCTTTGTTAAACCGGTTTCGATCGTATTTACATGGGCGTAAACAATTTGTCGTTATTGGTGATAAATTTTCTAAATTGATTAATGTTACATCAGGTGTCCCCGAAGGTAGCCATTTGGGTCCTTCCCTATTTTTACTTTTTATCAATGATTTATCAAGTATACTAAGACATTCCCACTGTTTAATGTATGCGGATGATGTTAAGTTTTATTCAATAATTTCAACGGTTCGGGATCGCCTTATGTTGCAAAAAGATATTGATGCCTTCTCAAAGTGGTGTAAGTTAAATGACTTACAATTAAATATAAACAAATGTGCATCTATGTATGTCTTATAATAGAACTATACACAACATTATTCCCTCCTATACTTTGGATAATAACTCACTTAAAATAGTGAATGACTATAAAGACCTTGGTGTGATTTTTGATGCTAAAGTAACATTAATTTCATGATTTCCCGGGCTAATTCTTTGTTGGGATTTCTTAAGAGAAATTCTTCTGATTTCAAGGATCCTTATACATTAAAATCTTTATTTTCTTGTATGGTCCGTCCCATTTTAGAATATGCTTGTATTGTGTGGAATCCTATTGCCCAAAATAATATCCGTAGAATAGAACGTGTGCAAAAGAATTTCTTACGGTTTGCCTTGCGTCTCTTTTTTCGCAATAATGCTCCTTATGTTCATCACACTTACCGATCTAAATGTCTTTTGTTGGGAATGCAAACTCGGGAAATGAGGAGACAAATGTATTGTGTTATGTATGTTCGTGATTTGTTATGTGCAACGGTAGATAGTTCCAATTTACTCAATTGTATAAATTTATATGCTCCATCACGAGCTCTCCGACAAAGGCCACTTTTATTTGAAGTCTTTGGAAGCCTATGTCTCACTGTTGTAGATTATTTAATTTATTTTACACAGATCTAGATATTTGTGTGCCCAGAAATATATTTAAGTTTTCTTTATCTGAATTTTTGAATTTGTATTAAGTTTTTTGATACCTGTAGATTGTGAAAGTCGTAGGTAAATAAATAAATAAATTAGATACGTATAGTTAAAACAAAAATCCAAAATCAATTCATTCAAAGTAAATAAAAAATCAAATACAAAGTCCTCTCGAAATGCAGCTGTACAAAACCTAATATTTGATGTGATAACCTTTATTTTTGATTACCTCCGCACATTTACAGGGCTTAGACTCAATTAAGTTTTTTATTGTGAGGATTGGTGTCAATTCCCATTCCGTTTTTCAAACACGTCATAAGCTCATCCTTATTTTTGAAGCGTTGATTCCCAACTCTACGCTTTAAGATGCCAAAGAGATTTTTAATGTGTAATTTAAACTTGAATCCCATTGGATGAAAACCACCCTTTGACCGTCTTCAATGAATGTTTCGGGTCCACCGAGTATCGATTTAAATTTGATTGAAAAAGTCAGATATTTAATAATTTTTTAAACATTTTTTTTTTCATTTTATTATTGTTTACATAAAGACAAACAAAAACTATTCATAAAAAATAAAGAAAAATTCAATTTAAAAAAAAATAACAAAAAATTAGTCAAAAGTCGATTTTAAACATACAGAAAAGCTACAATCCGTCTGGAACGGATCGTATGATACCCTATCCGCCTTTCTATAAAGTGGGCGTGGCCAATTGCATTTTGTACTTAAATATGTCTGTAAATGAAGTAGTCAAGTGTCAAGTGGAAAGGTCGTGGTTTTAAAACGGTGGTGAAGACCAGTTAAAAAAAAGTGGTTTAAAGAGCAAAATTTTAATAAAAACAGTAAAAACGCGATAAATAGAAGTGAATCAAAAATAAATAAATAAAAATATTAACGAAATAACTAGATGTTCCTTGTGAATTCTTATTGTAAAGTTGGTGATTTTTATAACCGTAAAGGGAAAAGAGAATAAGAAGAAGAGAAACCTCTAAAGAGCACCATAACATAAAAGGGTCCATCTAGTGAGAAATAGATTCATTGAATTTACAAAAGGAATAGAAAAAAGAAAACAGGGTGTTCCACTATATTTATTTTAATTCTTCATTTACAATTTTTAAAATTTCAGTAAAAATTAAAATATGAATAGTCAAGAAATGATCTCAATTCTAAACAAGTTCAAAGAAGAACTAAAAAATGAACTGAAAGATGATTTTAAAAAAGAATTGGAGGCAACCCAAGTTGCATTGAGGGAAGATATAAAGGAAGAAATTTTCAGAAAATACAATGAAGTAAATCAAAATGTAAAGAGCACGAAAAAAGAAATAAAGGAAAAAACGGAAACACTGGAAGATGAAATAAAAAACCTGAAAGAAATAATTACCAAACAAAGTGAAAGATATGAAAAAAGTGATCGAAGAAACAATATATTAATATTTAATGTTAAAGAAATAGAGGAAAATAAAGAGAAGTTGATTAATCTAGTCAAACAAATGATGAAAACTAAGATAAACGTGAATTTAGTAGAATCGGAAATAAACTTTATAAAAAGAATTGGAAAACCTAACTTTGGTGATAAAACAAGGCCTATTTTAGTCGGACTAGTATCACAACTGAAAAAAGCTGAAATAATGCAACAAAAAAGAGAATTGAAAGGTACCAATTTATACATTACAAACGATCTATCGAGATCAGAACGTGAAAAGAAGAAAATTATTATTAAAATTGCCCACGAACTAGAAGAAAAGGGAGCGTCAGTAACCATACGAAGAAACAAATTGTTTGCCGACGGAAAAGAAGTAGATCTAACGAACAAAACAGCAACTGATAATGAAACATACTAAAAACGAAACAGATCACCAGAAACGGAGACACAAAAAGAAACCAAAAAGATAAAAGGAGGCTTGGTAGAACAAAATAGTAGAGAAAAAAAACACCAAGAGGGACCTCCACAACCAATAACAATTTAATTAGAAAAAAAAAAAAAGATGAATTATATAGAACACGGCTATGAAAAAGGAAAAAGAAATAATTTTTAACTTGAAATAGAAGTACGGAAAAAGAATAAACAAAACGATAAAAAGAAAAAATTGAGTATGAATAAAGATATAGAGAATTGAAAAGAAAGAGAGGAAGGCAACGGGAAACCACCTGTGGAATTATTATATTGAATATATATAAATATCACTCCCTAGTAATAATCATCATGAATACACAAACAAATACAATGGCCCTCAGTCCCCGGCAGACCTTAAATGGTCAGAGGGTGCTAAGAATCCGGTGGGTATTTAAATAGAGGAACATGGAATGTAAGAAGCCTGTATCAAACAGGAAAATTAGATAATACCATAAAAGAAGCGAAGAGACTCAAAATAGACATTTTGGGAATAGCCGACGTACAGTGGATTGGAAACGGAAGTATATAAAAAAACGGATACACATTGCACTATGCATGCGATGACACAAACCAAAACAGATATGGAGTAGCAATTTTAATCACAGAAAAAATTAGAGAATACATCACAGGAATAGTTTACCTATCTAAACGAGTAATATTAATGCAACTCAAAGCTAAGAATACTATGATTAACATCATCCAGGTGTATGCTCCAACAGCTGACTGCGAAGATGCGGTTATTGAAGAATTCTACAAACAACTGGACCAAAGCATTAAATTAACAAAAAAGAAAGATATAACGATAATTACGGGGGACTTAAACGCAAAAGTGGGAAAAGGGCGAATTGAAGACGTAGTGGGTGATTATGGTATAGGCAATAAAAATGTAAGAGGTCAAAAGTTAGTTGAATTTTGTCAACTAAATGAACTAGTCATCACAAACACATGGTTTAAACAACCCCCGAGAAGGCTTTATACGTGGACCTCGCCAAGACATACAGCAGAATTAATAATAAGAAACCAAATAGATTATATTATCATAAACAAAAGATTTAGGAATACGATCAAATCAACAAAAGCCTATCCAGGTGCAGACATAGGGTCAGACCACAATCCCATCATTGCAAAACTTAAGATTCAACTAAAAAAAGTACAAAAAAACAGAAACAGGAAAAAATTGAATTGAGTCTTCTTAAAAATCAAGAAATAAAGGATCAAGTCAAAGTAGAGATAAATGAGAAACTTACAAGGATGGGTATAGTCCAAACTGTTGAAGAAAATATTAATTCGAGATGCACGGAGTTTAAGCAAATTCTCCTGGACACGGGGAAAAGAGGAATTAGAAACACATGAGAGAAATCATGACAGCTTTAACTTGCATAAAAAATAAAAGAAATTGCTGGTACTGGAAGAAAAAAGCAATTCGGGGTACTAAAGGACAAGGAAGGCAAAATCCTAGTGGACATGAAAGACAAAATAGGACGGTGGAAAGAATACATTGAAGAGCTTTTCATGGATGAAAGAGACCAAATGGAACCTTTTCGCGGATCTGAGGGACCGGAAATAATGAAAGAAGAAGTCATTAAAGTACTAAAAGAGTCCAAAAATAAAAAAGCAATAGGTCCAGATAAATTACCAAATGAACTTCTGAAGCTTATCGATGAAGAAAGTATCCCCGTACTAGTCAATCTGTTCAACGCAATTTATAGATATGGCAAGATTCCTAAAGACTGGTTGCAAACTACCTTTATAACATTACCTAAGAAAAGTAAAGCTGTACAGTGCTGTGACTACAGAACAATTAGCCTAAAGAGCCATGCGTTAAAGACCCGCGAGGCGCTGTTCGCCTTCAACGTATTAGTTCAACGAAGCTTGGAGATGAACAAAGACGTTTTTGTATGCTTCGTAGATTACGAAAAAGCCTTCGACAGAGTACAGCACAACAAAATGATAGAAATCCTTGAAAGCAAACATATAGATCTGAATGACAGCAGAGTGATCAAAAACCTATATTGGGGGCAAAAAGCAAAAATAGCAATGGAGGGAGAAGAATCCGATGAAATAGAGATTCGTAGAGGAGTCAGGCAAGAATGCATTCCATCACCATTACTTTTTAATATGTACTCTGAAGAAATATTCAAAGAAGCAATAAAAGAAAGTGACGGTGGAATGAAGATAAATGGAGTCAATATTAATAACTTAAGATACGCGGATGATGCAATAATAATAGCAAGCGATATAAGTAAATTAAGTAATATGATGAATAGACTCAATAATGTAAGTAACAACTACGGACTAGCCATAAACACCGCCAAAACAAAGTTTATGGTATTAACTAGGAAACAACAAATACCGAACTTCGAGCTAAAAATAAACAACAAGAACATCGAAAGAGTCAACAACTTCAAGTATCTAGGAACGATAATTAATGATAAAGCTAATCCTAGTAAAGAGATAGAGTGTAGAATAGAACAAGCGAGAGCGGTTTTGTGTAAAATGAAAAAAGTAAGAGAAATAAACTTAAAGATCAAAACGAGAATGGTTAAATGCTATATTTGGTCAGTGCTGTTATACGGGGTAGAAACTTGGACGCTTAAAAGTGCAATGATAAGAAAAATAGAAGCATTTGAAATGTGGATATATCGAAGAATACTACACATTTCTTGGGTAGACAGAATAACTAACGAAGAAGTGTTACGACGGATAAAGAGAAAAAGAGAACTGATATACCTAATTAAAAAAAGAAAACTCGAGTATCTAGGACACGTCTTACGTAACAACAAGTACAAACTTCTGCAACTTATTTTACAAGGAAAGATAGAAGGAAGAAGAACGGTGGGGGACAAAGACTATCATGGACGTCAAACCTTCGGGAGTGGCTCAATCTTTCCACCACAGAAATAATAAGAAGTGTGACAAATAAACAAACAATAAAAATGATGATTTCCAACCTCCGTAGCGGAGAGGAACTTTAAGAAGAAGAATGTCTGTAACGTCGACCGTTTGAGGACGTTGCATGTAAAATTTCACTAATAGCAGTTTTTTGATGAAAAAGCCCCCAAAAAGTGGGCGTGACCAAAACTTTTGTATGGGTGAATTGTAGGGAATCTAAATGCCTAAATATTTGGTCTTAACAAAATTTTTCGGTTTCATATAATTTAGTGAAGTTATTAAAAAATAGGTGTGGCAGTGGGCGATTTTAAAAATTTTTACACTTGTACTATATCTTTTTATTAGAAGCCCAGATATGAAATTTCATCCTCCAAGCTCAAAATTTAAGGCCCAAAAAGCTGTGACATACGGACGGACAGACGGACGGACGGACGGACTGACGGACTCAATCGATTTCGCTATTGATGCTGATCACGAATATATATACTTTATAGGGTCTACCTCAATTATTTCTCTATGTTACAAACTATGTGGCAAACTTAATATACCCTTAGTATAGGATATAAAAAGGGGACAAAACTATACAAAATGTTAGGAATCCTATATTAATTTTTTTTTTTCTTTAAATAAACTTAATACTTCGTGGGGTACTCTTTATTTTTTATCACCCCACGGATTCTTTTTGGCAAGAACTCGACTAGTGTGCGGGAAGTGCTCGATGGTATACCGTACCAAGCTGCTTGAATTCTGCTCAACAACTCTTCTTTATTTTTTGGTTCTTCGGTACCAAAAGACTTTTTTACTAGTTCCCATAACTTTTCCAGGGTATTGAGATTTGGATATCGCAACAGATCGATACTGTGCTCTTCCACCCACCTTTTTCTTTGCCCGCCGTATGCTTCGGCTCAATGTGGTGCATAAACTGCCACTTTAGTGGCATTCCCTGTAAGCATACGGGAGCATGTCCTCATCCAATATCTTGGCGTATAAATGCTGTCCCTTGGTCTCCTTTATCCAAAATATTGGACCTACACCATACCATGAAAAACATCCCAAAACCGTGATACTTCCGCCTCCATGCTTGACGCTTTTGCTGGTGTACTGGGGCTAGTATGATGTATTCTCTGGACTTCTGACCCATATCTTGCCATCCGAACCCACCAAATTTATCTTTGTTTCCTCGGACCAAAGAATGTTTCGTCATTTTTTTTTTTCTCGTTTTCTGAGCGTATCCATTCCAGGTGTTCTTTGGCGAATTGGATGCGATTCTTTCGGTGCCTTCTGATAAGAAGCAATACTTTCCTGGAATTTCTTCCGAAGAAATGCTTCCAGTCTCCTTCGCATTGTTCTAGAGCAGACCGGCAAATCCAGTTCACGTCTAAACTCTGCAGCTGACTTAAACGAGTCTTTTTTGGCCAGGCGTGTGATGTGGGCGTCATCTTTCAGCGATGTTTTTCGTGGTCGACCTGTCTGTAAGTGGGATTTAAGTTGCTGTAAAGCATTAAAAACAAACGTTTTTGATCTGCCAATGAGAGTGGACACCTCCCGCTGCGACTTTCTTTCCTGCGTAAGCTTTACATCAAATTTCATATTGTTGTGGAGCAGTGCAATCCGCGACCCGTTTTCGTAAATAATTTTATTAATTTTATTCATCTTATGCACAGATTATTTTTTTTTATACTTACAGTACTATACTTGAAAAAAAAAAATCTATTTCCTGGAATTAAAAAAAATAAACACAATTAACATGTTCTTATTGTTTTGTCCCCTTTTTATAACTGACTTTTGACTAATATCTTGTTTTTTTTTTTAATTTAATTTTGCTTTATTTTTGTATGAATAATTTTTGTTTATCTTTATGGAAACAATAATAACATGAAAAAAAAGTGTTCCTATTGTTTTGTCCGTCACTGTATACTTTCAGATTAGATTTCGCAAAAGCAAAATAAATAGGTCATTAGACAAGTGGAAGACCGTTCTTAAGTGATTAATCAAAGTTCAGTCTGTTTAACTTTGATGGTATCTGTGTATAACATATAACATTACATACAGGGTATCCCAGTTAAGGTCGATCCTGTAGCGCATAAAAATTCTGTAAACTATGTGTAATTTTATGCAGCCACAAAAACATTATGACTCCTTAAATTCAAAATTATGAAAATTTGTTGTTCCAACAACTTTTTCACGTACGATTAACAGAAGTTGTAGAAAAAGCCATTTTTTTGTCAGACAATGGTCAAAAAATATTAAATGTACCGAATTACCTACCCAAATCGAAGAATACCATGCAAGCGGGCGTTCGCTGATGTGTATTGTTTGTTAATACTTGGCCGGCTGTATCGAATAAAGGGAAAGACGTTTCGGCGCAGCGGAGGGAGAAGGGAATAGTGGAATTTTGCGTGCTGTAGAAGGTCAGCCTTCAGTCAGTTTCCGCAGACTAGCTGCGCAGTTGCAACTTCCTAGAACAAAGTTTCACCGAATGCTGCAAATGGTTACGAAGTTGGTTACTGACTCTGGAAAATCCAGCCTATGGGTAACAAGGAAACTGGTCCTCCAGATTGGGGGTTGGACATGGATGGACTCACTGTTGACGACCCTAGAAATCGAAATAAGGACAACGACGTTCGGATCTGCACGTGAAATGTTCGAAGTCTTAACAGGCCGTGTGCAGCTGAAGAATTAGCATAGGCCCTAGACTGCTATAAGGCAGACATCACCGCCATTCATGAAGTGCGATGGGATGGGCCGGGCCGGGCAAAAAGAGGATGAAAAACTGTGGCGATTGTAACGCCAAGATAGGAAAGGAGGACATCTTTGGTAGGACAATTGGTAAGCACAGCCTCCACGACACCACGTGCGGAAACGGAGTTAGGCTTATTAACTTCGCTGCGGGGCAAAACGTCACTATAGCAAGCACACGGTATCCACATCTCAACTTTTAAACATTGGATTACATCATCAAAATATATCTGGCAGCATCCTAAACTCCGCACTGATTGCTAATGGCGGAAAAAGCTCCACCATCGATCTGCATCATGCACCGGACATGTATGAAAGTTATACATAACCATTTATGCATTTGTTAATATTTGAAATTAATAGTTATCTTCTTTTGTCTTTAAAATTGAAATACACTGTATACATTTTCTTGCTTCAATTTACTTATTATAATTGCCCTTTCCTTCTTTCTCTTTCGCTTTTAACACTTCATTGCCCTCATTTCTTTTTTTTTTGCTTTTTCTTTAAATACATTTTTCTCTTATTTTCTTCTCTTCCATGCAAGTAATATTTCTATTCGTGCTATGCTTAAGGTTCTACCGAATGTTTGTGAAGGATTCAAGATGTGTTATTTTAATGCACGCAGTTTAAATGCATCTAAATTAGATTTTATGCGATACACCATTGATAACTTAATTGACATTATTTGTGTATCTGAGTCATGGTTTCAAATAGCTTTTCCAGACAATTGTTATGAGATAACTGGCTATAGTTTATTTTGTAATGATCGAATGACTGATACGGTTGGTGGTGGTATTGCTGTTTATTGCAGGAAAAACATTTATTGCAGAATTGTAAAGAAATCAGAAGAAGGGGTGATTGAGTACATTATATTGGAATTATCCGAAGGTGCCACTAGATGCATTGCGCCTTGTGTCTATAATCCGAATAAAATGTACTCTCATGAACCGTTTTTCTTTGATGTTACTAAGCTTATTTCAACTTATGAGCACATTATCCTATGTGGAGATTTTAATACTGATCTCTTAAAAACCAATTGCAGGTCAAATTATCTACAAAATTTAATATCTCTTTCTGGACTCTGTGTTGCCAACTCATGTCCTACCCGGTATGCTCGTAATTCTACCTCAAGCTTACTCGATCTTTTAATAGTATCAGGCTACTTAATATCCTCCTTTTTGATCAGCTTTCCTTGGATGGTATATCAGACCAATCTTTCAAAAGTCTGTGCAACTACTAGCTTACGGCGACGACATTGATATAATTGGAAGATCAAAATGTTCGGTCCCGTTTGCGTTGACGGGCTTTGGAGGAGAAGATTTAACGACGAACTGTACAGTATGTGCCCAATGAATTATTACCGATCGTGGTTTCAACGATTTTTTTTTTTCTTTTTGATGTGTGTGTTCTGTGAAATTCGTTTTTTCGTTTTTTTTTAAGAATACGGCTAGCTACGGGTTTTCTCTATACATTTTTTAATTTCAAAAGCAGGCACCGAAGGATTTGCCTACGTGCGTACGATAAGTGTGCAGCAACACATAAATAGGTTTTAACGTGGTTTTCTTATCATTTTCTTTAAGCTCGCAGTTGGCAATAGTTGGTTGTAAAAAGTATTTTAATAAGTGGAAGTTTATTTTGGGACTTAAATTAAATAAAATGCAGTTAGTGGCATTACATATTTGTTTGAAAATAATATATATATGTACCTCATAGAACGTTGGAAACCATATTTTAATTGATTTTTATCAATATTGGTGACATTTCTTTTGAAAAAAAATCACAAGTTGCTCAAATAGCCAAGATTGTTGGAATTGCAAAGTCTTCAGTATTCAACATAGCAAAAAATCACAAGTTGCCGCTTTGTTGACTGAGAAGAAGTTCAGCTACGCTCAAATAGCCAAGATTGTTGGAATTGCAAAGTCTTCAGTATTCAACATAGCAAAACACGTTGACGTACCAGGCGGTTCAACCTTGGTTACTTCAAATAATCGGCAAAACTGTGGCAAAGAAAGAAAAATAACACCGTGGACTGACCGGAAAATTATTCATAAAGCTCTACAGGAACGTAATCCACCAGCGCACTGCATTTTAAAGGTTTTGAACGAAGCTGGAATCGAAGCGTCGATTGGAGACAAGCGAACGAGGCAAGCAAAGAAACCCAAATTGACCAATGTTATGTGAAAATGGCGATTATATTGGGCTCAACTTCACATAGACTGCGAGAGTGGTTATTGGAACAAATCAAGTTAATTTGTTCTTCAAATTTCTTTTCACAATAAAAGATGGAACAGTTTTAGCAATTTTCCCGTAATCACGATTTTATTTTAGGTTGTCTTTAGCAATGAGTGTCGCTAAGAAGTCGGGACGGAGACGGCCAAATTCGTCTGCAGAAGGTCCAATGAAAGTTCAGACAGACAAACACCCACCCTCTGTGATGATTCGGTGTTGCATAATATGCGAAAGTACGGGGTCAATTTATTACGTTGATGGAACAATAGACCCCAATCAGTATATTCCTGTCCTGAGGAAAGTTATTCGGCCGTATTTGAACACATTAGACCAGCGTTCGGACTTTACTTCGATCGAAGTAGATCTACTTCGATTTTAAGAAATAAAAAAAATCTATTCCCATACTTCGCTTTGCCCAAGATCTACTTCTATTTTTCGTTAACAGTCATTTTTTAACCAAATAACGATGACAACACTGAACTGATAACACTCAAAGCGTCAACACTGTCTCGCTCCTGTCATCTAACCTACGTCGCTATTGCTACGTTCGTTACTCTTACTGCAAAAAAAAAACCATAAGGTGACTTAGTTTCTTTTTTTTTTCTGTTTCCGTTTCTCTCTCTTTCTCTGGTACAGAATTGTAGAATTTTTCCTTTCCTTTCAACAAATGCTCAATTGAGGTCTTAAACGATGAATGAAGATCATTCCTTTTTTATAACATAAGCAATATAGATCAAAAAGATTTGGTTAAATTTTGGTATTCCTTAATGGGAAAATGTAATCAAATGGAAGAGATTTTGTTCAAAAATTTGTCTGAATATATGTTAACTTTGACTGTTTTACCCCACAGCAGCGCAGCAGCGGAAAGAAAATTCTCAGAAATGAATTTGATAAAAAACAAATTTAGAAATCGTTTAAATGTTAAGACAGTTGAAAACTTAATGTTTTCACGATCACTTATAAATAATCTTGGGGAAATTTATGAACCACCAAATAATAAAATAAACTATATTAAACAATATAAATTTGTTGATGGCAAATACATTCAAAAATAAAACATACAGAAAAGCTACAATCCGTCTGGAACGGATCGTCTGATACCCTATCCTCCTCCCTATAAAGTGGGGGTGGCCAAATTGCATTTTGTACTCAAATATAGCTATAATGCCGAACGTTTGAGGATGTTACATGTAAAATTTTATCAAAATAGGTTTTTTGTTGATAACGCCCCCAAAAAGTGGGCGTGGCTAAAACTGTTCTATGGGTGAATTGTAGGGAATCTAAATACCCAAATATTTGGTCTTAACAAAATTTTTCGGTTTCATATAATTTAGTGAAGTTATGAAAAAGTGGACGTGGCAGTGGGCGGATTTAAAAAAATATACACTTGTACTGTATCTTTTTCTCAGAAGCCCAGATATGAAATTTCATCGTCCTAGCTCAAAATTTAAGGCCCAAAAATCGGTTTTGTGATGAAAACGCCCCCAAAAAGTGGGCGTGGCCAAAACTTTTGTATGGGTGGATTGTAGGGAATCTGAATGCCTAAATATTTGGTCTTAACAAAATTTTTCGGTTTCATATAATTTAGTGAAGTTATGAAAAAGTGGGCGTGGCAGTGGGCGGATTTCAACAATTTTTACACTTGTACTGTATCTTTTCCTCAGAAGCCCAGATATGAAATTTCATCGTCCTAGCTCAAAATTTAAGGCCCAAAAAGCGGTGACATACGGACGGACGGACGGACGGACGGTCATCGCTCAATCGATTTCGCTATTGATACTGATCACGAATATACAGTTGTGGCGAACTAATTAAGAACGATACACCGGAAAAATGTTTTTAAGTTTTTTTTATTAAAATTTGATTAGAATGGGGTTCTTCCTTTTTTGTTTTCTTGTTCTAAATATCAGTTACATAAGACAATCAACTCAGTATCAAAAAAATTAACATAAACATAATATTTCATTTAAAAGACTTTTGTGAAAAAAAATAGGTGGCGATCTAATTAAGAACAATGAGAAAATATATAAATATTCATTTAAATAAACGTTTTTTCTTTAATATTTTGTCGGGAATCCCTTGTTTGCAATGACAGCCCTACATCGTTTTGGCATTGACATAATGAGATCTTGACATTTTTTTGGTGTTATCTTTTTCCAAGCTGTCTTTGCGACTTCAGATAACTCAGTCAAATTTCCAATTTTTTGCTTATTAACTTCTCTTTTGAGTTCATACCAGAGGTTCTCTATAGGGTTGAGGTCTGGACTGCATGACGGCCAATCGATAACATCCACAGAATTATTCTCAAACCATGCTTTTGTTGACCTCGCAGTATGTTTCGGGTCGTTGTCCTGCATAAATTTCCACGTTACAGGCAATTCTTCCTCCGCATAGGGCAGCATTACATCTTCAAGAATGTCTATGTATCTTTGAGCATTCATTATGCCTTCTATGCGGTGCAACGGTCCGGTTCCTTTGAATGACATACAACCCCATAGCATGATGCTCCCTCCTCCATGTTTGAGCGTGACTGTAGTATACCTTGGATTGAATGCTTCATTTTTTGGCCGTCTCACAAATTGTCTACCATCGGAACCCACTCTATTGATTTTAGTTTCATCGCTCCAGAGTATTTTTTTCCATTGAGCGATCGTCCAGTCCTTGTGTTCTTTTGCGAAAGCTAATCTAGCCTTTCGGTTTTTCAGCGAAAGCAATGGTTTTTTTCTTGCTGATCTCCCAAAAAGCTGACTTTCATTCAATCGCTCTCTAATAGAGCGTGCCGAAAGTGCATTTGGGTCTTCACCGAAAACTTCTTTTCTTATATCCTTAGAGCTCAGAAACGGATTTTTTTTTGCGATACGAACTATCAGCCTATCTTCAGTTGCATTTGTTTTACGTGGTCTTTTACGTCTTGGAACGCTTTCCGTGGTTTGATGTTTTTCAACGTACTTTACAGCGTTAAAAATCATCGTCTTTGAGCAATTCATTTTATTCGCTATAGCATCATAGGACAATTTTTCATTATTGCGAAGTCTTATTATGGCATCCCTCATGCCTGGTTTACAGCTCTTTTTCTTACCCATATCAGGTCCAAAATACCTTTAAACGCAATAAAAACTTATAATATACCTTTTATTTAAAATGAATTAGTATGTTTACCGAAAACTTTTTTCTGTGAACAGCTAAAATTTACAAACAAACTAATTTATCTTAACGTTCTTAATTATATCGCCAAGAGAATTTACCGACTACCACATTAAAAACCGATTTAAACTGTGAAGCAATGAGTAATAACTTTGACATTTGCAGTTTCTCATGAAAACAGACGTGAGTGAAGTGATAACGGTACTTTCTGATTTTTGTTGCCATTTGTCTTATTTTTGGAAGAAGGTGTTGCCAGTACTTACTATTGTTCTTAATTAGTTCGCCACAACTGTATATACTTTATAGGGTCTATCTCGATTATTTCTCTATGTTACAAACTATGTGTCAAACTTAATATACCCTTAGGATAGGGTATAAAAAGTTAATCGTAAATGTTCAATTTAGATCTCTAAATTATGATGATATTTGAGACTGAAGACTGAATTTTCAATTGATGCAATATATTTATGTTCAATTTTTTTTTTGTTACCAATCATATTTTTAAATAATAAACATACAGAAAAGCTACAATCCGTCTGGAACGGATTGTATGATACCCTATCCTCCTCTCTATAAAGTAGGCGTGGCCAAATTGCAATTTGTACTCAAATATAGCTATAATGTCGAACGTTTGAGGATGTTACATGTAAAATTTTATCAAAATCGCTTTTTTGATGAAAACGCCCCCAAAAAGTGGGCGTGGCCAAAACTCTTCTATGGGTGAATTGTAGGGAATCTAAATACCCAAATATTTGGTCTTAACAAAATTTTTCGGTTTCATATAATTTAGTGAAGTTATGAAAAAGTGGGCGTGGCAGTGGGCGGATTTCAAAAATGTTTACACTTGTACTGTATCTTTTTCTCAGAAGCCCAGATATGAAATTTAAGCGTCCTAGTTAAAAATTTAAGGCCCAAAAATCGGTTTTGTGTTGAAAACGCCCCCAAAAAGTGGGCGTGGCCAAAACTTTTGTATGGGTGGATTGTAGGGAATCCGAATACCTAAATATTTGGTCTTAACAAAATTTTTCGGTTTCATATAATTTAGTGAAGTTATGAAAAAGTGGGCGTGGCAGTGGGCGGATTTCAACAATTTTTACACTTGTACTGTATCTTTTTCTCAGAAGCCCAGATATGAAATTTCATCGTCCTAGCTCAAAATTTAAGGCCCAAAAAGCGGTGACATACGGACGGACGGACGGACGGTCATCGCTCAATCGATTTCGCTATTGATGCTGATCACGAATATATATACTTTATAGGGTCTATCTCGATTATTTCTCTATGTTACAAACTATGTGTCAAACTTAATATACCCTTAGGATAGGGTATAAAAAGTGTTAAAAATGAATTTTTATGAAAAATAACAAATAAAAAAAAATTAAAACAATCTTCGTGTATTTACTTCGCAAATTTTGATTTTACTTCGCTTTTTTTCTGTACCGATTAAAAACTGCTTGGCCTACGTAAAATCTCGCGTTTATAGTGGAAGAGACAATACCATACAAGAGCTCAAGCAGAACATTGAAGATATCTGGAAAAACGAGCCCGCTATGAAACAAATGGTCGCGAAATGCATTAAAAGCATGCCCAAACGAATAAAGGAGGTACGCACAAAAGGGCGGTAGTACTAAGTATTAAGGTGTAATGATTTTTTTTTTACTTTGTAATCACTGTTAAGCCATTTAACAATAAATATGTGCAACAAGATAAATAATCAAATTAATGTTGTCTTTATTTGCGGTCAAAGCGAAAAATCGCATATATTTCTCATCGGTCATAATTCAATGGCCACATACTGTACGAGCTGTACAGCGACATCGACCTAGTCAATCAGTCGTTTAAGATGCTTAGGACATGTAGAGCGGATGGACACAAATGCTCCGGGGCCCGTGGAGTTTTCGAATCCAACCCGGAGGGACAACGCAGTAGAGGAAGACCTCGCCTTAGGGGACATAAACAAACTTGGAGCGCGCAACTGGAGGCAGTTAGCTAAGGTCAGGGCTAACTGGAGATGCTTGTTAGTGGAGACCCAGGTTCACCCCGAACTGTAGCGCTACCTAAGTAAGTAAGTACCCTTACTTTTTAACTCCGGTACAAAATCTACTTCCAGGGGATGCCCAAAAAAGAGTGAAATTTTGCAATGGCTACTGCGTCAACAAGAGGAGGACGAGCTCTTCATCAAAAACATTTTGTGGACTGGCGAAGCTCAATTCACTATAGATGAGGTTACTAACCACCATAATTTGCACCATTGGTCAGACTCCAATCCCCATTTAATGCGCACCTTTCAAAGGTAAGAATTTAATTATTATGAAAAACTTCTTCATGGGTGCTTATTTTAAATGAGGTTTAGCGTAAATGTGTGGGCTGGAGTAATAGGAAAAATTGTAGTAGGCCCACACGTCCTTCCACATACACTTAATTCCAATTATTACCTGGAATTTCTGAGAGGTAAATTGCCGGAGCTCCTTGAAGATGTTCCTCTTATTCAGACAAGGGCAATGTTCTTTCAACAAGATGAAGCCGCAGGGTAACTCCGTTGCTCAACCAATGAACTGGTCGATTTGGCCCCAACCCTTGGCCGCCCAGATCTCCTGATATAACCAATGGATTTTTTTTTTTTGCCTTGAAAGAAAAAGTTTATTTCAGAGAAATATTGAGTCTGGAAGAGCTCCAAGAAAAAGTTAATGCCGTTAATCAGTAAAGATCTTATTGAATTTATACTTGCCGTGGCTCAAGTGGTTAGTGCGTTGAACTACGGAGCGAAGGTTCCAGGTTCAATCCCCAGACAACACCTAAAATTTATTTCACGGCTCCACCTTTCGCGAACATCTAACAAACATTCGAGAGTATGACTGCCATAAAAAAGCTTCCGAAAACAACATTTGCCCTTCGGATACGGCAGTAAACAGAAGGCCCCTTTAATCCGTGGGGATAATATAACACGCACAGCACGAATGGTTGTGAGAAGCTGGGCCTTAGATCCCATTGATCTGTCGCGCCAAAAATTTGTATTTATAATTTTTTTGTACTTAAGGCTAATTTTACAAAAACACGTTTTTTTTTCGAAAACGGCTCTAACGATTTTGATTGGGCGATTGTAATCAGATGGAATTTGTATGTACATATGTATGTATGTATGTATATACCGTGTTGTTTTCCAAAATTTTTAAGAAAGGTATTTCTAGGCAATTTGGCTAATTCGTGTAAAAAGATGGCGTACCACATTTTAGACAAAAAATATTATAACTGTACTTACGGCCAATTTGGCTAAACACCGATTTACATGGAAACAGCTGAGGGATTTCATTAAAATAAGATAGTGTGTCACATTTTTGGCCAAAAGTACATATAACGGTAATTTTTCCAGAATCAAGTGGTTAAAGCCGATTTGTTCGAAAACGGCTTCAACGACTTCGTTTAATTTTTATATTTAGATAGATGTTTTTTAAACTCCCATAAGGTGACTAACAACGTTTTTGGCCAAAACTGCTTAGAACGGTTCTTTACTTATAGCCAACTTAACAAAAACACAATTTTGTCGAAAACGGCCCAAACGATATTACTTAATTTTCAAATGATTATGTAGTTTATGAAGACTATAAGGGGTCATACCACGTTTTTGGCTAAAACTAAAAGTAGCTTGTTTTAAAAAGATATGATTTTTAAAATCATATCTTTTTAAGACATTAGGTATCCCGAATACAAAACAATGTCGCGTATATAGCAAATGCTAAGTACAAGCTTCGAAACGTTGACGATTTGCGGGTGCCGCTATACAGAAAAACATACACTCAAAGCAATTTACTACATATATAAAGGCCTGCCACTATTTAATCTTCTGCCAAAAGATGTTAAAAACTTGTCAAACTTAGCTATTTTTAAATCTAGAATAAATTTTTTATTGAAAATAATAATTTAATATACTTAAATAATATGTATCTAGAATTACGAGTTTATTTATTACTAATAAAACTATTAACAAAAAAAATAAATTTAAAATTAACTTGAATAGACCTTTGATGTCAGATTAAATTTATCTTGAGTAATAACGGTTGTTGGTAACTAATGCTTATGTTGCTAACTGTATGCTTAGGGCCGTAGTCCTTGATGGATTGACCTGACGTACCAACCACTTTTTTTAGAGATCGTCGATAATCTTTAGTACCTCCAACACCATCTAACCAGGTATTATGATATTAATGCTTTTTTCAAACGACAATTTAGTTTTTAATTATTATCTAGTGTTCCCGTCGATTTTAATTTGGAAATAAAAATAAATATGTTTTTGTACAGCTAAGAAATCATAAATTTGAATTTAACCAAACTAGCGGGAATCTTATTTGCTATAACGAGGCAGGGTACTGTATTCGAGTTAAAATATAATAAAATATTTGCTTTTTAGTCGAAGTTATATGTAATGCATAGTTCTAGAAGAGTATGTAATATTCAATAAAAACAAACATTTAATTTAGTTAAAATTTACCTGATATTGATCCAATTGCCCAGCATAGAGTGTTTAAATTTTTCCATGAGAATTCCGTACCGTTCACTTGATTCAAAAGTTTAAGTGTCATGATACGCTCAGTGTCCGCATAATCCAAATGTGTTAAAAATACCAAAGTCTCCCGCATATTTTTATACAGATTGATTGCATTCGTATCTTTCATAAATTCTCTTACAACTTCTCCGTTTTCGTTTTCTACAACCAAGACTTCTTCGGGTTTTGCCATGCGAGATATCATAATGAACCTAACTTTTGACAGAATATTGGCGTAAAAACGACGGCGTGAGAATGAATTTCGTTTTGCTAGGGAAACAGCATCTGGTTGTATGTGTGCAGAATTGAGGCCGTCTGAATTGTAAAGATCTTCCACAAGACTATACCAATATTCGAGACAAATTTTAAATATTTCAACATCTTCAACTTCAGAAATCATTACCAAATAAAGCAAAGCTTTATTCAAATATTCAATATACTTTACATCTTCCACAAGCTTCCCATGTTCTTTAAGAAATGTACATAAAAACATTGCTAAATTTTGCACGAATTCTTGTTCCATATCAGATCCGTTAGCGTATATGTGATTCATATTTGTATTTTGCCCAATCATTTGATCTAATTGCTCCATTGTATCCTTGAAAAGTTTAACAAAATTTTGGTTATAATTAGGCACATTCAAGCCTGCAATTTCAGCTAAACACTTTAACGTTACGTTCCGAAACATTGGGACACTAAGAAACTTAAAAATAAGTGTTTCAACTAGTGTTGTTTCAAAAATATACCCCAGTGGGATCCAGTTAAGAAACCTCAAAAGAGTATCAAGGGTAACCGCAATTAGAGGAGCATTCATAGAGCTTTCAAGAACAAAAGAACATAGCTGGAAAATTTCCGAAAATTCAAAGCACATAGCATCTTTTAAGTGTTTCGCTTTTGTTTGTGTTATTTGCCCTCCGCAAAAGTCAAATACTTCTTCGCTTAAATTTTTCAATATGACCATGTTGTTTTTACATAAACTCTCATTTGTTTTCGAGGCTCCAACTATATCGCTGATAAAAGTGTGCCAATTTTTTGGCCATTCTCTTTTCAATATTTGCACCAAAATCATATTTAATTTGTTCAGATAGACTTTATTTGCTTCCATAGTAACCTGATCTGATGAAGTTTTTATAATTAGTCCGACCACATACTTTTTAATGCCCTCACATTGATTTCGTGGCAAAATTTTCCAACGAGTTTTGATAACTTCTTCTAAAATTTGAAGAGCATAAAATTTTGTTTGCTGGTTTTGTGAATATTCAAGTATACTATCAACCCTTGTCCAAGCATCGGGATGTTCCTTTAGAGTTGTAAGTATATCTTGTGCTAGACGTAGTTGCTCCCCTTGCGAAGTGTAAAGACATTCAACAATTTTATCCAACAAGCCGATATCTAATTTTTCCGAGAAGTCTAACAGTTTGCTAGCTTCTTCTGTCGTTAACATTACCGCCATCCTCTTATAATAGAAATATTTCTCCTTTCTCTTGGAATAAATTTTGATACTTAGGTAAGTGTAAATATATAACTACAATAAGTAGTGTAAATATATCTGCGAAGATTATTCCTTTTTGGCAAGAGTTGTCAATTGTAAGTTTCAAAATCAGCAGTCGTCAATGTACCAACGTTTTGAGAACTGAAAATAAGATTAAATGTGCATATTAATTTTATGTGAATAAGACAAAAAAAAATAGAAAAAACAACGCGATATGTAACAAGAAAACCCTGAATAAAAGAAACAATAGTTTCCAAACATAATAAAGAGAAATTAACGAATTCTTGTATGGTCTTGTGTGAGTGGACGCCTTGGTTCAGTGGTTAGTGTGTCAAACTACTAAAAGGGGGATTTGAGGTTCAATTCTCAGACAACACCTATTCATGCTCCCACCTTTCTCGAGCGTCATCCAAGAGTATAGCTGTCATGTCATGAAAAAGCTTCTCTAACAAACATGTTTCAGCTGATGCTTAACCGAAGCAATATTACATCACATCTTAAAATCAGTAGACACCCTTTTACCTCTTAACCGATATGTTATGTACTTTATTTAGAAATTCGGTAAAACATATGAAATAGTTGTAGTAGTGGAATACATACTTACAAAACATAAAAAAAAATTGTTGGCGTGACAGGTCACAACTCCTTCCTACCATTCGTGTAGTGCGTGTTACATAATAAATATTAAATAATAAATAATAAATAATAAATAATAAATAATAAATAATAAATAATAAATAATAAATAATAAATAATAAATAATAAATAAACAATAAAAAATAAATACATATTAAATAATCTATATACATACACTGATGTGAAAAATAATAGGGATACTTCTATGAAAATGTTTTAAAGGCGTCCAATTCGATCGAAACAAAATTAATGGGATCTTAAGCTTTACTGTTTGCAAAACAAAGTATAGTTGTCTACACCCAAATAGCCTGTCTGCCCTCCAAATTATATCATAAGTTTGCGCAGAGCGGTTTGTTTCGGCTGTGCAAAATAATAAGGACACCTCTTATATCTCCTCTGTAAATCAAGCATTTTTTGTTGTTAGCTTTCCTTTTTTAACCTAATAGGTAAAATAAGAGTTTAATTTTACAAAATTTGTAAATTTATTAGAAATTTGGGATAAAAAATGGGCCGAGCACAGCACTGTAGCAATGAGATGAGGAAACAAATAAAAGACTTGCATAATAATGGTTTTTCAAACCGCAAAATTGTCCAAATTGTAGGGTGTTTGAAGACAATAGTTGAAAATGCAATCAATTGGCAATCTAAGGCAGCAACAGTTTGAAGAAAGCCCATTTTTGGCTTTCTTCAACCTGTTTCTGTCTCTCTCAAAAAAAAGGATATTGCGCTATATATAAAATGAACCTTTTGCTGCATCCTGCGCATTGTAAAAGGAATGTAACCTGGACGTCGACACTTCTACCATACGGAAGATTCTTATAACCAACAATTTAAAAGCAAGAAGTGCAAGAAAGGTACCACTCCTGTCGAAAAAGAATGCTGCCAAAAGGTTGCTTTTTGCAGAAAAACATTGCAGCTGGACTGAATCGCGATGGCGCAATATCCTTTGATCTTATGAGACTTAAGTAAATTTATTTAATTCTGATCGCTACAGCTTACTAGTGCGGAGACCGCCCAATACGGCACATAACGATAAATACACCATCAAGACGATGAAACATGTTAGGGTTTGCATCATGGTATGGGTTTCTGCTACCAGAGTATAGGTCCCATTCATAAAATCGAGGGCACTATGACAGCACCGTCTTACGTAAATATATTAAATACCACTATGCCGAAAATAATATGCCTCTTCAATGGGTGTTTCAAAAGGATAATCATCCAAAACACTCATCGAAGCGTGCAAAAGAGTGGTTCTCGGACAACGATGTCAACGTCTTAAGCTGGCCTTCTCAATCGCCTGACTTAAATCCCATTGAGAACCTGTGGCGAGAGGTCAAAGTAGCGTTAAGGGGTGTGAAACCATCAAATGTGGACATCTGTGAAGGCTGCGTGGGAAGCTATTTCACCTAGTACTTGCCGAAAACTAGTGGATGCGATGCCGCAACGTTTCTTGGCCGTTATCAAGAACAAGATCTATTCAACGAAACACTAAAGTACATGTTTGATCAAATATTTTATTAATTGTATTTTAACATTCATTTTTTATTGTTAACTGTCCTTATTTTTTTCACAGGCTATTTAGAAGAAAATAACAATTTTTTATTTTTTTTTTTTACTTAAAGTATGGGTAATTTATGTTATTTTTATGTTTTTATACCCTATCCTAAGGGTATATTAAGTTTGACACATAGTTTGTAACATAGAGAAATAATCGAGATAGACCCTATAAAGTATATACAGTGGTGGACATATAAATAGCACACTTTCTTCGTACGTAGTTCAACTCCCATTTCCCGTTAAGTATGATCGAAATATGACAAAAACATACAGAAAAGCTACAATCCGTCTGGAACGGATCGTCTGATACCCTATCCTCCTCTCTATAAAGTGGGCGTGGCCAAATTGCATTTTGTACTCAAATATGGCTATAACCTCGAACGTTTGAGGATGTTACATGTAAAATTTTATCAAAATCGGTTTTTTGATGAAAACGCCCCCAAAAGGTGGGCGTGGCCAAAACTCTTCTACGGGTGAATTGTAGGGAATCTGAATACCTAAATATTTGGACTTAACAAAATTTTTCGGTTTCATATAATTTAGTGAAGTTATAAAAAAGTAGGCGTGGCAGTGGGCGGATTTCAAAAAATGTACACTTCTACTGTATCTTTTTGTCAGAAGCCCAGATATGAAATTTCAGCGTCCCAGTTAAACATTTTAGGCTCAAAAATCGGTTTTATGATGAAAACGCCCCCAAAAAGTGGGCGTGGCCAAAAATTTTGTATGGGTGGATTGTAGGGAATCTGAATGCCTAAATATTTGGTCTCAACAAAATTTTTCGGTTTCATATAATTTAGTGAAGTTATGAAAAAGTGGGCGTGGCAGTGTCAAACTTAATATACCCTTAGGATAGGGTATAAAAATAAACACACATACTCAGTATAGCATGGATACAAAGTTTAGGGTAATTTTTTCAGCATCAATATGTTATCAATAACTGATATAATCGATTGTAGTGTGAAAGGACGCGTTTTTTTCTGGCCACGTAAATAGCACACATTTTCTTTAGTGCTTTTAGTTATATTTTGTTATTGTTGAATTATTATTAATAAATTTATTTGAAAGTAAGTAAGTTTGTCATTAGTTTGTAGTAAGATTAAATATCAAAAGATGTACCTAGAGATGGGGAGAAGACCACATTTCTCAGAAGAGAGACGGGAGATAACTTGCAATATGAAGGCTAACGGTACTTCGGTAACAGAAATATCTAAGCAACTACAATTTTCCCGAAAAGTTATTTACAATGCCTTCCATCATGTGGAGCTCTATTGTCATTGCAAGAGCTCCAAGGGCAAGGATAATCACAGAGAAAGAGAACAGTCTGATCTACAGACCTAGTACCGTCAACCCATTTTTGAGCTCTAAAGAAATAAGGAACAGTATTTTCGTTCATCATTCCCTTAGTGTGTCAGATGTGGACAGTAAGAAGATGTCTGCAAAAAAACTTGAGAGGATGCATTGCGCAAAGAATGCCACTTGTGACTAAGAAAAAGTTAAAACTGAGAAAGTCGTTTCCTAACGCACTCATGAACAAACCGATGTCTTTTTGGAAAAATGTACTGTGGAGTGATGAATCTAAGTTCTACAGCTCCGGATCGGATGGAAAAAGGTATATTTGGGGTCCACCTAATCAACAACACCGTCCGAGATACACACTGAAAACAGTGCAACACGGTGGAGGAAGTGTGATGGTATAGGCTGCTTTTTCATGGCATGGGGTGGATACAATTTTGAAAATAGACTCGAAAAAGGATCAACACGTCTATAAAGGGATTATTAAAGACCTCATAATCCCCTTTGCTTAGGAAAATATTCCACTAATATGCCGATTTATGGATGACAACGATCATAAGTACACTTCTCGCCTTGTGAAGGGTTACCTTAGCGAGCAAAATGTGAGCGTCTTAGAGTGGCCAGCCCAGTCTACCGCTCTGAATCCGAGCGAGAACATGTGGAACGATGTGGAACATTACATCGAAACAGTAAAACTGCGAAATGCAGCTGAGTTGTGGAACCAGATTCATATCGCCTGGACATGTATTCCTAAAGACTGTTGTCAAGCTTTGGTGGAGAGTCTTCCAAGACGATGAGCAGCTGTGTTGAAGAACAAAGGGTTTCCAACAAAATACTAAATTCTACTGTTTGTCTGAAAAGGTACTTCACAATTTCAATGCAATATAATATAATGTGCTATTTATGTGGCCAAACATATTTTTACAAATGTGTGTATAAATTTGTATTTTCAGGAAAATATTCTCATCTTTTTATGAATTAAATAAACGCTTTGAATTCTAATGAAAAATTAATAAAAATAAAAAGTATAATATTTTGTTCACGCTACCAAATTGTCTTTTTATTGATAGAAGTGCAAGTGTGCTATTTACGTGTCCACCACTGTATATTCGTGATCAGCATCAATAGCGAAATCAATTGAGCGATGACCGTCCCGTCCGTCCGTATGTCACCGCTTTTTGGGCCTTAAATTTTGAGCTAGGACGATGAAATTTCATATCTGGGCTTGAGAAAAAGATACAGTACAAGTGTAAAAATTTTTGAAATCCGCCCACTGCCACGCCCATTTTTTCATAACTTCACTAAATTATACGAAACCGAAAAATTTTGTTAAGACCAAATATTTAGGCATTCAGATTCCCTACAATTCACCCATACAAAAGTTTTGGCCACGCCCACTTTTTGGGGGCGTTTTCATCACAAAACCGATTTTTGGGCCTTAAATTTTTAACTAGGACGCTGAAATTTCATATCTGGGCTTCCAAGAAAAAGATACAGTCGAAGTGTAAATTTTTTTACATCCGCCCACTGCCACGCCTACTTTTTTATAACTTCACTAAATTATATGAAACCGAAGAATTTTGTTAAGACCAAATATTTGGGTATTTAGATTCCCTACAATTCACCCATAGAACAGTTTTGGCCACGCCCACTTTTTGGGGGCGTTATCATCAAAAAACCGATTTTGATAAAATTTTACATGTAACATCCTCAAACGTTCGACATTATAGCTATATTTGAGTACAAAATGCAATTTGGCCACGCCCACTTTATAGAGAGGAGGATAGGGTATCATACGATCCGTTCCAGACGGATTGTAGCTTTTCTGTATGTTTAAAATTGGAATCAATTAATACTGATTGAAGGTTTATCATAAATATCACGAGGTTCTTAGTTTTTTCGTTTTTCAACTATGGTAAAGGCTGTCCTTATTATTTCGAACATCACTGTATGTACATACATATATAAAAATGGTGTGAAAAATGTATAGTAATTGATCAATTGAGAAGGGCTGGGCCGATTTCGCTAATTCTTTTTTTGTTGTGTTTGTTATTATTAGGAGAGGGTTCTTATGAAAGAAAAAAATAAGAAAGTTGCGAAAATTACAAAATTTAAGAAAACTGACCATATTAAACTTTTCTAATGTAACCTTATGGCGTTTGATATAAGTGTCAGTCGATTGACAGAATGAATAATAAATTTGCAAAAATTTGTAGTCACTATCCGACGTTGGCAATAAGGACCTTGTTAGAGGATACACATATTTGACCCTGAATCTGCAAAGGTAAACAGATGATAAATAGATGTAATATAGGATATTGTATAGCAAATTCTTTGTACTACCATGTGGCAGCACTGTCATTCCCCCATTAACTTTTTTAAACATACTCACTAATATAATAAATAATAAATATCGGAAAACGGACTGGTATAAATATAGGAACAATGTCAGGGACCTTCAAATTTGCAACCAAATTCCTTCGCTAGAACATTGTTGGAAAATGGAATGCATATCGGTCCTGTACCAATATTTTCATCAGTTGTTCGGATATCTATAGTTGTAGTTTTAAAACCTATTTTTGGTCGCACATTGAAATTCAGAACCTTGTTCTTTACCCACTCAATGGGTATGGGAAATGACTTGCCCTCCTCAAGATTTCTATCAAATTATAATTTGCAGATTCGAAGTCAACGCGCATCGTCTCTTTCCTTTTCCTACCAACTTCTAACTTCCCTATACTCTTTCCTTTCACTTCATCAAAAATTAGCACGCAGATACATACATATGATAGTTGATTTGGTTGCTAGTTCAAATCAATTCAATTCAGTGTATTTCAATTAATTATACACGTAGATTTAAATCCATATTTGTGCATAGTTTTATCTCTGGTGGAAACAATTTAAGTTTAAAAACTAAAATTTAAATAAAATTACGTTAAGAAAAAAAAAGTTCCTAGGTTGCTTACTCTTCAAAACAATCGATAAACCATTAGCTCTCATGTACTCAAATGCTACTGACCTTTCTCCTGAATTCACCGATACCTTGACATCTCTCATATTGGTTGGAGATGAGTTCCAAGGTCGTATTGCGTACACAAAAAATTGTTTTTCGATTGTAATACATATATTTAAAAATAACCACAATCAAAGCTGGACTTCTTTCAGAGGTTGCGAACTGAAGTCTATGATAAAGGTTCTCCAGCATTTTATTCTCCTTATGTTTGAACAAAAAGGCTAGAACAATAAAATCCAAACTGTCGACGACTCCCACTCTTAATTTCCATGAACACGTCATATCACAAAATACTGGATATACTATGTACGTAAATCAAAATTGACAGAATTAAAGCTTTCACCAATGTCACTTTCACTCTGATTGGAAAACAGTGTCCGGATTGATACAGTGCGTACCGTGCGTACCACCATGAACCTTGCCTACAGTTATTGTCATAATATGACATATTATGATCGTCACATGTTAAATATTGGTCGAAGTGCAATGCAGTACCCTCGGAGAGTACTGAAGGCGAACACCATTTATTTTGATAGCTGGAAGGCACGTTTCTAAGTTTGTACAGCTTATAGCGATAGCTTGGCTCTAATCAGAATTAAGTTTAAGATAGTTTGTGTGGGCCCAGTGAACAACTGGCATTAAATGTTCATTAAAAGGCCTCCACCCAAAAGTTCGAACTCAGAGTCGAACATATACGTAGCTTAGAGAACAACCAGTGGGTTAAAATATAAACTAGAGATTTTTTTTTCGAAATTAAAATGTTTGAACATATTCTACTCAAATATATTTTTCAGTATTTGCCTTGGTAGCAAACTGACTGGTTATAGGAGGGTGTAGTTCTAAGTTTAATTTTTGTTTATATTTGCGTTGCTGGGCAACAATATGAATGAAGTAGCATTGTAGGAATGTATGGATATATATCCTTGCTAGTATTAGGGCGAGCTTTAATTGTGTATGGGATTTTAATTTTGCCTCACAGCAAAAGAAAAATATTAATATAGTAATTTTCTGAAATGTGTTAAAAAAGTAAACAATAAATACATATAAGTCTTTTCGTAAGGTAAAGCAGAATAAATGTATAAATTTTTGAAATCCATCCACTCCTACACATTTTTTTCAAACCTATTTTACTTGAAAATTTTATTTAAGCAAACTATTTAGATATTTGAATTGTCTCCAATTCACCCATACATTACTTGTGGCTTTTTTGAGGCGTTTTCATCTAAAACTGATTTTAAGGAAATGTATGCATGTAACATCCTCAAACTTTTGACATTATCGTAAGAATTAAAAAAAAACTGCAGTATGCCACGCCTACTTTAGTACCTAAGGTATTTCGATAACAATATTATTAATAAGACCATCCGGAGATACTCTCAGAAAATAAGTATCCTGTTCTTATCTATAAAGATACCACAACTGGAAATAGTTTTGCCTAGCAGATCTTGAAGCTGCACTCTTGCACATCAGCGTTCATCTTTCCGTGAATTAGTCGAAAAAATTTCAGTCCGATAAGCTAGCCTTTTCACATGCCTCTCAAACTTTTTAGATTTGCACACTAGACCAAAAATAGATGCAGTCAACATATTTTTGCGAATTTCCATCCACTTTCTGTTGTTTGACTGTCCCGAATTCGGTCTTTCTATAATTTGGCGATTTCACTGATTTTCTTTTAATTTGTCTACCATGTCATTTTTTTTTATAATTTCGTGGGGAAGTCATGTTTGGCTGATTGGAACCCAACATCTTTACTGGTATTAACCCAATTTAATCTAAAAAAAAATCTGCCCTTTCGATATATTTTAAAAATTGTTCTTCTTTTTGTTAATAAGTTATTCTTTTTTAACCGCCTCAATTATTCGTAAAAGTTTTCTCTATGCAACCTTGGACTATATCCATCTGTTGTCCAAGAATAATCACAAAATATTGTTTACATAATACCAATCGTACACATATTGTAATGAAATAATTGTATATTATAAGAGTACATAGTACGAGTACGTAAAATGACACTATCTGTTTGAATATCCATTACCAAGAGTTGATACGTTTCCTTCCAAAAAGTTTGGCAACGATTAAACTATGACGTTCAGCCAGGTTGTTTGAGTAACCATCACAAAACTTCTTGTATTCATAACGACTCTTCTAGTAGGTAAAAATAATTAACTCATAAATGCCGTCATTTTTCATAATTAGAATTAAATTGATATCTGTCTTGTTACACAGGATGGACAGCTATCATGGTCGCCAAAAATATGATTGATGACATAGTACATATCCTCTTTAATCGCCTTTATAGCTTTAGCTTCTAATAAACGTTCATATCTTCTGAACTCAATAGCGCTTAAGATATCCGTTATAATCCTTTCTAATTTTGCATTCAAAGTGCCTCTGAGCCCTGCTTCCAATTTGTTACGAAAATTTAGCATCAACTGATTGCAGCACTCAATTTTTGCTATTAGTCGTCCGTCATATGGATTGTTTTTAACCATTTTTGGTAAGAGCTGCTATCTCCAGCATTGTCAGGTACTAAAGTCCATTTTCTTTGACAATCATTTTAAAACCCTCAAGAAGCAAATCGGACTCCATTTATGTTGAAGTTCCGCTGTAGTTTATTTTACATATGTTATCTGGGCTTTTATATAGTCCACATGTAACACAGTATTTGTTTCTAAGGTCCAAGGAAAACACTTTCCCCGTACGCAAACTTTGACAATGCTGAAACTGTCTATTTACCAGTTTCGGAGTTAGGTACTTACAGTACAGATAGAATGATTATGACTGCCAAGTCTATTTGAAAGGGTTTAGTACTGATTTGCAATCTACGTACATAAACATATTAACTAATATTTAGAATATCAGAAATCAATGTCTTTATTAGGTATTAGGTTTCTGATTGTGTCGGCTACATGGAATGTCGCTTTATCATTTTACCGAAAATGATTGAAAATATTGCATGAAAATCATTGTTTAATTTGACTAATTTTATCAATTTTAAAACATTAATATCTCGGAAAAGAATGGAAATTTCAAAATTCTGGTTGATCACATTGGAGATCTATTCATTACCTTTCCAAAGAGCCCAATATCATATTATGCCAATAATGTTTTCTTATCGTAAAACTGTAAACCGATTTACAATTTTATGCAAAAAAGCGAAAGTTGTGTCCGGAGTTTTCAAATATTACAGCAACAAAAACGTTTTTCAAAAATCTGGTCGATCACATTGCAGATTGAATTCTATTCTTTAATATGTGATAACTGCCATTTAAATCGGTTCCCGATTTGCTGAATGGCATTGTAAACCGATTGCTCATTTTTCGCTTTTTTCGTATTTTTTGGGTGGAGGCCTCTTAATACGCACGGTAGCATCTTCAGTCATACCGAGAAGGTAGGTGAAATATTGGACATCGTCGGCTTACATTTGTACTTTACAATCAGTTACATCAAAGTTAAAATGGTGTTTGAGTTTAACCAAATGAATTTCATGCGGAACAGAGTCAAAAGTTGCAGTCAAATTCTCTTTTATTAAGGACAGTGCAAAAGCTGTGTCGGAGTTATGGTACAGTTATTGAAGTTTCATAAAATATGCTGTTCACTCTGATCGACGGCAGTGTATGTAACATTTTATCACGAACGCATGCCGCGGCAAAATGTTACATTTGTAGTGCAGCTCCTAAGGAGAAGAATAAAAAAACAATCAGCGAAAAACTATCCAACCAAGAAAATTAATTATTTTGAACTGTCTTATCATCTTGGATAAGATGTTTTGAATTTTTGTTCCATATTTCCTATAGACTTCTTTTTAATACTTAAGTTGAGCGCATTCGAAAACAATACTCATTTAAAACTAGAATGGTTTGACTATAGTCGATAAATCCAAACCAGAATTTGGATCCACTAATGAAGGAAATACCGCTAGAATATTTTTTGCAAATTCAAAATTAACAGCAGAAATTACTGGAATCGACGAAAAGCAAATTGAGAATTTCTATTCTTTTTTAAGACTATCAGCATGTGCAAAGCATATAACTTACTTTAGCAGGAAACAAGACAGATTTACTTAATTTACTTTTCAGTTGGGACTCCATGCCTAGTAGTGTTCACAAACTACTCAAATCTCAAGTTATTCATGGTCCGGCTATTATTTCATTTTTCGACTAACCCATTCGGCAACTTTCAGGAAAAGCTTTAGAATCACGCCATAAAGAATCGTCTTGCACCTACAAGAAAACCCTCTCGTATGTTTTTCTACAAATGAAGTTTGAATAACAATGCTGCTCTTTAAATCCGGTCTTGCACTTTCTCATTTAAGAAGTCTAGCTTCTAAACATACAGAAAAGCTACAATCCGTCTGGAACGGATCGTCTGATACCCTATCCTCCTCTCTATAAAGTGGACGTGGCCAAATTGCATTTTGTACTCAAATATGGCTATAACCTCGAACGTTTGAGGATGTTACATGTAAAATTTTATCAAAATCGGTTTTTTGATGATAACGCCCCCAAAAAGTGGGCGTGGCCAAAACTGTTCTATGGGTGAATTGTAGGGAATCTAAATACCCAAATATTTGGTCTTAACAAAATTTTTCGGTTTCATATAATTTAGTGAAGTTATAAAAAAGTAGGCGTGGCAGTGGGCGGATGTAAACAAATTTTACACTTGTACTGTATCTTGTTCTTGGAAGCCCAGATATGAAATTTCAGCGTCCTAGTTAAAAATTGAAGGCCCAAAAAGCGGTGACATACGGACGGACGGACGGACGGACGGACGGACGGACGGTCATCGCTCAATCGATTTCGCTATTGATGCTGATCACGAATATATATACTTTATAGGGTCTATCTCGATTATTTCTCTATGTTACAAACTATGTGTCAAACTTAATATACCCTTAGGATAGGGTATAAAAAGTGCATACTTCTAGACGATCATCTTTAGCACTATCTAATGGACCGGAAAATGTGGAATTATCTTCAGCTGATCCTTCATATTTTGAATTAAAAGCTGAGAGTGATGATGAACTGCTCAGTACTGAGTCTGATTAAAATGTATATACACTATAAATATGTACGTATAAGTACTTATTCTTTTGCGCATTCATTAAAAATACTTACAAAATATTTAATTGAATTAATTGTTTTATTGGATAAAAGTTAAATATAAATATAAGTATATAAGTACATACAGAAAAGCTACAATCCGTTTGGAACGGATCATTTGATACCCTATCCTCCTATCTATGCAGCCATAATAAATTGGACGTGCTATAGTGCAATTTTTTCTCGAATAACAACGATTACTTCGAATGCTTGAGTATGTTACATGAAAATTTCACGAAAATCAGTTTTTTAATGAAAACTTACCCAAAAGGGGACAAGGCCAAAACTGATGTATTTGTAAATTGTAGAGAATTGGAGTATGTCTAATATCTTTCCTGATCAAAACCCTAGAAAGAATCATCCCTATATGTGAATGAGATTCACTGTATCGTGGAATACGCACGGATCGAATCTCCCCATACATTTGACATCCGCAACTATTTCATTGGGAAGCAAAGTAGTCCGTAAAGTAAAAGTAAATTTCAAGTTAAATTCAAAATATCGAAGCAAAAAAAATAGAAATAAATATATGTACATATAATTTAATCAAAAAGTGCAATTTAACAGAGCAAGTGCAATATACATACAGCTGTGTTAAAAATAATAGTAGTGGACCTGAAACGTTTGTATAGAATGGTGTCATAGCAAAAATAAAATTTATTTTAACATAGTTATGTTATAACATTAACGTTTACATACTTGGTTATTAATTGCAACCTTAATATAATTTTTTACATACATATATGTACTTAAGGAAAAAAAAAAGTTTTTGTAAAAGTACTATCAAAATTGACTGTTCAAAAAAATAGTAGTATTTGATTAAAACTAAGAAAAAACAAAAAATTAAAAAGTAAATTCATTAAAATATTAATTTAAAGCTAAAATTCTTCTTCGACCTTTGTTGAGAACCCTTTATTGTTTAAGACAGCCTTTCAACGACGTTGCATAGAGTCCGCCAGATCTTGGCCCCTCTTCGGAGCAATCTTACTCCATGCATTTTCGAAAACTTGGCGTAGATCTCGATTGTTCCTTGGTTTAGCCTCTCAAACCAATTTTTGACATTGGCGCATAGATTTCATGTGGGATTGAGGTCAAGCGACAGTGCTGACCATGACATATTCTCAATCCACTTCCCACGAACCCATTCCTTGGCTATCTAATTGGTGTGTTTCGGGTCATTATCTTGTTGGAAGACCGAAACTAGAGGCATTTCATATTCTGCATATTGTAACATAACACCGTTCAAGATATTTACATACAATTGTTGATCCATTATCAGATTAATCACATGGAGCGATCCTACACAGTAGTACGGAAAACAGTCCTACACCACTCTTTTGGTTCTACAATTTTTAACCGTCTTCGTGGTGTACCTTTGATGATATTCGGTGATGATATTGTTGAGAACAATTGCTACCAAATAACATAATTTGACTTTCGTCCGTCCACAACATATTACTCCACTTTTCGACTGGCTATTTGAGGTGTTTTTTCGCGCGCTCAATCCCAGGTTTAACGTGTTTTTCTGTGAAAAATGCGACTTTTCGAGGAGTTCATGTAAACAGTTTTTCTTGTAATAGTCGTCTACGAATGGTTAATTTGCTCACAAGAAGTTGAAGCGCCTTTTGGATCACTTTTGCGAACGCAGAATGATCGGATCTTCTGCACCTTAATACACGCCTGCCCTCTAAGAGTGAAATTTTTCACTTGCGCCCACAAGTTTCCGACTTTTCTTAGAATTTTATTGCATAAGCAATCATAGGAGCTGTACATCCAATAAATTCATTGAATTTCGGCGTACGTAATTCCTTCTGGGCGTAGTTGAATTAGTATACCTCGCATTTCTTGCGGGTACTGCTTTCCCCTACCCACTAATATTAACTATGTATTTATATTTATATTTTTTTTTTCTTTAAATATTAAAAAACAAACTATTTTCTTAAAGTCCTTTACTTCTTACCGTTTATTTCGCAATATTTTGTTATATTTCTTGAAATAAACAATCGCACTACTATTTTTTTGAACAGTCGATTTGCACTGGAAATTCAAACTATATATTATATTTCCTTACTGTTACTATGAAACAGCTATTTTAATGGTTCTATATCTTTAAACATTTCTCAAATAAAAATTCTGGGAATTGGATTTAAATTCCGCGCCCTTGATTATGTTGAAATATTTCAATTTATAAATTGTTAAGGGGCACTACCAGAAATCATTGAACAAAGAGATATTAAACTTTCCCGGCACTTTACAGGTGCCTACAAGCTTCTTCACGCATATTGTTACATTTTCACGCACATTTGTTAGAAATCCGTCTATTCACCAAAAAAATCCGTCTATTCACCCCTAAACACAACAACAAAGGGTCAATTTCACAACAACAACGCGTGAATTTGACGGGCTATGACAACCGATTTATGAATTCATGGAAGGAGCGGGAAAGTGTTTTGGGGCTGTTCGTTAGATTTAAAAAAAAATTTTAAATTTGAATTCTCCGTTAAAAGACTAAAAGAATTTGAACTTCATCGGTTGACCGAAAATGTAAAACCAAAAACTATGTTTTAAGATTCTTCATTGATTAAATCTTGTAAAAAATCCTGAAAAGAAAAATGTCATTTAGCAAATTGGGAATCTATTGAAACAATTGTTAAGACATTATAAGGAGTAGAAATTGATTTCAATTTATATAAATATGTAATACTGAAAGTATTTTAAATTATCGCAAACAACTCTTGTCAAAAGTTTTGGATAAATTGTGATATTATCTTTTTTAAAATTGTAACGATTGGATTAAATATTTTCATGTAATTATTTGCAATATTTTTTTCCAAAAGTAATTAATGGCAGATAAAAGGTATCAGGTAAAGTAGAAAAACAGTAGTACGACTTGATTTAAGTGTAAATTCTGTTTATATCAAGTTCATGTTTCGGATTCTACAGCGGTTATATCGGAACATTTTTATTTCCAGCTTCAATAATATTTTATTAAAGTTCGGTTGATTTTACAAATTATTTATTTATTTCCTAGGTTGCCGATAAAATATGTTAACTCACCATTAGAATTAATTTAAGCATTATTTTTTGGAAATTGTATTCAATTCTCAAGAAATCATGTCAATTGCATAAGTAAAATTTGTTTTTTGTCTGAGAAAATTGAATTGAAAAGTAAATAACATTATTAAGGACATGAAAAAGGAAGCGAGGTACCGATGGGTCTTCAACCAATAAATTACAGTGCGGCCTCGCTGCATAAAGTTTTGGCTGTGTCCGGACTAGCATGGCTGTACTGTGTTAGACAATTATTTTTATTTTCCATTTGTAACTACTTAATTTTCCTTTATATAATGTATTTTCTAATATCAAAAGCGTAATTATATTACTGTTTGCAGACTTTATTTAACTTTCTTAGAGAACATTTGTCAGCACATGTGCATATAAATGTACTGGGGTTAAAATAGTTTAAATAAAATCATAAGCAAGTCTTCTTATGAAAACATTACCAGCACTTACATCAACGAGCTAAATTCGACCGTTTTGCAATTGTCCCACTTTTGTCAACTACTAATGTTTGTTTATTAAAATCATCTACCTTTTCCCTTTAGCGGAGCTACCAACATTTCATATACATACGTACATATGTTTTCTAATGTTTTCTAACTCGAGAAAAAATTTATACATATTTTCATTTATTAAACGAAAATGAAATGACCGACATTTAACGATTCTGTTAATACACATTTATCTATTTCTTAATACAGATATATTTCCATTAAATTAAAATTCGCTGAAAAATAAAATCAGTTTGACTAAAAAATAATTTCTTATTAAAGAAAAACAGTCGTTTTGATGTTATTCAATTCGAAAAACAATCAATAATTATTTAAAATTGAATTTTTGAATTTAATTTTCTCGTTTCGCATTGATTTTCCAGTATTCTTTCCAATGCACAATATTTCTAGTAAATTTTAGTTGAATGCTTCCGTTTTAAGCGAACACATCCGCTGGCGTACTTACTCCACCACTAGGGATTGTCGTTGCCAATGACTGACAATAAGACTTTTTGGCAGAAAGTCATTAAAATTGATTGTTTCACCATAGCTTAAGAGGGGATACATTAATAATAAGAAGAATAAGACTTATAAGCAGTTCCGCAAAAGTAACAATGATCCGGATCTGCCAAGGCAATATCGGTTACTTAAAACTCAATTTGATGTCTTAAATAAGTTCCTTTACAGACAGTATGTTCAGTCTGTCGAATCTAAGTTAAAATCTAATAGTAAATGTTTTTGGAGATTTATCAATAGCAAAAGGCACTCCAATGGTATTCCTAGCTGTATGCGTCTTAATACTGTATCTTCTTCCGATCTTTTAACTATTTGTAACATGTTCGACAAACACTTCCAGTCTGTCTATATTTCCGGTACACCTACCTCACAAGTTACAAACGATACCCCATCGTCTTGTAACCAGCCAAATGTTGGTAACCTTGAGTGTACAATCTCAGAGGTTCAACTAGCGCTGTCCTTGTTAAAATTAGATAAAAGTCCTAGTATCGATGGCATCCCGCCAATTTTACTACAAAAGTGTTCCCTCGCATTTTCTGTACCTCTCTGTTTAGTGTTCAACTTATCTCTTCAAAGGGGTCATTTTCTAAAGACATGGAAGAATTCTTTTTTAGTTCCTGTGTATAAGTCTGGTTCAAGACATGATGTAACTAACTATCGTCCTATTTGTAAGATTTCGACCATACCTAAGCTTTTTGAAAGTATAGTCTATAAGAAATTAACACCTCTCTTTAAAAGATTTATCTCTCCCTTTCAACATGGTTTTGTCGCTGGTAGGTCTACTGCTACCAATCTCTCTATTTTTTGCCACTATGTCTTGAATGGCTTACAGTACGATGTCATCTACACTGACTTCGCAAAAGCTTTTGACCGCGTTAATCATGAGATCTTAATCTGCAATCTGACTAAATTTGGTTTCAACTCTAGCTTACTAAAATGGATTAGCTCTTATCTAACGGATCGTATTCAATACGTCCGCATCAATGACACAATCTCGTCACCCATTTATGTAACCTCTGGAGTACCTCAGGGTAGTCATCTCGGTCCATTGCTGTTCCTTTTATTTATAAATGACATTCCCGGCTTGTTTTTGAATTCGCAATGTCTCATGTTTGCCGATGATTTGAAAATTTGTAGACCTATCGACTCGGAACTTGATTGTTCTCTTCTACAAAGTGATCTGGATTGACTTTCGATTTGGTGTCATAATAATGACCTTCACCTTAATGTTTCTAAATGTCACAGCCTTAGTTTTTGTCGTAACCTTTCCCCAATTCCTTTTTCATACTTGATCAATAATGTCCCGCTGTCTATTATCTCCTCCAAGAAAGATCTTGGTGTCATTTTCGACAGCAAACTTACTTTTGTCAAGCACATTGAGTTCTTAGTGAGCAAGAGTAATTCAATGCTGGGATTTATTTTACGAAATTCTTAAGACTTCAAGGATTCTCAAACGCTTAAATGTCTATTTTTTGCATTTGTCAGGTCTAATCTGGAGTACTGTTGTATTGTGTGAAATCCATTTTATGATATCCATTCCACTAGAATTGAGAAGATCCAAAAACGTTTAACTAGGGTTGCCATGCGTAGACTTCGTTGGAATATCGAAATGCCTTCTTATGAGACGAGGTGTAAATTATTTGGAGTTTTACCTCTTTTCGTAAGAAGGCAGTATTTTTCTATAATGTTTATTCGCGATTTAATAAACTCTCATATTGATTGCCCTTTTCTCCTTTCTTTAATTGGATTTTATGCTCCTTCGAGAGCTCTTAGAGAGCGTTTCTTATTTTATGTACCCTATCACAGGGTTAACTATGGTTACAATGAACCAATCTCTAGGTGCCTTCGAGATTCCAATAATTATTGTAGTCTTTTAGATTTTCATCTCAGTAGGGATTCTTTTAAAAATAACTTAATTTTGCTATTAAATAGACTTGGTGGCTTTAATTTTTAAGTAATTTTTAAGTTTCTATTTTGTATTTGTATATATTAGTAATCTAAAGAGAACAGTTGATGTACACTCATTTGATGAAATAAATAAATAAATAAATAATACATTCAGCCAAAACCATTTTTCAGTGCTGACATCTATTGATTCTAGTTTAGACAAGCCCTAAAGGTTTTTGCCAATGCTCACACGTATTTACAGATGAGGAGCGAATTACAACAAAAGCAATGTAAACAAATGGGTTTTGAAAGGAAGGAGGGGTAAAGGTTTAATATCTCTTTACTCAATGATTTCTGGGCACTACTATTATTTTGACCACAACTGTATATGTCACAGACAAGCAACGTGTCAGTGAAGTGACAGAAATGACATAACCAAAAATAAAAGTGTAAACAGTGTATAAAAAATTGTGATCCCCTGCTGCAGGGAACTAACTTAGTGAATTAATAGTTGAACAATGAAATTATTTAAAACAATACATTGAAACGCGGGTGGACTTTCAAAATCAAAGAAAGCCGCTGTAGAAAAACATTTTACAGATAACGACATAGACGTCTTCAGCATAGTAGAAGCAAACATCATCGAAGTAAATCAAAAATACTACAAATTTACCGGCTACAACACATACATTTTACCCAAACATCGACAAATCGATAGCGGAATTTTGATTGGAACCAAAATCAAACTACAGTGGAGAGCCGATTGACCGGGATGGTAGGGACCGAGCTCATCACGGAAAATCGAAAAACCCGGATAAACGAATTTCTTCCGATGGAACAAAAAAATTAATAAAAGTCAACAAAAACGCATTTATTATAGCAATAAAACAAAAACTAAACAAAAATAAATAAAATTCATTAGCAACAATTTATAAAATATACTCATAAAAGGTATATATACATATGTAAATGGGTATATGAACAATTAAACAATTAAATGCGAGAAGTCTTAAAAAATTCGCAGATTGTTGACTGTTTCTTAGATTTAACTCGATTTTCTGTAATCAGGCTTTCTCTTATGCGATAAACTTGCATTGTATCTTGTTGTGATACTGTAGGTTAATCAAAGTCTTGTAAAAAGTTCAAAAGGGTATTGCTTGATTTAATAGCCTCATCTAAAGTTATTTTGGAAAGTTACAGTTACATAAATAACGCACACAAACCAATGCGTGTAAGTGCGAAAAATCTGCACGAATTAACATGTAATTCCATTGTATTTTGTTTTCGTTTTTACTTGATTTGAGCTTGTATGCCGGATAATAGAGTCTTTTCCGGTTAATCGAATTTCAATGGGAGAGAAACATTTTTCTTTAAATATCCGGGTTGATTGGGTTTCCCGGTTAATTGAGCCCCGGTTAATCGGCTCTCTACTGTAATAGCTGACTTCAAAATAGTAAAAACTATGAACAATTTAGACACCTCGGAAATAGCGAAGCTCGAAATCTGGATAAATAAATATAAATTCACGTATTACAGCATATATAACTCGCCTAATAACAAAAATTTGAACCTGGACAACATCAGAGATTGCAACAACACCATCGTCACCGTAGATTTCAATGGCCACTCACGGAGATGGGGATACAACGACCTCAACCCCGCTGGAAAGGAAATCGAAAACTTCATAGATGGTAAATCGTACGAACTACTCTACGACCACAATGATCTCAAGACATTTATACACTATACAGGATCTAGTTCTAGTATCGTCAAATCTAATAACTCGTTGCAAAAAAACAGCTCATAGAAGACGCAGGCAGTGGCCATAGAATGCTGGAAACCGCAATCAAGCTTAACCTCAAACCATATAAAAGTATAATTGACAAGATTTGGACATTAAATAAAGAAAAAGACGTACAAATTGGAATTTGAATCACCCAGTGTAAATTCGAAAAATTCTACAGATTGAAAGTTTTGTGACTTCTCTAAATTTGATAACCTAAAAACCGACTCACAAGAAAATTGGTAAAGTGTAAACTCCCTGTTGAAAAGAAGGACATCTAGCAGAGAATAGCTCAAAACGAAATAGCTCCAATCAAAATATAATTCGATTAGTGTTCGGAGAAGGTAAATAGGTAGTATATAAATTTACATATATTTTTATATATAAAAAAAAATGGATAAAGAAGAATTGATTAGCGCTCTAAATAATTTCAAGGAAGATATCAAAAATGATTTAAAACAAGAATTGAAAACTCAATTAGATGCAGTGCAAGCTGCGATGAGAGATGATATAAAAAAGGAAATCAATCAGAAGTATGAAGAAGTATATAAAAACCTAAATGTACCGAAAGAAAAAATAATACTTCTTGAAACGGAAAAAGAAACTCTAAAAGAAGAAATAAAGTTTCAAAAAGAACTAAATGAAAGAACAGCTTGGCGAAATAATATCCTAATTTTCAAAATCAAAGAAACAGAAGAGGACCAAGAAAAATTGACAGCCATAGCAAAACATCTAATGAAAACAAAACTGAATATAACGTTGGTTGATTCGGAAATAAGCAAATAATAATAAGAAATAAACAAAAGTAGGCCTATTTTAATTGGACTAATACACCTACATAAAAAGATGGAAATCATACGTGCAAAATCTAAACTTAAAGGCACTAGTCTATATATAAAAAATGATACATCATTAATAGAACGAGCAAAAAAGAAAGAAGTATTTAGTATCGCACAAGAATTGCGGGATAAAGGAAAAAATGTGCAGATTAAAGGAACCAAAATATTTGCAGACGGAAAGGAAGTAGATCCAACCAAAATGAAAGATAAAACGAAAAATGGCAACGAGATAATTCAGAAAAGAATCCGATCTCCAGAAACAGGGCAAAAAGATATCAAAAAATAAAAGCAAGCATACGAGACCAAGGATCTACCAATGAGAAACAAAAACTCTCAAACAGTAAAGGAAGAAGAGCAGAAAACATTCGTGAAAACACTAAAGATTCACTAAGAACAACAATTGCAATCTAAAACATCAAACAGAGGATATCACAGTACTACAAAACTAGGTTAGGAAACAAACAACAACAAACAAATCTTAGTTATAAGTACAAAAAAAAGGAATTGAATTTAAGAATTTAAATTAGGAGTAAGTAAGAAGAGCAAGTAATAGAAAGAGAGGAAGGCATTGGGAAACCACCTCTCTTAAGTAATGAATTAAAAACAAATTTTTCCTAGTAAAAATCATCATGAACACACAAATAAATCAAATGGCCCCCAGTCCCCGGCAGACCTTAAATGGTTAGAGGGTGCTAAGAATCCCCGGAGGGTATTTAAAAATTGGAACGTGGCGTTCCACGAAGCCTGTACCAAGCAGGCAAACTAGATAATATTATAAATGAAATAAAAAGATTAAAAATAGACATTATGGGTATTGCCGACGTGCAGTGGAAAGAAAATGGAGAGGTAACAAAGAGTGGATACAAATTTTACTACTCATGCTCTAACGCAACCCAAAATAGATATGGCGACTGTTTGATAATTTCAGAAAAAGTGAAAAAATCAGTAATATGAGTCTTAAATCTATCAGAGAGAGTAATGCTTATGCAACTTAAAACAAAGAGTACAATATTAAACATCATCCAAGTATATGCACCTACATACAAGTGATTCCGAAGATGTAGTTATAGAAGAATTTTACAGCCAACTTCAACAAGCGATTAAACTGACTAGGAAAGATGAGACAACGTTTATCATGGGCGACTTTAATGCCAAAGTAGGGGAAGGAAAGATTGAAGATGTGGGCTAGGAAACAAAAATGAGAGAGGTGAAAGGTTAATAGAATTTTGTCAATTACATGATCTAACAATAATGAATACCTGGTATAAGCTCCCACCAAGGAGGTTATATACTTGGACATCTCCAAGGCACACTTCTAACTCAATAGTTAGGAACCAAATAGACTACATAATCGTTAATAAAAGATTTAGAAATGCAGTAAATTCGGCAAAATGTTACCCATGTGCTGATGTAGGGTCAGACCACAATCCAGTTGTAGCAAAAATAAATATAAAATTGAAAAAAGTGCCGAAGAGGTTCAAACGAAAAGAAATAGATTTAAGCCTGTTAAAAAACCAAGAAATAGAAAATAATCTGAGAAGAGAAATGAATGAAAACCTTAGCCAATTGAACACAAGTCGAATAACAGAAGAAAATATCAATTCAACATGGTCAGAAATAAAAAGAATAGTAATGGAGACGAGCAAAAAACATCTCAACAATAGAAACCACCAACCAAAACAAGATTGGATGTCAAGTGAAATTTTATCTCTAATGGATCAAAGAAGAGGAAACAAAACAAACCAAAGTAAATATAAAGAGATAAATAGATTTATTAGGAATAAAATCAGAGAGGGCAATAACAGATATTTGCAACAACAATGCGACGAGCTGGAGAGACATGACAGGATCCACGATAGTTTCAAACTTCACAAAAAGGTAAAAGAAATCTCCGGTGTTGAACGTAAAACGATGTGTAATACTCTTAAAAACATAGAAGGAAAATTTCTGTTAAATACTAAAGACAAAATAGAACATTGAAAGACATATATCGAAGACATTTTCTGGGACGAAATAGACCAACCACAACCATATAATGGACCCCAAGGCACAGCAATAATTAAAGAAGTACAAAAAGCACTAAAAGAATCCAAAAACAGAAAAGCGACAGGACCTGATAGAATACCGAATGAACTTCTCAAACTGTTCGAGGAAGAAAATATACAAATATTATTGAAGCTCTTCAACGCTATTTACAGACACGGTAGAATGCCAGATGAATGGTTAAAATCAACTTTTGTCACTCTACCAAAAAAGCATAACGTGCTGATTACAGGACAATAAGTTTGATGAGTCACACATTGAAGATCTTTTTAAAGATAATACATAAAAGGATTTATAATAAACTCGAGGAAGGTATAAGTGATTGTCAATTCGGATTTAGAAGTGGATTTGGAACACGGAAAGCACTATTTGCGTTTAATATGCTGATTCAGCGAAGCCTAGAGATGAACAAGACTGTGTTTGTATGTTTTGTTGATTATGAAAAGCATTCGATAAAGTCACAACACAATAAAATGATGGACATTTTAAAAAGCAAGTTCATAGACAGAAATGATATCGAAGTCATTAAAAACCTCTATTGGAATCAAAAGGCGAAAATAGCTGTCGATGGAGAAGAATCTGAAGAAATAGAGTTCCGCAGAGGAGTCAGACAAGGATGTATTTTATCACCCGTACTATTTAATATGTACGCGGAAGAAATATTCAAAATTAATGGAGTTGTAATCAATAATATCAGATACGCAGATGACGCGGTTATAATGACAAACAACATAAACGAATTGAACATTATTATGAATAAACTTAGCTTGGAAAGTAATAAGTACGGGTTAAAAATAAATACAGGCAAAACAAAATTTATAGTATTTGATAAAAACCAAGAAGTTTATAATTATGAATTGAAAATCAACAACGTCCAAAGAGTGAACACCATTAAATATCTAGGTACAACAATTAGTAGCAACGCGAACCCCACAAAAGAAATCCAATGCAGAATCGAACACACGAGAGCAGCTTTCTGCAAAATGAAGAAAGTGTTTACTAACAGAGAAATGAACCTAAATCTAAAAATAAGATTTGTTAAATGCTGCATTTGGTCGGTTCTATTATATGGGTCTGAAACATGGACACTAAATAGCGCAACAATCTTACGGATCTCTTGGATTGACAGAATCGCAAACGAAGAAGTTTTAAGACGAGTAAGAAAGAAGACGGAAATTATTTTGTTAATCAAGAAAAGGAAACTCGAATATCTAGGACATATTATGAGAAACAACAAATACCAATTTCAACAACTAATCCTACAAGGGAAGATAGAAGGAAGGAGTGTCGTTAGACAGAGATCGACTTGGTTTTCAAACTTAAGAGAATGGCCCAATCTTTCAACCGTAGATATATTTAGAAAAGTAACAAACAAACAAACACTTGTATCGATGATTTCCAACCTCCGGAACGGAGTGGAACCCTAAGAAGAAGAATATACAAATAAAATCTAAGCTCTAGTATACAAATATATTAACAGTCTAAACAAAGGATTAAAACAAAAAAATGAAAGCCATACACAAAACATAATCCATTATAACGGCAAAACTTTAACTAAAGACATCACAATAGCTAACGCACTAGCAACATACTACAAGAAGACATATGAACTAAACAACGATTTAAAAAAACATCAGCGTAAATTCAACAGTGACAATGCTACTGCACGCCAACCAAGCCTTTTCTCAGATAATTTCACCACCGCTGAACTGGACAACGATATAAATTGGCTGAAACCCAAATAACAACCCAGATGTGACGATATCTTCCCAGAGATGATCAAAAATTTAAACAGACACAACAGATGAACACGTCTCAAAATTTTCAACACCATCTGGAATACAAAAGACGGAATCCCAGCAAAATGGAGAAAAGCGATAGTAGTCCCAATATTAAAACCAGGTAAACCGGCAAACTAAATTACAAGCTACCGTTCAATCTCACTTACTTGCGTTCCAGCTAAACTGATGGAAAAAATCGTCATAAACAGACTAAATTATCTAAAAAACATAACAAATTCTTTTAACAACAGGAAAAGTGAGATCACCCTTTGATGGAGTATGGCGAGAAAAGCTCTACAAAAAAATTGAAAATATGAACACCGCAAGCAAAATTCTAAGATGGATCAAATGCTTCACCAGACAACGCTGGGTCTCAGTCAGGTGGAATAAGACAAATTCAAAATGGAAACAAATCAGGGTAGGTGTTCCACAAGGATGTGTCTTTAGCCCCATCCACTTTAATATATATATAAATGACCTAATTAAACAGATAAAAGACACTGGTAACAACTTCGCCATATACGAAGATAACGTGGCTATTTGGGCGGACGCGGAAAACAAGGACACCATTCAAAAATTGAAAACACAAATACTACAAGCCACAGAAAAATTAACAACCAAAAAGAACATGACAATCAACACTGACAAAACCTCTTACCAACTATTCACATTAAAGCACAAATTGAACGACATCGAAATCCAAATCGACAATAAAGCAATAGAACGAAAGTATTCCACCACCTATCTCGGGATCTCCTTAGACTCAAAACTAAAACTAAATAAGGAAATTGAAAAACCAAGGACCAAGATCCAGCAAAAATCAAACATACTTAAAATGCTAGCAGGATGCAAGTGGAGCGGAACTATAGATTTACTAAACCGGACGTACAAAGCATACATTAATAAAATACGGAGGAGAGCTATTGACAACCGTCTCAAATCAAAAAAGGGAAAAGCTAGAAACAGCACAGAACAACGTCCTCAGAATAATTACAGGAGCAGTCAAAACCACACCAAACAGCTTTAAGACGATTTACAGAGAACGCGACAGTAAAAACAGAGCACAATATACAAGCAGCACAACTGTACGAGAAAATAAAACTTCAACGAGAAAACTTCCCGTGGCTGAATAATCACACTGTCAAGTTTCACCTCAAGACGTACCCGGACTTCTCGCAAACGGCTAAAAACATCCTCGAACAGATCGATCCCTCGCCGAAAATCGTCCCGATACCACCACGTACGAACCCACTAGACCTCAAATCTATGGAAGTAAATACTAATCTCGTACTACCAGTCAACAAACATCACACAACAGAAGCCATAAAACAAATCGCACTAACAACAATCAATGAAAAGTATTCAAACGAAATCTGGCTTCGAATATACACGGACGGTTCTCTTTTGAAAGATAGTATCGGCGCAGGTGCAGCAGTGCATTGTGAAATATTCAGTCACTATTTCGCATTACCAGCCAACTCTATCGTATTTGAAGGAGAACTCGCAGTCATAGAGTATGCTCTAGAGCAAATTCTTCGTAGACAAGAAACTTCAAAAAATATCGTTATCCTTTCGAACTCAAAATCCTCTCTGCAATCACTTACCAACTACAACAACTAAAAAGAAACACAAACTATAAGGAACATCAGACAAACATACCACCACCTACAGCAAACAGGACACTGCGTCAAACTGCAGTGGATACCAGCCCATGTCGACATACTAGGAAACGAATCAGCAGATAAACTATCCAAGAAGGGAGCCAATATCATAGGCAGAACGCCAGAGACGATGCCACTGATCAGTAGACTGCAAAGAATAAAAACACAACTCATACACAAACAAGCCAACAACGAACAAGCAGCAATAGCAGGGAAATGTTACGAAAACATACATAACTTCTACAACAAAACATCTCACGCCCCAAGGAAGGAAGCAGTTGCACTGATTAGATTAAAAACAGGACACAGCTGCCTAGCTTCGCATCTCAAAAGAATTGGAATAATAGAATCAGAATAATGTGAGTTAATGGTCAAGAGTAGACGTATTATTCGGCACTAGTCAAAAATTGTTTAAATTCGGGCTTTATCGGTCTTTGTATCGGTCAAAGTTTATGTATACTTTGTTTAAAGGTGTAAAACAATTTTGTCACAAAGAAATTCTATTAAATAAGTGTAGAAATACTAAAAACAAAATAAATAAAAATTTAAACTATATATAAGTATTATAGTTTTATTTTAAATTTTGTTGAGAAAAAAGACTCAATTACGGAGTTAGCACAGTTGCATTCAAGTGTGATAGTGTGTGTGCTCCACACAACCCATCAAAATGAGTGCAAACTGTGGTGATTGCGGTGGTGCACTGAAAAATTATAAGTGTGTGCCATGCAATGGTATATGTGGAGTGTCTTTTCACTTGAAATGTGCGAAACTGTCAGAGTATGACTTAAATTTATTAACTGAGAAAGTAGGAATGCTTTACATGTGTGCAAAAATGCAGAGAATACGTTAGTATTATGCTAAACAAAGTGAGTGAAATTGCTACTATTGTGAATGATCAAAATAAAAAAATTGAGAGTCAAAATGTAAACATTGAAAAAATTCTAATTGGAGTGCAAAAATTAAGTGATGAAAAGAAGGAAGTGATAAGCGAAATAAAAAAAGTCAATACCAAAGAAATGAAAACATCATATGCGGAATCCCTAAAAAATGAACCACCAGTGATTATAAAACCAAAGCAGATTAAAGCTAATAAAAAAACAAAAGACGATATAAAGAATAAAATAGATCCATCGACACTAGCAGTTAAAGTCAGTGGTGTAGTTAACAAAAAATATGGTGTTGTTATAATAAACTGTGAGGATAAGGAATCGCGGAAAATAGTGGAAAAAGAAACCAAACCAAAGCTTGGTGATGAATACGATGTATCAGTGCCAAACTTAAAAAATCCGTGTGTTGTAGTATGTGGAATACGTAGTAAATTTGAAAAAGAAGCGTTAGAATCTGCAATAAAATGCCAAAATAAGATAAATGGTGCTGTAAAATGTCCCAAAATTATTAGTGTTAAAAAAAAAGATATCCAGAGTTATAGAGCAACAATAGAACTAGATAAAGAAAATTATAAAGAGGTGCTAGAAAGAGGTAGATTGAACATTGGATGGGACAGGTGTGTGTTATATGATCATGTTCCGGTAAATAGATGTTACAAATGTTGGGGATTTAACCACATAGCAAACGATTGTAAGAACGATATTGTGTGTGCTAAATGTAGTGGGAACCATGATTCCAAAAACTGTGATGCAACGAACTTTGAGTGCAATAATTGTGTGTTAGCTAATGAGAAACTAGGTTTAAGTCTCAATACGTGTCATGACTGCAGAAGCTATAAATGTGAAGTGTTTGTTAAAAAGGTAGAAATTCAAACAAGCCGAACGGCATATTAGCAATCAAAGACCCATAGCTTAATCTATTTGAATATAGAAGGATTAATAAATAACTTTGCAGAATTACAAGCTATTATAATAAATAAAGACTGTGATATAATAGTGCTTTCGGAAACGCACATTACTGAAAATATTTCTGATGACGAAATATCGGTAATAGTATATCTAAACGTACTGGTGGTGTAGTTATTTATGTAAAAAAAGATATTCATTCTGTAAATTTGAGATGCTACGCAAAAGGTATGGACATATGGTGGCTAGTAAATCTCATAAGGATAGGTAATTATGCATATATTTTGACCGGTGTTTACAGATCGCCCAGTTCGTCTAAAAAAAAAAATTTTGTGAAGAATTCAGGATCCTTATGGATGATTTATGTGACCTTAACAAAGATATAGTCGTTGTAGGAGATTTTCACATTGACTGGCTTAGAACCGCGGACACATATAGAAGAACTATTAATAATATTATTAAGGATAAAGAATGTTAACAGCTGTTAAATGAACCAACAAGAATAACACAAACATCTCGAACGTTAATTGACTACGACCTAATGATAAGTGACCACCAAACATTGACTATAACTATGAAATGTATAAATAAAAATAAAAGTAATTCAAATGGTAAATGGATAAAGACCGTGAAACTTAATAAAAACTTATTTCGTCGAGCACTGGAAAATAGTAAATTAAAATATATAAATGATAATATGTGTGTTAATAAAATGGCGGAGTTGTTTGAAAAGGGAATAAGTGAATCTGTAGGTCAGTTTGTGGTGGAACAATTCAAACGGTTTGAAGCAAATACGTGGTTTAAGAGATCACTTAAGGGTCTTCAAAAGCAAAAAATTATTTGCTATAAAAAAGCATTAATAAGTAGCACTGAACTCGACTGGCTGGCCTATAGAAACGTTAGGAATCGGTACAAAATGGAAATTAAGAAGAGTAAAAATAAATTTATCAAACAAAAAATAGAAAACTCGAAAGACCAAAAATCTATGTGGCAAAACCTAAAACAATATGTGTTAAAAACGGAAAAATGTGAAATAGTGAATGTAAATTTTGGTGGTCAAGTGTATAAAGAAAGCAAGGAGATAGCCAACAAATTTAATGAGTTCTTTGTTGAAAGTGTTATCCAAATAAATAATTCTATCCCATATGTTCCTTATGTTAATTGTATTAGTGAAACAGACTTAAATTTTAAATTTCAAACAATAACAATTGCGGATATCCAAAGTGTTTTAAAAACAATGAAAAATAAGAGATTTTGAGTACATGTGTCCTAAGAGTTACTTAAATAATTTTCATGTGATCGGTGTAACGTTATTGTCTATCGTTAATAAATCGTTGGAATTATCAATATCTCCAAATACGTGGAAACAATCGGTTGTAACACCAATCCAAAAGGTAAATAATACCAAAATGTGCGTAGAATTCCGTCCTGTTAATTCATTACCGTTGTATGAAAAAGTGTTTGAAAAACTAGTATTTAAGCAATTGAATAACTATTTTGAAGCAAATAATTTTATAATTGAAGTGCAGTCAGGCTTTAGAAAAGACCACTGTTGTGAAAGTGCAATAAACCTAGTAATTATGAACTGGAAAGAACAAATCGCGCAAAAGAAACGAGTATATTGTGCTTTTTTTAGATTTAAAGAGGGCATTCGAAACAATAGACAGAAAAATACTACTAAATAAAATGGCAAAATACGGTATAAAGAACAGGGAGTTACATTGGTTTGCATCATACCTAAAACACAGAACGCAAACAGTAAAAGTGAACGGCGAAGTTTCGTCCTCCAATTCAGTGCCTTTCGGGGTACCGCAAGGATCGGTTTTGGGCACGCTGTTATTCATTATTTACATTAATGATATGGAAAAAGTTGTGAAGGACAGCAAGCTGGCGTTGTTTGCTGACGATGCAGTGTTATATGCGATGGGGGTGACTTTGCTGATTGTCATTACAAAATGCAAGCGGACCTAAAACGTGTGAGCGATTGGCTGAAGCAAAATAGACTCAAACTTAACATAAACAAGACAAAGAAAATAATATTGAACGAGAAACCGGGAGAGGACCTCAACCTTGAAATTGACGGCGAGAGTATCGGTAAAGTAGACGAGATAAAGTACTTAGGGATTATAATTGACAACAAATTAAACTTCACAAAACATGTTGACTACATTTGCAAAAAAATTAGTAAAAAAATTGGGTTTTTAAAAAGAATAAGGCAAGAAGTTTCGATATTAGCTGCAATAAAAATTTATAATGTGATTGTTAAACCCCATTTTGAGTATTGTGCTACTGGTATTGTTCTTATGTAGTGATAATGTTATAAAAAGACTTCAGCTGTTACAAAACAAGTCTATGAGAATTATTTTAAAGTGCAATAGGTATCTGTCTATTAATATGTTAAATTCATTGAAATGGTTGTCTGTAAAGCAAAGAATTGTGATGAATGTTCTAGTGTTTCTGTTTAAAATTAAAAACAATTTAATGCCGTCATATTTAGTAAAATACATACAATATATTAGAGAAATACAACCATACGCTTTAAGAAATATAAATAATATTCAATTACCCAATTAGGAAGCACTTAGGAAGCCAGCGCACAGAATTCAATAATATTTAAAGGATTTAAATTGTTTAATGAGCTTCCTAATTCAGCAAAAAATGAAACTAATTTAACATTTTTCAAAAAACATTGCATAGAATTTGTCAGGCTGAAATACCAAATTTTGTAAAACATGTACAATTTTTTATGAAAATAGCTTTTTCAAAGCTAGTAAAATAAAAACTATCTATCTATCTATATCTACATATGCAGCCTCTGCACAACAAATGAAATACAAAACGAAGACCAACTCTCAAGATGCCCGGCATTGGATCAAGCTAGGAAGCAAAGCACAAATATCTCCCACCTTTACTGGACTGCACGAGGAAAAATGGCCTAGACCAATTTTCTCCATTGGAAAACAACAACTATTTCATTGCGGATTTGATTGCTGTGTTGTAGTTTTTAGAAGGATTACACCAAAAAACAAGGGAGGAATATATAGAGGGAGTTTACAAAAATATATATCTAATACGTTGTTTTTTGTAGTTCTAGTAAGATTTATTGGTTTAAATAAATAATCAGTTAAAAAACTCATTTTCCCACTGCACCCTAGAACGCTGATCTTATCTTACAGATAAATTCTCAAAGCATATGGATTTACACTGAAGAAAGCCGAAAATAAATCATCCAGTGTGGACTCCCTTGAACAGATTTTGGATTCTCTATTTCCCAGTTGTTCCATAATTACACTTTTCTATCAATCAACGTAAGCACACCACTAACAAAAAGTCTCATATCAGTGACGAAAATCGTTTAGATTATACGTAGATTCAAACTGCCTGGTGAGATAATTCCTTTAGAAATTCAGAAGTCCTCGGACATTCTTAACCCGCTAACAGCTATCTTCAGGGGAAATGTGCATTTAGAGAGGTGAAGGTGTTTTCATTCACATTTGACGAAGAGAAGAGAGAAGTAATGTTTCCTTTATTTATCTATTTATTCAGTAATATTTATTTATTTATTCCTTCTTCCCGTCACCGAAAATTGGATTCTTAAGGTCATCCCTTCTTCTTGCACAATCCTCCCCGACATACATGGTAGTGACTACGGTCTTATTCTTCCAATAATACTATGCAAAACCCGACACTTTTTTGTCGAAACCGCACCGAAGTATCAAACTGATCGCAATGCTTGGTTCAAATTTCAATACAAAATATCTAATTTATTAGCCCACATAGTTGATGCACCAACATAAACAAAGATGCAGTCACCGTCCAAAGATCTATTCGCTATGCTGCTAATCTTGCCATCCCACAATCACAAATTAGAACGAAGAAGTCATTGGTCCACCAAGGAACCAAAACAATTGACGAACTATGTACGCCGCAAGCAAAATGGTTGGAAACTCTTAAAAAAAATAATCTAATGACAACATAACATCCTACCGCAAAGCGAATGCTGGCATCAGGAAAATCGTGAAAGCAGCATAAGCATAAGCCTTCGAGAGCTAATATCAGTCCTAGTGCTGATTCCAAAAAACCGTGGGCTGACTTCCCATCTAACTTTTTTTATGCACCGATAAAATATTGAAAAAAAATTATTTGTAAAAGATTACCCGTCTCTCGATAAAAGGAATTTAATCAATACAAACCAGGTAGCATTTAAACATGAGCGGTCCTCCAAGGACGCACTCCTTCACATAGGTCATTTTTCAGCATCTGCCCTATCGCGTAAAAACCACGTTTTAATTTTGTCAATAGATTTCTAAAATGATTTCGACAGAATTGGACCTTCGAAACATTGATATATGTATGTAGATACATGCAAAATGAATCAAGTAGAAAATTGGGACCAAAATGTACAACTGCATATGTATATTATTATTATTATTATTCATTTTATTACAAGTAAGTAATTTACAATATATACATATTGTATATACAGTATGTATTATGACCGATGGTGGTTTCAACGATTTTTTTTCTTTTTGATGTGTTTTTTCTGTGAAATGCGTTTTTTCGTTATTTGTATTTAACAATACGGCTAACTACGGGTTTTGTCTATACTTTCTGTAATTTCAAAAGCAGGTACCAAAGGACTTGCCTACGTGCGTACGATAAGTGTACAGCAACAAATAAATAGGTTTTAACGTGGTTTACTTATCATTTTCTTCAAGCTCGCTGTTGGCAATAGTGCGGTTGTAAATAAGTATTTTAATAAGTGGAAAATTAATTTGGGACTTAAATTAAATAAGTTGCAGTTAGTAGCATTACATATTTGTTAGAAAATTAATATATATACCTCATAGAAAGTCGGAAACCTTATTTTAATTGATTTTTATCAATATTGGTAATAAGCCGACATTCCTTTTGAAAAAAAATCACAAGTTGCTGCTTTGTTGACTGAGAAGAAGTCCAGCTATGCTTAAATAGACAAGATTGTTGGAATAGCAAAGACTACTGAACAACATAGCAAAAGACGTGGACGTACCAGGCGGTTCAACCTTGATTACTCCAAATAATCGGCAATACTGTGGCAAAAAAAGAAAAATAACACCGTGGATTGACCGGAAAATTATTCATAAAGCTCTACAGGAACGTAATCCACTAGCTCACTGCATTTTGAAGGTTTTGAACGAAGCTGAAATCGACATATCGGTAAGAATTCTGCGGCGTCGATTGGAGACAAGCGAAGACGGCAAGCAAAGAAGCCCAAATTGACCAATGCCATGTGAAAATGGCGATTATATTGGGCACAACTTCACATAGACTGCGAGAGTGGTTATTGGAACAAAGCAAGTTAATTTGTTCTTTAAATTTCTTTTCACAATAAAAGATGAAACAGTTTTAGCAATTTTCCCGTAATCACGATTTTATTTTAGGTTGTCTTTAGCGATAAGTGTCGCTTAGAAGTCGTGACGGAGACGGCCAAATTCGTCTGCAGAAGGTCATGATGTGATGATATGGAGTTGCATAATATGCGAAAGTACGGGGTCAATTTATTACGTTGATGGAACAATAGACCCCAATCAGTATATTCCTGTCCTGAGGAAAGTTCTTCGGCCGTATTTGAACACATTAGACTCTCACAGAGAAGAATACGTCTTTAGGCAAGATGGAGCTCCATGCCACACATCCAAAACAAGTATGAAATGCTTGAGTACCATGACCTTGGAAGTCTTACCATTGCCTGGTAATTCTCCGAATTTGAACCCGATTAAAAACTGCTTAGCCTACCTAAAATCTCGCCTTTATAGTGGATGAAACAATACCATACAAGAGCTCAAGCAGCAAGATTTTAAATAATCAAATTAATTTTGTCTTTATTTGCGGTCAAAGCGAAAAATCGCATATATTTCTCATCGGTCATAATTCAATGGCCACATACTGTACAATACAATATACAATATGTATAGCACTAGCTGCATAGACCATCCATCACTGGTTCGGTTTTTATTAGTTTTAAGAAATCGTGTGTGCAATCAAGGATTGCGACATGAGTTACAATTTTCGGCTATGACTGGCAAAAGATTTTAGTGGATGAGTTTATCTAGATTTAATATTTTTAATAAGTTGGTAACTGATGTTTTAGTATTACGAACATAGTTTTGTTGTTGTTAAATTTTGTTAGTATAGATTTTGTCCATCTGCAGTTAAAAAGTAGGTGTGGAATAATTAAAGTCTTCCTTGCAGTTATGGCATCTTGGGGCGTCGCACCTATTGAGTAGGTGGCTATGTGTGATATCGAAATGACCCATTCGAAGGCGTTTAAAACACTGTATCATGTAACTCGAGCAATTTGTTGGGTAGATTGCCATTACAGCTGCAGGATTGATGTTTGAATAGTGATGACTGTATCGGTTTCACTCTTCTTTTTTTGATATTGAGCCAGTAATTTTAAAGTTTCTTGCAAATGTCCTTTTGGTAGGGACATAGTAGATAATAAGCGGCTCTTTTGCTGCGCGTATGTCAATATTATCAGCAAGTTCAGTCCCTTTAATGCCAGCATGGCCTGATATCAAAAGGAGTTTTAGACTGTGTTTGTTGCCGATAAGTTTGTCCCTGATGTTATTAGTGATTTGTTGTTGATGTTCCTAATAGCGTTTATTGTAGAAAAACTGTCGGTGCATATAACTCTTTAAGTTTTTAAGTATGTGTTTGTACCAAAATGAATGGCGAAAGCTTCATCAGAGAGAACTGAGGAGAATTCTGGGAGCAGGACCTTACCTAGATCTCTGCCATTATGATCTACTACTACAAATGCTGTCGTATTGATTTTTGGTACCGTCTGTATAGATAAAGTCCCAGTTATGCTGCTTGTATTGGGAAGCGATATCAGCGAACATACATAGCTTTGTAGACTTCATCAATTATGGAGTGTTTCCGCATCACACTAAAGTCGGCAATAACAGAGTTGGGTGAGAAAAGCCATGGTGGGTAGGCTGATCTCTTTTTGGTTTTTAAAGAGAGAACAATTTCAAACTTTTCGGTAAAATAAAGGGCGTTGTTAATTGGCGACGTGCACTTCTGCGTTCTTTTCCGATATAATGCTTTTTTTGCTACTGCTGTAATAGGTGTTTTGTTTGAAAGCGATATGTTGTTTATGTGAGGAACCCGAATCTTTGCTCAATAGGAGGCGCTCTGGATTCAGTTAGCATGTTCTTGATTGGTGTTGTTCGATATGCTCTGAGGGCGAGCCTGATTGCGGCGTGATACTAGGTGTTAATTTGTTGAAGAGATGATTTGCATGATTTTACATAAACGACAAGCCCATAGTCAATTTTTGATAGCACTATTGATTTTAGGATTCTTATCTTGGTATTAACATGTGAGCAAGATGGATGAGTTAGAAATTTCATTATGTTTACCCTGGTAGCATAAGAGCTTTCTTAACAGACAATTTCGGGTAAAATCTTACAAATGCTATTCCTCTGCAACTAAGCTTGAAACTATGCAAAATATTACTGTTTACCGGATGAAGTGAACAAACAAAAGTTCCTTGAAATCTTGGAAACCGAACAGCAAGCCAACTGGGAACACACTATCTAAAGGACGACTAACAGAATTCTCCTCAGTGCTAACAGCAAAAGCTGTGGGTATATTCAACTCTCTATAATTAGCATACAAGAAAAAATTAATAATATGCACGGGTAACCCATCAACAATCCATGCTTTTCAAAATACCAGCAGAACACCATTAGTTGATTATGTACATCCGGTTCGGACTTATAGCAAGTTACAACAAAATCAAACTTATGTGGTTTCGGGACACGTAGGCGTTAGCACCACCTCTATTTTCCTTTTACATTTAATCTAATAAGGACATTGAAAGACTAATAAAGTTATTGGGACGACAAAAGAAGAGAAAGATGGAAAATCTACTCTTACCAGTATGCAATAATAAACATGCATGTCGAAAGGCCTTTAAACCAGACTAACCTTTCAAAGAAGAAAATTAAAGTATTCACTCGACTCCGCCTAGAACACTCTAATTTGACACACAAATTCCTTATTACAAAAACTGACCCAATACAGTGCTACATATCTGTTATGAAATAACCTAGTTATAGTTTAATCTTAGGCTAGCCGAAAGCCCTGCTATTTATCTGCTAATAAAGTTATATTAATATCAAATGTTAACAATAAACTAATAATAATTTTTTATAATGTAAGTTTTATGAAAATGGTTCAATTAACTAAAAACCAAATTTTATTTACTTTTGGATTTAAAACTATTTTTTATTCAAAAGAGTGCAGCAATATATTGCAATGTTTTGCACAGTACTGTATGTACATACATATGTATGTAAATATATATGTATATATGTACATGTTTTAGGCAATTTATCAGGAAGACCAGCGTATTGTTCTATCGCAGTTCTGTGGTTGGAACATCCACAAACCCCAAATGGTCTGCTTATGAGAAAGCACTTTAACATAAACAAATGTATTACATACTACAGTTCGGCGATTTTGATACTTCTTAGGTCTTTCATCTTCTTAGTTCACTTAGTAAAGTGAACCACTGTAAAACATTTCAATCAAATTGTACTGTTTCAATTTTCTAATATAACTTAAAAAATTGGTTTGTTACTGATTAGTCAAATTCGAAAAAGATTTTATTTTTATAAGCATTGATGTACACATTTGAGTTGGTTACTAAATATATGTATATATCTAAATAATCGCAATTGGAAGTAGAAAACTATTTATTAGGTAATTCCAAAGTTTTCTATTAAAACGAAAATGAGTGCAAATATTTTAAAATATATGATTATAACCTTTTTCTATACTGAGTGTAACACGTATTTCTAAAAACCGCCAAGATTTTACAAAATTTGCAAGCCAAACAAATGCCCAACGTTCCCGATTTCCAACATGCCATATCACGAAACTGACATTTAACTTTCAGTCGCCATAATTTAGAACTCTTTTTGACAATAACGTCTTAGCTCTGTCCTGTGCAATTTAATTTAATTATTTTTCAATCTCATACGCCTTTCCTGCACTTAAAATTATGAAAAAGGAGTTTTAAAAAAAATAAATGCAGTACACATATTTCCATGCAGCACACATTCGCACGAGCTGTAAGCGATTACTTACTTTTATTATAGTATCTGCACATTGAACTTTTTTTAACATATAGAATAAATAACTTAATTTGAATATGAAGTTAATTATTTAATCACTAATGCTCTCAATATTTCACAAACCGATATTTTTTAACAAAAGTATTCAGCTCGGCCTAGCAAAGATGTCAGGTATTAACGAAATAACCACTCTACTCACACAAACCAAAAATATACGAAGTACGAAGTGTGTAGTGATTTATATATCGTGTTCAGCGAGAGAAACATTTTGCCAAATGACATAGTTCCACTCCAAGTGATACTAAATGAAACTTATGGCGTATACCTACTTTTCTGAACAAATATCTTCTTCTTTAAATGCGTAAAAAGCTGAACAGAATATCCGTGTTTATACAATATCCTAAGGGTATATTAAGTTTGACACATAGTTTGTAACATAGAGAAATAATAGAGATAGACCCTATAAAGTATATATATTCGTGATCAGCATCAATAGCGAAATCGATTGAGCGATGACCGTCCGTCCGTCCATCCGTATGTCACCGCTTTTTGGGCCTTAAATTTTGAGCTAGGACGATGAAATTTCATATCTGGGCTTCTGAGAAAAAGCCGCCCACTGCCACGCCCACTTTTTCATAACTTCATTAAATTATATGAAACCGAAAAATGTTGTTAAGACCAAATATTTAGGCATTCAGACTCCCTACAATCCACACATACAAAAGTTTTGACCACGCCCACTTTTTGGGGGCGTTTTCATCATAAAACCGATTTTTGGGCCTTAAATTTTTAACTAGGAAGCTGAAATTTCATATCTGGGCTTCTGACGAAAAGATACAGTAGAATTGTAAATTTTTTCTACATCCACCCATTGCCACGCCTACTTTTTTTATAACTTCACTAAATTATATGAAACCGATTTTTGTTAAGTCCAAACATTTAGGTATTCAGATTTCCTACAATTCATCCATAGAACAGTTTTGACCACGCTCACTTTTTGGGAGCGTTTTCATCAAAAAACCGATTTTGATAAAATTTTACATGTAACATCCTCAAACGTTCGAGGTTATAGCCATATTTGAGTACGAAATGCAATTTGGCCACGCCCACTTTATAGAGAGGAGGATAGGGTATCAGATGATCCGTTCCAGACGGATTGTAGCTTTTCTGTATGTTTTTTTGGTAGATCCATCCGCAGTACAGTGAAGTGAAGTAGAATTTTTCATGTAAATCTACTACAATATCCCACTGCCGATCACTGCCAAAAAGTTCCGGATTCAAGTGTGGATAATTTTTCGAGATTCGATTGCATCTCAAATATTTCGTTCATCAAAGTTTGCATGCTTGCCTTTTGTGAGAGAGAAAAAAAAAAAAAAAAAAAAAAGCAAAAATCATCTCAATGGAAAAAAAAATTAAAAGATGTTTTTATTTCAGGACTCTGATACAGCAACCACACACTTGGTGATGAAAATTCTAACACTTATAGTAGCTTTCATTTATTTAACTTATTTATGTAACTGTTACATTACCACTTCTGTTTCTTCTTTCAGTCTTTTTCTTTCATTTGTTTTGACAGCAAATGTCACTGTGAGTAAACATAAGTGCCAACTCAAAAAAAAAAAAATACCAAATTTGGCAGCTGCAGATCGTTTTTTTGAGAGGCAGCCCACTTCACTTTACATCACTATTTGTAAATGCCAAAAAAAATGCGGGTAATGTGAATCGGGAGCCCGTATCTTGAATCGCTGTCAAACACAGGTACACGGCTTGTGTCTGCATCGAACAGAACGATGCAGCCGTCGTTAACGATGATTCGATAACGATTATCGAATCTACATCTGTCGGCTATCTGTGTGTTTACTTGTCAGAAAAATTTGTGAAAACGCCGAACAATAATTGAATTGATCGCAGTCATTATGAGTGTTCTGCATTCGTCGATTAAAGTAATTATAGAGAGGAAAAGTATGTGGTCGGTCGGTCCGCTTTACCAGGAACGTAAAGTCGAACGATTAGTTAAAATAATTTTTAAGCATTTAAAAGAAAGCAACGAAGAGGTATTTGTTAAAGCAACAAAGTTGTATCGATAGCAATAGAACTTCTCGCCTGCTTGTCAAAATTGTGACATTTAAACTGTCATAAAGTTCTGTATAGGTTTTTTTTGTATGAGAATCCTAAAGGTTTTTACAGACACAATGTGCAATATTTGTAACATATTTTTAAGTTTCCTGTGTGCAAATTTATGCGTACAAATGTTATTAATCAGTTTTAGTAATGCATGTCGTTTAATTTTTTATTTATAGTGCTATAGTATCGCATGAAACATTAGCTCTCCGTGTGGTCTGTGAAACATTCACATAAACATGAAAGAAACTTATCCTTGATTTAGCCGAATTTTTGTCTTAATTAAAGAATAGTAATTATTAACTTTCTTTCATTAATAAGTTCACCACACAATAAACAAATTCGAGTGGAAAGATAATGCTGCACACGACACTAGACTACTAAACTTGATTTGAGTGCTTAAACTGATTAATAACATTTGTATGTATAAATTTAAAAACAAGAAGCTTAAAACTATATTACAAATATCACACATTGTATAGTTCTTTCCTCTTTTAATAGATTTCTCATACAAACCAATATTTGTGTGGCCTACTGAAGTCTGTGACAGCTTTAACGTCAAACGGTGAAAGGTCTGCTTGTTTTGTTGCTTAATTTCCGTTCCATATACGCGTTTCTTTCTTCGTATGTTTATGATTTGGTTTGAGCGAATTCCATAGCGAATCCTGAAATTGAATTGCAAACAGAAAATTACAGTAAAATAAATAAAGTCCAAATAATGCGTACAAACAATGAACCGTCAATCTTGAATCTGTATTGCGAAGTTGGGTGGTGTTCAATCATTGAGTTTATGGCACACACAGCACCAGCTCACAAGCATCTACCAGTCAGAACCAAAAACAGCAGCACTCCTAGCAGCCAAATCAACTAAATTTAAATAAATTTATAAAATCATCCAGCTTTTGTGTTATTATTGTGTCAATTTATAAGACCACAAGTTCGTGCTTAAAGCTACACCTTTATTTAACTTTTGACAGCTCGAGGTTCAGATGCAAATTCACATTCTGTTCAACACTTCATGTTTCAGCTTTCAGATTCACATTCTGTTCAGCTCTTAATGCGATGTCTATACCAAAACTAAATACAGGATTTAGCAAAGACTTCACTGCATCCACCTATAGTGTGTATCGCTTGAAATCTGGAAAAGAATATACATATGTTTGTTTTTCAAGTAAAAACGCAAAAAAATATATTTTTGTTTTACTTATTTATAAGATACATGTTTGATCTTACAATATAAAATAAAAAATAAGAATTATTTTGGATCGTGCCAAAATTCTCGAACTTTGCTGCTAACACCTCTCATTAAGGTCTGAACATCATCTTCGGTAAAGGTTTTGGCCACTTGTCTCCATTTTTTTCAAAAAATGTTTTCGGTTTCGTATACTCCACCTTTTGTCTTCAACTTCGCCTTCATCAGAGCCCGAAATCTTTCTATGGGGCGAAGTTCTGGGCAATTACGAGGATTAGTTATCCATTATACAGCAATCGTTTTTCGTCAAAAAATGTTCATATAGCCTGCGGGATCGACGTACTGCTTCCTTTTGTTTCGATTCGTCTCGATCTGGTACTTTTTTCACTTTGTACTATCACTATAATCCAGCTCGAACTTTAACTCGCTGGATGGTACCAGTTGATGTGGACAGTTTTTTCGCTGCACCTTGAACAGAAAAGTTGGGGTTTCTCTTGAACGTGCGTTAAATTCTAGCTTGAAGCTTGGGGTCCATAGGTCCAAGCTTTCGACCCGAATCTGTTTTCCTCTGAACTGGCAGAGTTTCCTTGTAGGTATTTATGACCGAATATGCCGTTGAAACCGCTACTTTTAATTTCTTTCCAATTTTATACAATGAAATATTTGGATTTTCCAGATACTCGTTCACTATTCAAATTCCTTGCTCTTCTTCTTTCTTCGCCATTATGTCAATAGTACGACTGACAATAAAATAACATACTCCGTGGCAATGGTACTGAATATATATTGAAATAGGAAACTTTTTTTCCTTTTAATTTTCGCAAAATTAATAGTTTTATTGGGGAGAACATTTCCAGATTTCAAGCGATACACATATTAAATCAACACTAAATCCCGAGGATGTACTATACTATTTGACATCTATAAATCCTATCTAAATCCAATATTTATAATAAATCCCACTTAAATCTTCATGCAGCACAAATTAAATAATCCTTTTAAAGTCAGCGCATGTCATTTTTGCTTGCTGACAAAGAAAAAAATATTTTATTAAAAACTAAAACGTCAAATAAATTAAAAATACCTTGAGCAATTCGATTTTATTTCGTTTTTGGTAATCATTTTAGTAATTCTGTCCCTTAATTAATTATAGACAGCACTACCATTTGTATTTGCTTCCAGAAATTATATAAACTTCAATAGCTATGACAATCTTCTTGACAGCAATCATCAATATCCTAATGCTCGAAACACAATACCGCGTTGGAGTTTGCTTAGTCTGACATTTTCGAGTTCAATCATAGGAATTCAATAACCGTGTTTATGCAGTGCTTATCTGGCTGATAGACTGGCGGATAGACTACGCTGTCAATTCCAGAAATGTGGCAGTACACAAATGGTACGGCGTAAACGCGGCCAATTTATCCTATTACAGGCGCTTTTTTTTAGTTCAGGGCAGAGTTCTGAACAAAGCGTGAACATGTCGAGCGCGCTCTGAACGCTCTGATTTATTTAAGAAACACGATTGAGCAGTATCTGTCATATGACTGGAAAATTAATCAGAAATTCATGCTTTTGGTCTCCTTAAACACTAAAATAGTGTTTATGCAGAACTATCCTTTACGGAGCGCAAGTAAGGTTGTACCGTCCATTCGAAGAGGTGGAACAGTTTCTTTTATAAGGAGAGTACTTAAGCTTCGAGACAGGTATGCTCCCATGTTCTTGAATTCTCTCAAGCTCCACTTAGATTATGTGTTACGAGTCATGGCGATGAACGAGAACAGACTACCAAAGATAATTCTATCACATATGCTATCATCCAGAAATATCTGTTTACAAGAGTGGGTAAATTAACCTCTGATTATAATTTTACGCTGGCAGTTAACCCCAATGAGCTGTTAGTATACTTGAAGGAAAAGTTTAAGACCCTGCTAGAGAAAACTGGTCGCAGATTGTATGATAGTTTTGTAAATGAAGCCCAAGCGTCGAGCACAGACTATATTATGGCAGACTAAACCTCCATTTGTGAGAAGAAACATATTTCCTAGCTGGTAATTCGAACGATATGATGAACACTATATTTAAAATAAGAGGGGAACTTCTACCACTTAATTATACCCCACACCGCCCAGAACTTCCTATATTGTGCAATATATGCAACCAGAAAGAGCAAGAGGATGCATTCCACTTTCTAGCAGTATGTCCCATTCTTCAAGAATTCCGAGTAAATATCTTTGGAGTACGTACACTTGAATTGGAGGAGGCGATAAGCATACTTAACGGCGACAGAGGCTGGGATTTCTATAGTTACACAGTGAATGCCCTACGCTACAGGAACCGCATAATTGAGGAAAATTAAAAAAAAATAAACATTCGCTGAACGAACAATAGGTATAATTCTTTATAAATTCTAAATGTCAGTCTGGTAGACGGCCTTCAGCCAAACCATAAAAGACTACGAAATTGTAACTTCAATGAAATTGTATCTATTTGTAACTTTTTTTTAATGAAATAAATAGTCTATATAACTAAAAACTAAAACTACAGAACTAAAATAATTATTAAATTATTTAACTAAATTTAAATTAACTGTTAATAAATTACTAAAAACAAGCTCCATTTCATTTGATTTCGATTTTGTTTTTTCATTTCTGTCAAACGTCAAATTCACCGCGCTTGATTTCTGCTCAGGATGTTCAGTCAATTAGCGGAGCTAATAGAACACTTTTTTTTTGACAGCTCAGACCCTGCTCTGAACTTAAAGAGCAGAACGACAAACTCCTCGAACAGAATGGTGTGCCGCGTGTCGGATAGAAGTAGTGACAGTATTACCAGATTATGTGGCGACACTTCAAAAAAATTCGGCCACAATGGTGTGGCGTGTTTCTGTCAAACAAAAGCCAGCTGATTGAAATAGTGTTTGTTTTTTCAATTTGAACATTTTTTATATATTTTTATTTACCTTTTTGTTATTTTGTTACACAAATTTCAATAATTTTTCTTTCGCTCCGTTCATTTTTTTTTGTTATTTCTTGGCTGTCAAGCTTGTCGCGCCACAGAATTTAAGAGTTCATCAACTCATTCTATCGCTACCGCGTCTCCTACCCACATAGTACCCATTGTGTTAGCAATATTGAGTTTGTGTATGTTGTACTTTTGACAGGTCATACTATCGACACTACTACTGTCACAGCCACACCATTGTGTTGGGGCATTAATGTCGCTTTGGCTTTGACCTGGCATTTAGCTATCACACTGATAAAACGTAATGTAACGTAACGGGACTTCAAATCGAAGCAAATTTTGGATTGAGTTGAACTTTTGCGTCATTTTGGAAGTAATCAGCTGTTAAAGTTATTACTCAGAATATTGTGGGCTACTGCTTTATTTGTATTGTGGCTTGTGTGGAACACTTTTATTTTGTTTGTTTATCTTACAACTAAGGAGTTGGGGTGTCCATACACAATACTGCCAAGTTCCTGTGATTGCTAAGTCCCGATGTCGTTTTTTTCGTCCAAGCACATGTGGGCTTGCAAAAAACGCGGCTCATGACTTGCGTATTTTGTTCTCTGCGAATTAGTCACATTTGCTTGTTGACATTCTTAGCCATTGAACCAAAAATTAACCTCATTGCTGAACAAAACTTTGTGGTGAAAATTGAACTTTCAGATTGTAAATTATGTAAATTCTACTTCATTCACAGAATGTAAACAGCCTTGGAAGAGTCTCAGAACCTTTCAGTCTACACTTATTCTGCGTCTTGTATATCCAAATACATAGCCACAATAGACCTCAAAGGATATTTCAGCAATACTTGCGATTTTTAAAATGTTTGTAGTCATATTTTCAATTTATTTTAAATATCAACAGAATAAACAATACAATGTTTGTGAAAAAATTTACAGTTGGCAGTAGTTTTATGACATTTAAAAGATTTCAACGCGGATGAAACGTAACGGGACCCGGCTCGAAACCGAAACCCTATTGTGTTTTGGGCATAAATCCAAGTGGAGACACCTTTCAAAATCTTAAATCGTTTTCGCTAAATCCCGGATCTAGTTTTTGTAGAGACATAGCTTGTTATGCTGGAAACAGAATAACATAGGTAATATTACAAAACCAAAGCTTTTCAATGTATCCACCAAAACTACATCCGAGATTTAACAAATATAGAATTGGATGCACGTAATACAACATTTCTACCAAAAATAAATCCGAGATTAAACATGGATTTTTTTTTTTTTTTAATTTAATAAAAAATTAATTTTTTACATACGTCTAATCCTTTACTAATGGAAATATTATTCAATCCGGGTGTAACTCGGTTTTTATTTTCTTTCCTCTTTGGAGGTCGTGTCCTGGATTCTTAGTCAAACAATTTGGCTCTCAGTTGGGAGAAATTTCATTTTCGTAGTTTTTGTTTATTGCACTGTTGTGCTTTACTATTTTTTGTGTAAAGAAGATTTAATTGTTAAATTGTTAGTTGGTTCGGGTTTCTGTGGGGTTCGTTACTTAATTTATACGTCAATTAACGTCTGCTAATGAAACAACGCAGCTGAGCTGATCCAAAGTAAATAGTATATTTTTTAATCACATGCTTTTATAAACCACATATGTATGTACATAGTGTGAAATATAAGCAGTAATGGAAATATAGCCCGAAACCAACCAACTAGAGTTGATGTATGGAGCTGTCACCTAACATGTTAGTCAACTTTGCGTTCCAAAACGAAGGCCTAACATGTTAGCCCTAACATATTAGTCGTCGTTTTTGGAACGCGGCCACTCACACCAGTTGACAGCGAAAGGATCTCACCTTCAGTCGATGAGATGACATCAACGCCAACAAGTTGTTGGGCGTTATAAAAAAGACGCAATCTGAATTTTCGTCGATCATAATAAATGATGCAAAACGCAAGTCGGTAGGTACCTATATAATTTCGTGTCGTTTGTAATTCTTTTCCTCTAGTTAACTTATCTAGAGCAATAGACCCCGCAAACCCCATCCCCTACACTATACATAAGTTATCCATTTGAACTATCTGTATCTGCATCCTAACAGGCCCCATTAAATGATTGCTCGGCAGCGGTAAAAGTCGATTTATTTCATAATTTTGTATTAATTAAAACTACAGAATATAAGGGGTATTCACGCTTCGTTGTATCTGGTTTTGTATCGGTGTAATAGTGTAAAAGTGTAATTTTTCCCACACTAAAACAACACAATACACTGGCTGTAATTTTTTTTACACTTTTACACTTTGAAGGAGCTAATCTTAGCCGTACAGGCAATGTTCAGATTATTTAGATCATTGAAAAAGTATTCGCCTAATTTAGCTTTCCTAGTGTTGGCGAGCGTAGGGCACGTGCACAGGAGGTGATTGATGGGCTCCTCTTCCTCTTCGTTCGTAAAGCTTCTACAGAAGTCGTTGTAGGGGATACCTAATCTTTGGGCATGTCTTCCTATAGCACAGTGTCCAGTGAGGGTGTTAACTATCTTGGAGAGGGTTCCTGTATTATGTTTTAGGAGTTCAATTGACCTGGTTATACCCTATCCTAAGGGTATATTAAGTTTGGCACATAGTTTGTAACCTAGAGAAATAATCGAGATAGTCCCTATAAAGTATATATATTCGTGATCAGCATCAATAGCGAAATCGTCCGTCCGTCCGTATGTCACCGCTTTTTGGGCCTTAAATTTTGAGCTAGGACGATGAAATTTCATATCTGGGCTTCTGAGAAAAAGATACAGTACATTAAAATTTTTTTAAATCCGCCCACTGCCACACCCACTTTTTCATAACTTCATTAAATTATATGAAACCGAAAAATTTTGTTAAGACCAAATATTTAGGCATTCAGACTCCCTACAATATACTCGTACAAAAGTTTTGGCCACGCCCACTTTTTGGGGGCGTTTTCATCATAAAACCGATTTTTGAGCCTTAAATTTTTAACTAGGACTTTAAAATTTCATATCTGGGCTTCTGACGAAAAGATATAGCAGAAGTGTAAATGTTTTTTAATCCGCCCACTGCCACGCCTACTTTTTTGTAACTTCACTAAATTATATGAAACCGAAAATTTTGTTAAGTCCAAACATTTAGGTATTCAGATTACCTACAATTCACCCCAGTTTTGGCCACGCCCACTTTTTGGGGGCGTTTTCATCAAAAAACCGATTTTGATAAAATTTTACATGTAACATCCTCAAATGTTCGAGGTTATAGCCATATTTGAGAACGAAATGCAATTTGGCCACGCCCACTTTATAGAGAGGAGGATAGGGTATCAGACGATCCGTTCCAGACGGATTGTAGCTTTTCTGTATGTTTTTATTTAAAGTTGGCCACAGTAGCTTAGCAGTGTGACATTGGCCGATTTGTTGGTCTCCTTCCAACCGCATCAGCGTTGATGAGGTATTTAAATGGGCGCATTGATGTCGTTGACTCTTATACTGGTAAGAGCAGAGGAGCCCTGTCTAGACAGTTTGTCAGCCTCACAGTACCCTGGTATGCCACAATGACCTGGTACCCAGCAAAGGGTGAGGTGATACTTACCTATATACTTACTTAGGTGGCGCTACAGTTCGGGGTCAACCTGTGCCTTCATTAACAAGCATCTCCAGTTAGCCCTGTCTTAGCCTTAGTTAACTGTCTCCAGTTGCACACTCCAAGTTCCGTTACGTCCCCTTTAATTTGTGCGCGCCACCTAAGGCGAGGTCTTCCTCTACTGCGTTGTCCCTCCGGATTGGAATCGAAGATTCTACGAGCCGGAGCATTTGATGCGTAATTTTTTGACTAGGTCGATGTCGCGTACAGCTCGTATAGTTCGTCGTTAAATCTCCTTCTCCAAAGCCCGTCAACGCCAACGGGACCGAAAATTTTACGAAGAATCTTTCTCTCGAAGCAACCGAGGATATCTTCATCCGCTTTTGATAGAGTCCAAGCTTCAGCGCCATAGAGCAGGACTGGGATGATCAAGGTCTTATATAGAGTCTCCTTAGTTGTTCGGGATAGGGCGTTACTACTTAATTGCCTTCTCAGCCCAAAGAAACAGCGATTGGCAAAAGTTATTCTTCATTTTATTTCTGCCGAAGTGTTATTGTTAGAATTGATAGCAGAGTCGAGGTAGACAAAGTACCTTACTACCTCAAACTTATATTTAATTTTTTTTAATTTTAATTTTGGTGGGGGCGAAAGCCCCCATTTATTCGGCTTAATACAAGCTAATCTTAAAACTAACTTACAGGCTAATCTTAAACTAACCTAGAACTAAGATGAAGGGGTGTAAGGAGGATGGTGAAGGAGATAGTGTTTTAGGATGGGAGTACTGCGGTTGAAGTCGAAAATGGTAATCCTTGAGTTAACCTTACGCAGCAAACGAGAGATTGGTTCATTGGAGCCATAGGAGGTGCGATGGGTCGGTAGATAGAAAAGACGACTTGTTCGTAGATTACGACGGTTGGTGTTGAAAAAGATAGAATTGAGAAGGAATGTAGAGTCAACGGAACCGGAGAGGAGTCGATGAATGAAGAGAATGTCGGCTACATCTCTACGCTCCTCAAGGGTATTCAAATTGATTAGCTTGAGGCGGTCTTGATAAGGGGGCAGGATTAAAGGGTCATTCCAGGACAGACCTCGAAGAGCAAATCGGAGGAAACGACGCTGAATGTTCTCGATCCGTGAGATATGAGTACGTTGATATGGGGACCACACTTGACTGGCATATTCAAGGAGGGGGCGGACAAAGGTAATGTAGAGGAATCTGGTCCGGTATGGGTTGTTAAATTCTTTGGACCACCGCTTGACAAAGCCAAGTACTGAGTTGGCTTTAAGGATGATCTCATCTATGTGTAATCGGAAATTGAGCTCCCTATCACAAATAATGCCAAGGTCGCGAATCGACTGGACTACAGAGATGGGTTGTTCATGGAGGAGGTAAAGACGATGAGAGGATCGGATGCGTTTACGAGAGAAAGTAATGGATTGGCATTTGGAGATGTTGAGATCCAGACAATTTTTGGTGCACCATACCGAGAACCTATCGAGGTCTTGTTGAAGAAGAATGGAGTCTTGGGGTGAAGAAATCGTTTTGAAGAATTTGGTATCGTCAGCGTAGAGGGAGACGTGAGAGTGTTTAATGACCATATCGAGATCGTTTATGGTAAGGATGAAAAGAAGTGGGCCTAAGTGGCTGCCTTGTGGGACACCAGAGGTGGCCAGGAATGGACGGGAGAGGACGGATCTGAAGCGGACGCTGTAAAAGCGGTTTTCCAGGTAAAAAGATACCCACTTTAATAATATGGGTTCAAAGCCGAGGGCAGACAATTTGAAAAGTATTAATTCGTGGGAGATTTTATCGAAAGCCTTACTAAAATCGGTTGCGATAACATCAACTTCGTTGCCATTCTCTAAGGCCGAGAGGGCAAAGGACACAAATTCGACCAGGTTTGTGGTAGTTGATCTACCTTTTAGGAAACCATGTTGATTAGGGGAAATAAGTGACTTGCAGCGAAAGCTTAAGGCTTCATATAAAATGCTTTCGAAAAGTTTAGATATATGAGAGAGTTTAGCAATGGGACGATAGTTAGTTACATCAGTCTTTGTTCCTTTCTTGTGGATTGGGGTTATGAAAGAGAGTTTCCAAACCTGTGGAAATTCTCCTTGTGAAAGAGAAAGACGAAAGAGATTAGAGAGGGGAAGAGACAGGGTGGACGAACATTTTTTGAGGAATACCGCAGTAGATGTAACTTATTTTCGATAAGAGATGGGTCCAAGGTATGAGAGAGAAACGGGCCAAAGGAGAAGTTAGGTAAGTAATTGAAATAAGCGGGGTCTGGTATAAAGAAGTCGTCGGCAAAAGATTGTTTAAAAAAAGGTAGCAAAAAAGTTGGCTATGGTATGAGGATCGGTTGATGTTTCGTTGTTGAAAGAGAGGGAGGGAGGGTAACCGTCAGATTTTCTTTTGTAGTTGACAAACTGGAAGAAAGATTTTGGGTCGTTTATGAGGTTAGCTTGGACATTGTTTAGGTAGCGCTGGTAGAGAGAGTTGTAAAGCTCGGTGAAGTGAAGGTAAATACCGAGATAGTTAGAATAATCAGAAGAAGAGCGAGTGCGAAGGAAAACTACCCATAACTTATTTCTTTGGTTTCGCAGAGAACGAAGCCTCTGATTATACCAAGGAGGGGATGAAGACGATGTTTTATGACGAGAAAAGGGTACATAAAGAGAGATAGAATTAAATATTTCCCTATAAAAGGTGGTGAGGGCATCCTTTATTAGAAGATTATCGAAATCAAAGGAAGATCTGCTGAGATAGATGTTAATTTTCTGGAAATTTGCTTTATGAAAATCGTAAGAAGAGAGATCAGTAGGAGGAGTTGTTTGGAGAGGAGAATTGTGAAACAATGATAGAAGGAGAGGCGGGTGGTAGTTATCAATAGTTGACAGAGAAAGAGGACAAAGCGAAACTGAGGAGTTAATGGGATCGGTTGTGAAAATGAGGTCTAACTGCCTACCCATGTAGTTTGAGACACCATTTACTTGGCAAAGACTTGAATCTGCTAGGCGGGGAGGCCTTCCTGCTGAATGGAGACCATGACGCTTGTTTTGGTTTTTCCTTCATAGCAAACAGAATCGGTCTTGTCGTGTAGATAGGCAAGGAAAAGGCGAATGTTTTCGTATATCTTTCTTTCTCTAAGCCTAGAGAGAGCATAACGATTTTCTGTGGTATCAAATGTTTGTTGCGTTAGTTTAACTGTAGGAGGCAAAAGGGGATCTAGTATAGGAGGAGTGGGCGAAGGGATGGGAGTTACAGATGTGGGGTGAGATGAGGAGTTAGGAGTGGACCGGGCCGGGTGGGGGATTTAAAATATGTGACCTAATAAAATTGGGATACTTAGCCCCTGTTGAAAGGTCGAAATTTGGGAATGAATTCCTAGGGGGAACAGGGTTTTGAGTCGAGGTGGTTGGAGTTAAATTGAAGGAGACGCGTTGGCGAGGGGGCTTCGGTGGAGCCGGAGCAATAAGGGGTTGGTTAGGGATGTGAGAGGGAGGGGCAAAACTGGGGAAAAGATTTGTTTTTAAGCTCCAGTTGGAGTCTGACTTAGGATGGGAGTCGGAGGCTGGTTTTGGAGACTTATTACTAAGGTTAGATTTAATCTTTACTTGTTTCTTAGAGCTAATAGGGTTAGACTTATTCTTTACTTGTTTCTTAGAACTAATAGGGTTAGACTTATTCGTTACTTGTTTAGAAATATGTTTTTTTGAAGACTTCTCAGACCATTTGACCATCTTCATAAGCCCAAGTTTAGAAGAATCACCCGGGTAAGTCAGGAACAACCATGAGTATTTGGAGGGAATGTTGAATTTAAAGCTGCTAAGCCTGTTAGAGTCGGTGGGAGGGATCCTCTTGCATTCATTAATGGTAATGGCATACTTTTGTTGAAAGAATTTGCACAGCCAAGAAGCATCAGCGTGTTGAGGAGCATCTTTGATGGTAAATGTCGTCTGGTTGCCATTTCTTATTTTTTCAAGCCTGTTTTTCCATTCTGATGGGGTCCATGATGTTCCAAACTGTTTAATGACTTTGCGTGGGGCGGCGACGGGATGGAATTCAGGTTCGGAAGGTGAGTTGGCTATTTGCTCTGCAGAGAGTGTGGGTCCAGTACTTGGAGCAGATCCCGAAACTGGTGTATTGACAGAAGTTTCAACCATTTCAGACAGGAGAGATGTGTTGTAGAATGCTCTTGGTCGAGGTTGGAATTGGTCAGGAATGTCGTCGATCTTGCTGGAGACAATCATAATATCATCGCCAATATCATTCAAGGTAATCCGAGTTGCCTTGATATCATTGCTGACATCATTCATCTTAGTTGCCAAATCCGCAAGTAATGGATCAGGAAGACGGGGAGAAGATATAAATGCTTTCGAAGAACTTTGGAGAAACTTCACTTCAAGGTCGGAGCGAAGGGAATAGAATTCTTGATAAATTTTTTCGCACTGATCAGATTTAATAATTGATGATTTAAAATCACACATGAGTTTTTCAAAATGGGATTTAGTGAGTTCTTCGCGGGACTTTTTTTTAGTAACCAACTCAGTTAAAACGGCGAGTCGGCTATCAATAGATTTAAATTTAGTATTACAAAGGTTATTAGAACACTCAATGTTGTTATTTAGATCTTCAATGCATTTGATAACTTCATCAAACATCGACATTTGATCTAAAACCTTTTTGAAAGAAAGTTTATTGATGGAGATCATTGAGTTCGTCGATTCAATATGGCACTTGATCGCGAGCAATACATGGGCGAGAGAGCTTTCTTTGCATTCTTCACAATAGAATACAAAATGCTTTGCATATTCTTTGAAATATGCAATAGATTTCTTGCTTAACCCGGTGCAAAGAGGATGGAAGGATTTACCACAGAGGCCGCGACAATCAACCCAGTCAGCATTGGTGCTGTCGATTACGCAATGGGAATTACCGCAGATTCTTTCCATTGTTAAAGTACTTAAAAATTGGGTCACACTGACAGAGGGGAAAGACCTATTAACGTTTATTATGAAGTTCTGAAAATTCGAAATTCAGCGAAAATTGATTCGGTTGCACAAATTGATTCGTCAGCGAAAACAGCACGGGAGCGAAGTGGGACACAAAAAAAAAAAAAAAAACATACAGAAAAGCTACAATCCGTCTGGAACGGATCGTATGATACCCTATCCTCCTCTCTATAAAGTGGGCATGGCCAAATTGCATATTGTACTCAAATATAGCTATAATGTCGAACGTTTGAGGATGTTACATGTAAAATTTTATCAAAATAGGTTTTTTGATGATAACGCCCCCAAAAAGTGGGCGTGACCAAAACTGTTCTATGGGTGAATTGTAGGGAATCTGTATACCAAAATATTTGGACTTAACAAAATTTTTCGGTTTCATATAATTTAGTGAAGTTATAAAAAAGTAGGCGTGGCAGTGGGCGGATGTAAAAAAATTTTACACTTGTACTGTATCTTTTTCTTGGAAGCCCAGATATGAAATTTCAGCGTCCTAGTTAAACATTTAAGGTCCAAAAGTCGGTTTTGTGATGAAAACGCCCCCAAAAAGTGGGCGTGGCCAAAATTTTTGTATGGGTGGATTGTAGGGAATCTAAATGCCTAAATATTTGGTCTTAACAAAATTTTTCGGTTTCATATAATTTAGTGAAGTTATGAAAAAGTGGGCGTGGCAGTTTGCGGATTTCAAAAATTTTTACACTTGTACTGTATCTTTTTCTCAGAAGCCCAGATATGAAATTTCATCGTCCTAGCTCAAAATTTAAGGCCCAAAAAGCGGTGACATACGGACGGACGGACGGACGGTCATATTTATATGGACTTAGATGAGGCGTACTGTTGAGCTTGAGATGGGGTGATTCTCACCCACACCGACACAAGAAAAGGCTTAACGAGTACGGCAGAAATAAACCGGGAGTACTTATTTGATAGGATTTTATTTGGAAAATAATGTTTGGCATACATGTACATATGAAGGAAGTTAAGCATGTCCCTGTCCCTGTCATTTCAAAATTTTTCCCAATAAAATCCAGCCAAATACATGACACCCGGAAGTAACACGCCACCATAAGGCGTTAAAAGTGTGGGTGAATCACCCCCAATCCCAGGACCCTATATAAGGGCGAGTGGACCCAGATTCGCTCTCTGAGTCTGATTTTGTGAAGTGTACGAGGAATTGGTCGGTCGTGGCGGGACGGTCTCTTCGAAAAGTGAGGACGGTTCGACGCGGCGGGAATATATAAAATTAAATTAAAATTAAGAACTAAAAAAGTTAAAGTAGAAATTTATATTTTTTTTTTGCTCGAAGTCAACTCTAAGCCGAAATGAATATAGAAACGAAACTGTGGAAGAAAGAAAAAAAAACAGAGTAGCAAAAGTGTAGAAACAAAAAATATATAAAACATACAGAAAATCTACAATCCGACTGGAACGGATCGTCGGATACCCTATCCTCCTCTCTATAAAGTGGGCGTGGCCAAATTGCATTTCGTACTCAAATATGGCTATAACCTCGAACGTTTGAGGATGTTGCATATAAAATTTCATCAAAATCGGTTTTGATGCCCCCAAAAAGTGGGCGTGGCCAAAACTGTTCTATGGATGAATTGTAGGGAATCTGAATACCTAAATATTTGCACTCAACAAAATTTTTCGGTTTCATATAATTTAGTGAAGTTATAAAAAAGTAGGCGTGGCGGTGGGCGGATGTAAAAAAGTTTTACACTTGTACTGTATCTTTTTCTTGGAAGCCTAGATATGAAATTTCAGCGTCCTAGTTAAAAATTTAAAGCCCAAAAATCGGTTTTGCGATGAAAACGCCCCCAAAAAGTGGGCGTGGCCAAGCTTTTGTATGGGTGGATTGTAGGGAATCTGAATGCCTAAATATTTGGTCTTAACAAAATTTTTCAGTTTCATATAATTTAGTGAAGTTATGAAAAAGTGGGCGTGGCAGTGGGCGGATTTCAAAAATTTTTACACTTGTACTGTATCTTTTTCTTAAGACGCCCAGATATGAAATTTCATCGTCATAGCTCAAAATTTAAGGCCCAAAAAGCGGTGACATACGGACGGACGGACGGTCATCGCTCATTCGATTTCGCTATTGATGCTGATCACGAATATATGTATATACTTTATAGGGACTATCTCGATTATTTCGCTAGGTTACAAACTATGTGTCAAACTTAATATACCCTTGGGATAGGGTATAAAAAAACGAGCAACGTACATGTGTATATACGCCCATAACTGCAGGAGAGTTCTTTAATAAAAAACATACAGAAAAGCTACAATCCGCCTGGAACGGATCGTCTAATACCCTATCCTCCTCTCTATAAAGTGAGCGTGGCCAAATTGCATTTCGTACTCAAATATGGCTATAACCTCGAACGTTTGAGGATGTTACATGTAAAATTTTATCAAAATCTGTTTTTTGATGAAAACGCCCCCAAAAAGTGGGCGTGGCCAAAACTGTTGTATGGGTGAATTGTAGGGAATCTGAATACCTAAATGTTTGGACTTAACAAAATTTTTCGGTTTCATATAATTTAATGAAGTTATGAAAAAGTGGGCGTGGCAGTGGGCGGATTTAAAAATTTTTACACTTGTACTGTATCTTTTTCTCAGAAGCCCAGATATGAAATTTCATCCTCTTAGCTCAAAATTTAAGGCCCAAAAAGCGGTGACATACGGACCGTATCGGCTTTTGTATTTTCTGGAGATCTTTTTGTTGTATGTAGAGAAGGTAATAAGTGGTTCTGTTGTTGCAGTTTTTGCAGCTTTGTCTGCTTCTTCATTCCCTGTAATTCCGACATGTCCGGGAACCCATACAATTTTCAGCCTATTTTTGTTAGCGATTAGTATGTCCCTAATCCCTTCTATTATAGGTGTCGTGTTGCTAATATTTTGGATGGCAGAGATTGTGGATAGGCTGTCACTGCAGACAAGTATCTTTTTATTTGTGAGTCATTTTGTAGCAAGGAATATTGCAAGAGCCTAAGCAACAAGTATCGAAAAATACTGGGGCAATATACCCTTCATATGTGTGTTGTTGACGACGTCGACCACCGCGAAAGCGGTGCGGTCTTCAGTTTTTGATGCATCGGTGAAAAGCAGTGATCAATTTGCATCTATAAATTTTTGCGTTATGTCTTTAAACATCGCTTTGTATACTTGATTGCTTGTAGTCAATCTATGGTTGTGGTGAAGGTATGATATAATGGAGGATTCGTCAAACAACCATTAAGAATGTATTCGTTACTTGTTTAGAAATATGTTTTTTTGAAGACTTCTCAGACCATTTGACCATCTTCATAAGCCCAAGTTTAGAAGAATCACCCGGGTAAGTCAGGAACAACCATGAGTATTTGGAGGGAATGTTGAATTTAAAGCTGCTAAGCCTGTTAGAGTCGGTGGGAGGGATCCTCTTGCATTCATTAATGGTAATGGCATACTTTTGTTGAAAGAATTTGCACAGCCAAGAAGCATCAGCGTGTTGAGGAGCATCTTTGATGGTAAATGTCGTCTGGTTGCCATTTCTTATTTTTTCAAGCCTGTTTTTCCATTCTGATGGGGTCCATGATGTTCCAAACTGTTTAATGACTTTGCGTGGGGCGGCGACGGGATGGAATTCAGGTTCGGAAGGTGAGTTGGCTATTTGCTCTGCAGAGAGTGTGGGTCCAGTACTTGGAGCAGATCCCGAAACTGGTGTATTGACAGAAGTTTCAACCATTTCAGACAGGAGAGATGTGTTGTAGAATGATCTTGGTCGAGGTTGGAATTGGTCAGGAATGTCGTCGATCTTGCTGGAGACAATCATAATATCATCGCCAATATCATTCAAGGTAATCCGAGTTGCCTTGATATCATTGCTGACATCATTCATCTTAGTTGCCAAATCCGCAAGTAATGGATCAGGAAGACGGGGAGAAGATATAAATGCTTTCGAAGAACTTTGGAGAAACTTCACTTCAAGGTCGGAGCGAAGGGAATAGAATTCTTGATAAATTTTTTCGCACTGATCAGATTTAATAATTGATGATTTAAAATCACACATGAGTTTTTCAAAATGGGATTTAGTGAGTTCTTCGCGGGACTTTTTTTTAGTAACCAACTCAGTTAAAACGGCGAGTCGGCTATCAATAGATTTAAATTTAGTATTACAAAGGTTATTAGAACACTCAATGTTGTTATTTAGATCTTCAATGCATTTGATAACTTCATCAAACATCGACATTTGATCTAAAACCTTTTTGAAAGAAAGTTTATTGATGGAGATCATTGAGTTCGTCGATTCAATATGGCACTTGATCGCGAGCAATACATGGGCGAGAGAGCTTTCTTTGCATTCTTCACAATAGAATACAAAATGCTTTGCATATTCTTTGAAATATGCAATAGATTTCTTGCTTAACCCGGTGCAAAGAGGATGGAAGGATTTACCACAGAGGCCGCGACAATCAACCCAGTCAGCATTGGTGCTGTCGATTACGCAATGGGAATTACCGCAGATTCTTTCCATTGTTAAAGTACTTAAAAATTGGGTCACACTGACAGAGGGGAAAGACCTATTAACGTTTATTATGAAGTTCTGAAAATTCGAAATTCAGCGAAAATTGATTCGGTTGCACAAATTGATTCGTCAGCGAAAACAGCACGGGAGCGAAGTGGGACACAAAAAAAAAAAAAAAAACATACAGAAAAGCTACAATCCGTCTGGAACGGATCGTATGATACCCTATCCTCCTCTCTATAAAGTGGGCATGGCCAAATTGCATATTGTACTCAAATATAGCTATAATGTCGAACGTTTGAGGATGTTACATGTAAAATTTTATCAAAATAGGTTTTTTGATGATAACGCCCCCAAAAAGTGGGCGTGACCAAAACTGTTCTATGGGTGAATTGTAGGGAATCTGTATACCAAAATATTTGGACTTAACAAAATTTTTCGGTTTCATATAATTTAGTGAAGTTATAAAAAAGTAGGCGTGGCAGTGGGCGGATGTAAAAAAATTTTACACTTGTACTGTATCTTTTTCTTGGAAGCCCAGATATGAAATTTCAGCGTCCTAGTTAAACATTTAAGGTCCAAAAGTCGGTTTTGTGATGAAAACGCCCCCAAAAAGTGGGCGTGGCCAAAATTTTTGTATGGGTGGATTGTAGGGAATCTAAATGCCTAAATATTTGGTCTTAACAAAATTTTTCGGTTTCATATAATTTAGTGAAGTTATGAAAAAGTGGGCGTGGCAGTTTGCGGATTTCAAAAATTTTTACACTTGTACTGTATCTTTTTCTCAGAAGCCCAGATATGAAATTTCATCGTCCTAGCTCAAAATTTAAGGCCCAAAAAGCGGTGACATACGGACGGACGGACGGACGGTCATATTTATATGGACTTAGATGAGGCGTACTGTTGAGCTTGAGATGGGGTGATTCTCACCCACACCGACACAAGAAAAGGCTTAACGAGTACGGCAGAAATAAACCGGGAGTACTTATTTGATAGGATTTTATTTGGAAAATAATGTTTGGCATACATGTACATATGAAGGAAGTTAAGCATGTCCCTGTCCCTGTCATTTCAAAATTTTTCCCAATAAAATCCAGCCAAATACATGACACCCGGAAGTAACACGCCACCATAAGGCGTTAAAAGTGTGGGTGAATCACCCCCAATCCCAGGACCCTATATAAGGGCGAGTGGACCCAGATTCGCTCTCTGAGTCTGATTTTGTGAAGTGTACGAGGAATTGGTCGGTCGTGGCGGGACGGTCTCTTCGAAAAGTGAGGACGGTTCGACGCGGCGGGAATATATAAAATTAAATTAAAATTAAGAACTAAAAAAGTTAAAGTAGAAATTTATATTTTTTTTTTGCTCGAAGTCAACTCTAAGCCGAAATGAATATAGAAACGAAACTGTGGAAGAAAGAAAAAAAAACAGAGTAGCAAAAGTGTAGAAACAAAAAATATATAAAACATACAGAAAATCTACAATCCGACTGGAACGGATCGTCGGATACCCTATCCTCCTCTCTATAAAGTGGGCGTGGCCAAATTGCATTTCGTACTCAAATATGGCTATAACCTCGAACGTTTGAGGATGTTGCATATAAAATTTCATCAAAATCGGTTTTGATGCCCCCAAAAAGTGGGCGTGGCCAAAACTGTTCTATGGATGAATTGTAGGGAATCTGAATACCTAAATATTTGCACTCAACAAAATTTTTCGGTTTCATATAATTTAGTGAAGTTATAAAAAAGTAGGCGTGGCGGTGGGCGGATGTAAAAAAGTTTTACACTTGTACTGTATCTTTTTCTTGGAAGCCTAGATATGAAATTTCAGCGTCCTAGTTAAAAATTTAAAGCCCAAAAATCGGTTTTGCGATGAAAACGCCCCCAAAAAGTGGGCGTGGCCAAGCTTTTGTATGGGTGGATTGTAGGGAATCTGAATGCCTAAATATTTGGTCTTAACAAAATTTTTCAGTTTCATATAATTTAGTGAAGTTATGAAAAAGTGGGCGTGGCAGTGGGCGGATTTCAAAAATTTTTACACTTGTACTGTATCTTTTTCTTAAGACGCCCAGATATGAAATTTCATCGTCATAGCTCAAAATTTAAGGCCCAAAAAGCGGTGACATACGGACGGACGGACGGTCATCGCTCATTCGATTTCGCTATTGATGCTGATCACGAATATATGTATATACTTTATAGGGACTATCTCGATTATTTCGCTAGGTTACAAACTATGTGTCAAACTTAATATACCCTTGGGATAGGGTATAAAAAAACGAGCAACGTACATGTGTATATACGCCCATAACTGCAGGAGAGTTCTTTAATAAAAAACATACAGAAAAGCTACAATCCGCCTGGAACGGATCGTCTAATACCCTATCCTCCTCTCTATAAAGTGAGCGTGGCCAAATTGCATTTCGTACTCAAATATGGCTATAACCTCGAACGTTTGAGGATGTTACATGTAAAATTTTATCAAAATCTGTTTTTTGATGAAAACGCCCCCAAAAAGTGGGCGTGGCCAAAACTGTTGTATGGGTGAATTGTAGGGAATCTGAATACCTAAATGTTTGGACTTAACAAAATTTTTCGGTTTCATATAATTTAATGAAGTTATGAAAAAGTGGGCGTGGCAGTGGGCGGATTTAAAAATTTTTACACTTGTACTGTATCTTTTTCTCAGAAGCCCAGATATGAAATTTCATCCTCTTAGCTCAAAATTTAAGGCCCAAAAAGCGGTGACATACGGACCGTATCGGCTTTTGTATTTTCTGGAGATCCTTTTTGTTGTATGTAGAGAAGGTAATAAGTGGTTCTGTTGTTGCAGTTTTTGCAGCTTTGTCTGCTTCTTCATTCCCTGTAATTCCGACATGTCCGGGAACCCATACAATTTTCAGCCTATTTTTGTTAGCGATTAGTATGTCCCTAATCCCTTCTATTATAGGTGTCGTGTTGCTAATATTTTGGATGGCAGAGATTGTGGATAGGCTGTCACTGCAGACAAGTATCTTTTTATTTGTGAGTCATTTTGTAGCAAGGAATATTGCAAGAGCCTAAGCAACAAGTATCGAAAAATACTGGGGCAATATACCCTTCATATGTGTGTTGTTGACGACGTCGACCACCGCGAAAGCGGTGCGGTCTTCAGTTTTTGATGCATCGGTGAAAAGCAGTGATCAATTTGCATCTATAAATTTTTGCGTTATGTCTTTAAACATCGCTTTGTATACTTGATTGCTTGTAGTCAATCTATGGTTGTGGTGAAGGTATGATATAATGGAGGATTCGTCAAACAACCATTAAGAATGTTTAGGGGTTTTCTCAGTTCGGATTGTGATAGGCATATCCGCCCATAGCGAGGAGTGCAACGCACTGTAAATAGCCGATGACCGATGGGGTATTTTCTTTCAACATAGTGCTTTTTTGGCGTCCAGTATTATGGGTGATGCTCGAGATGTCATTAGTTTCGGGATGAGAAGAGCCGTGAGGTATTGAAGTCTTTCTTCGACCGAAAGGAGACCAGCTTCTGCTGGTCTCCTTTCGCCTTTATTGGTGTTGTTCTGAAGGCTCTAAGGACGATCCGAACGGCGGAGTGATACTGCGATTTGAGTAGTTGGAGCGAGTCCTTTGGACATTTGCCGTATACATATTACTAGGCCGTAGTCGATCTTTGACAATATAATGGATTTATAATCATAGTACTGACATGTGAATAAGAATGCTTAGATGTTACATACTTAATTATATTTAATTATTTATATTAATTATTTTTTTTTTAAATATGCATAGTGATCCTTAAAGTTAAACTTAGAGTCAAAAATAACGCCTAATATACTTAATGAATTGACATTACAAATGTTGTTATTTTTAAAATTAAGTGAAATGTGTTTTAAACAGCTCGTTTTTTTTACAAATATGTAGTATTTTAGTTTTTTCTAGGGAAATTTTTGCCCCAGAAAGGTTGCACCATTGGTCTATATCTTTTAGGATATTAGAAAATGTGGATGCAGTTTTTGTTAAATCTGTACATTTGGTGAATGTGATCAAGTCATCGGCGTACAGATAGTGCCGAATGGTATTATATTTTTGTAAAATTTGGCTTAATTCATTGAAAGCGATCATAAAAATAACTACCGAGAGTGGTGATCCTTGGGGGATACCATTTTCGAAGCTGTAGATTTGGGAGTGTGTATTGCATAGTTTTATTCGGAAGCGTCTGTGAATTAGGAATGCCTTGATGTATTCAAAAATCTTTGGGCCTATTTTCCATTGGATAAGATTATTTAAAATTATGTGTATGCCAATTCTGTCAAAGGCTTTTTCAAAGTCGATTGACATAATTGTGATATGGTTCTTTGATGATAGTGCGGACGAAACAAAGTTGTCAATGTGAAGGAGAGAATCTATTGTGCCCCGACCGTGCTTGAAAGCCACTTGGTATAGATTTATGAGGCTGTTTTTTTCTAAAAACCTTTGTCTAAAATTAAATTATATAGTGATAAAATACGTTGTTTGAGGACTAAGGGAGCATTTTTGATCCAGGGGTATGAAATTCTGTCGATGCCTCGGTTTTCCCTTTAGAAGTGTTAAGACTGTTTTCCAGTTCGATAAGTTTGATCAGAGTTTCGATAAAGTTAGCAGAAGTTGGATGGTAGAGGTTGGGTGGGTTGTTATTTATTACCGAATATTTAGCTTGGAGGAAATCAAGTGAAAAATTTGAGTCCCTGGCCTGATTAGACCAGGTTTTGGCGAATCGCTCAGCAATATCAGTATTAGATGTTAGAGTGTTTGTATCAGATCTGATGATATTTATAGAGCGAGGATAGTTGCCAATGAGGGATCTTATGCTGCACCAGAGTTGTTTACAAGAGGCTTTAGGGTTGATGTTTGAGGTAAAGTTTTCAAAGCTAGTTTTTTTGGCGAGTTTGGCTGCTTTACGGAATTGCGCGTTGGATTTGCTGTAGGCAATAAGGTTTTCTTGATTGGGGTGCTTTTTGAAATCATGCCAAGCTTTCTGTTTAGTTTTTCGGAGATTACTGCTTTCGGAATTCCACCAAGGGACAGATGTTGTTTGGAGAAAGAAACGACTTTGGGGAATGGATAAGTTAGCTGCACTTCTAATAGTTTTATTTATGAGTGCTGCTTCTTTATTTATGTTAGGGGATGGCACTGTTGATGTAATTAGATTTGATGTATAGTAAAGTAAGAAAAGTAATTTTTTGGTTCCAACTGTACGCCACCGCTGTACGTTGCTGACTGCGTACGAACCGGGCCTCACTTCAAGTTGGTGAAGAGCTGGGAAGCTGAAACCAACTTCAAGTGAGGGCCAGCATTGTAATTTTCGGCAGCGACGAACACGGTGGCAAAAGAATTAAAAAAAGTATTTTAAAAAGCGAAACTGTCATTTTACAAGAATAAAGCAAAATCACGATACTATCAGGTGTGGTGTCACACACAATAAAAAGTAAAAATCTTGTGTGGACGACCCACGATTCCAGAGATATACCTGGATTTTGGAAACACGTGAGATGAGCAGCAAGTTAACAAAGGCGCAATTACTGGAAGCACTTTCTGGTGCAAAAATCGAAGTCCCACCATCGGCAACGGTAGCGCAGCTGCGATCCCTTTACGAACAGGAGTTCTATCCGCAAAGGGAGGACACAACCTCTGAAGACTCGGGGTTCCCCGTGAGTTTCGTTACACTTTATTCCATTGCACCCACCACCGCCAGCACCATTCCGACTTCAGCAACTTCCGAAACCCCTCCGACGTCGACAAATACAGTGCACATAAGTCCTTCAACAACTTCGGAGACTTCCGTACATAAACCTTTCGCTATTGGGCCAACAACTTCCGAGATGACATCCGAGACTGCCGGTAACAACGGTACAGTCGGCGCAGGCACAACGACCAACTCCGACATAGAAGAGGAACAAGAGCTGATCCGTCTGGAACGGCGTCAACGCATCGCAGACCTCCGGCGAGAACTTGCCGAATCCGAACCCGACGTACGACCGGGCAGAAGGGTCGACTTCACCGACATCGAGAACGCGGTCCAACCCTTTTTTCGGCGATGACTCTTATGGTGTGCGCAAATGGATCGCCGACTACGAAGAAGTAACGCAGTCCCTAGGGTGCGATGATAGGTGCAAATACATCTGCGCACGTTGGCTGCTACAAGGAACCGCTAAACTGTTGCTGCGGACCGTTAGAGTGGACACGTGGGACACCTTAAAGTGTATTCTGATGCAGGAATTCGGCAAACAGCTGACCCGACAGGAAGTTTATCGACAGTTAACCCGCCGTACACGACGCCGTAGAGAGACAGTCCTGCACTATGTGCTATCCATGCAGGAAATCGCCGCACAGGCCGATGTCGAAGAAGCCGATCTAATTGAGTACATCATTGATGGACTATCAGACGTTTCAGCGAACGCGTCCATCTTATATTCAGCGAAGACTCTCTCCGAACTCAAAAGTCTATTGCCACGTTATGAAAAAAGATCTTCAGCGGTGCCCTCACGACCCACACTTAAGACTAGCGTTCCTCGGCCTTCGGCAGCACCAACATCAGAGAAAAAAACCTCAGACACCGGCTCCACCGAGAACCAGACAAGATGTTACAATTGCTCAACATACGGCCACATATCCAGCAATTGTCCAAAGGAAAGACGGCCACCAGGATCCTGTTTTCGCTGTGGAGACACAAACCACATATATAAGCAGTGCCCAAAAGCGCCAATAAGACTTGTAGGCGCCATCCAAGGGACCTCTGGCGCCAGAGATGACGAGGACGAGGAAGACAACTTAAGGCGATCGCTGGACGCAGTACAACTGGTAAGTGTCGCTTTCATCTCAGGTGAAAATAAGTGCACAGTTTCTAAAAAATGTTATTCTCTTCTCGATACCGGCAGTCCGGTTAGTTTCATCAGCCGGTCGATGCTGCCCGAAGCAACCCAAGTCGGTAATTTGTCCTACTCTAATTACAAGGGGTTAGGAAACGTCAAGCTCTATACATACGGTACTATATTTTGTTTTCTAAAACTTGCGAAACAAATACATAAAGTTCCGTTTATGATTATTCCAGATGGCGTTACACCTATGCCGTTACTAGTTGGACGCAACGTCTTATCAATTTTCAATATAACGTTACAAATTAATTTCACTCCTTCCGAGAAAACCTGTACCTTGAATATTAATAAAGAAAAATATGAAGAATTAATATCAAATCGGCTGTACTGGTGCACTTATTTACCATCTCGAGAATATAACAAAACAACGGTGGTAGTTAAGCAAAATAACCTAAGTGATGATGAGCTCTGTGGGGGCGGTTTACTCTCGAATGATAACGCGTTAATTAAAGGAATAAATCAGTTACGTAGTGATGGTTCTGTTCTTCCGACTTCAGTTGTAGATAGTAGTATATGTGAAATGTTAGCAATAGAGCCTGAACAGTTTGATGATGTTAGGATCGGACCGGAGTTGGATCGGGTAACTAGGGATAGGGTGTATAAAGTGATAGACGACAATTATACAAATTTTGATAAAACGAAAATTGAGCCGTTAAAATTCGAAATGCAGATCCGACTTACCAATGACATCCCGTTTTTCTGTCCACCCAGACGACTATCTTTTGCCGAAAAGCAGGAGGTGGATAAAATTGTGAAAGACCTACTAGATCGTCGAATCATAAAACACAGTGAATCCCCCTTCGCGTCGCCCATTGTTTTAACTAAGAAAAAATCGGGTGAAATACGCATGTGTATAGACTATCGGGCACTAAATAAAAATACCATTCGCGATAACTACCCACTTCCGCTAATAGAGGACTGCCTGGAGTACCTCGGGGGCAAAAAGATATTCACGTTGCTCGACCTTAAAAGTGGTTTTCACCAGGTCAAAGTGTCGCCGGGTTCCACACATCTTACCTCATTTGTCACCCCGAATGGGCAGTATGAGTATTTGAGGATGCCTTTCGGACTTAAGAATGCACCCAGTGTATTTCAGCGTTTTATATCTCGCATCTTCCGAAAATTTACTGAATCTAAGGATATTGTCATATATATGGATGACAGAGTCATCGCTAGTGATAACTTGCCTGACCATCTCCGACTACTTGGTGAAGTCCTACAATGCCTTTCGAGGAACGGGCTTGAACTGAAGTTGTCCAAGTGTCGTTTTGTATACCCCCGGATCGAATACTTAGGATATAGGGTGACTGAACAAGGAATTCAACCTAGTGACTCACATCTGAAGGCTATCAGGCAATATCCTATCCCCAAGAATGTTAGGGAATTCCGCAGGTTTGTGAATTCATTCTCAAGGATAGCTCTACCCTTATATGACTTACTCAAAAAAGACAAACCTTTCATTTTCTCTGCCGAGTGTGAGGATTCCTTCCGTCAACTGAAGAGTTGCCTTACTTCTTCGCCGGTACTGGCGATCTACGACCCAACCCGGGAAACGCAACTTCATTGTGATGCGAGGTCACTAGGCTACGGTGCAATTCTCCTTCAGCGACAAGACGATGATCGATTCCATCCAGTGGCATACTTCTCTAAGAGTACAACCGGTCAGGAATCCAAGTATCACAGTTTTGAACTGGAGACATTAGCCATCATATCCGCGTTGCGGCGTTTCAGGGTGTACTTAGAGGGGATTCCATTTACCATAGTTACTGACTGCAATTCGCTCACGCTGACGCTAAATAAGAAAAATGTAAATCCTCGAATAGCACGGTGGGCACTCGAACTCGAGAATTACAATTATAAAGTAAAACACCGGAGTGGAGCGAACATGGCGCATACTGACGCATTGAGTAGGTGTTACATGGTGTAGGTGTTACATACGTGTTACAAGACGACATCGTCTTCAGGAAGACCCGTACCGGTAGACTCACTCTGTACGTTCCTTCAGAAATGGAGACTAATGTTATTCGGCATGTCCATGAGAAGATTGGACATTTAGGGGTAACGAAGACATATGACCAAATCCGTATGCATTACTGGTTCACGAACATGCAAGAAAAGGTAGACAAGTTCATCAGGAATTGTATTCGTTGCATTATGTATTCCTCGCCCGTTCGTTCGGGGGAGGGTAGCCTCTTCAGTATACCCAAAGAACCGCTTCCGTTCCACACCTTCCATCTGGATCACTTCGGACCCCTTCCGTCAATAGAATCCAAGAGGAAACATATACTTCTGGTGGTTGATGCCTTTACTAAGTTTGTGAAACTCTACCCCGTCATCTTGACAAGTACCAAGGAAGTGTGTGCTTCACTAGATAAGTACTTCGAGTACTATAGCAGGCCCTCGAGAATAATTACAGACCCCGGCTCTTGCTTCAACTCACTTGAGTTCAGCTCAACTTAAATATCACACATGTTAAGACTGCCGTTTATTCCCCTCAGGCCAACGGGCAGGTGGAAAGGGTTAATCGGGTATTGACGCCCATGCTAGGGAAATTAAGCGAACCGCTTCAACATGGCGATTGGGTGCGCACACTCCGTCAGGTTGAGTACTCCTTGAATAATACAATACACAGGTCCACACGTACTACACCTAGTAAACTTCTGTTCGGGGTCGACCAGGGGAGCGTCATAGTGGACAGGCTCACCGAGTTCCTGGAAGAGAAGGGTTTAGGTACTATCGAAAGGGATCTAGTAGAGATAAGGGAGAAAGCGTATCGGGAAATGCACAGAGTTCGGGAGTACTTATGTGGAAGGAGATTACGTTGTGATACGGAACGTCGATACGACAGTCGGTTCGAATAAAAAAACTTATCCCCAGATTCAAGGGGCCCTACGCAACTACCGTATGATGGTATTATAGAAGCCCGAAATATGTGCTTATGGAAAGAAAAAGAAACCTGTTGTTTTGGGAGACACTTGCCATCGTAGAGTTAAGTTAAGTTAGTCATTAGTTACTGTAGTGATCGAGGTCGATCAAAGTGTCAGATTGGCCGAGATATAGTAAAGTAAGAAAAGTAATTTTTTGGTTCCAACTGTACGCCACCGCTGTACGTTGCTGACTGCGTACGAACCGGGCCTCACTTCAAGTTGGTGAAGAGCTGGGAAGCTGAAACCAACTTCAAGTGAGGGCCAGCATTGTAATTTTCGGCAGCGACGAACACGGTGGCAAAAGAATTAAAAAAAGTATTTTAAAAAGCGAAACTGTCATTTTACAAGAATAAAGCAAAATCACGATACTAAAGATGCTATGTTTTGAAACTGCGGCCAGTTGGCTTTATCAGTTAGAAAGCTTGGAAGCCGTCTTGAGTTTAAGGACTGAGTAATTACCGTCACTGTTGTGATTAGAGGAAAATGGTCACTACCGTGCAGGTGAGGGAGTGTTGTGCATGTGGCGTAGGGATATAATTGTGAGGAAATGAGGGATAGGTCGACATGGGTGAAGGTATTGTGGGTAGAGCAATGAGTTGGTTTACCATCTTTTAATACAACCAAGTTAGAATTTGAAGTTAGAAATAGAATAGGAAGTCTTCCACAATTTTGCCCCTAGTATTTGTATTCCGAGAGCCCCAAAGGGGGTTCCAAGAGTTGAAATCACCCGTAATAAGCAGGGGGTTTGAAAGGTATTTACTATATTCTCGATTTCAGAGACAGAAAAGGTTTGCTCCGGAGGGATGTATAAGGATATAATTATGATTTTTTGTTTTAGTTCAATTAAATCTGTAATGGCCGATATTGGAGAGTTGATTTCAATAAATCTGTGGGGAAGAGATTTGTGGACTAGGAGACCTATTCCTTGTTTAGCTGTGCTGTTTGTTGGGAGATTATAAAAATATAAAGCATATTGCTTCGGCGAGTAAGGATTTGTGACTTCCACCGGTAGATGGGTTGCTTGGAGCGATATGACAGAGGGTTTAAGGTCGTTTATCAATAACTGAAGCTCGTAATAGTTATTGGAATAGCCATCCAAGTTCCATTGTAGAATTTTTAATGGTGTGTTTTTTGGTGCCGGAGACTTTTGGACTATATAATCAGCGTTATATTGAGAAAAATCAGGGATTAAGTTAGAAGATGTTAAGAATTGACTCTGCAAAACAGATGTTGAACCGTAATCGAACTTGGACGATTCAACCCCTGAATTGCAGAGCCATTTTTTTTTTTTTTTCCTTTAGGGAAGGCGAAGAATGCATCATGCACCGTCTAGAGGTTTTCAGTCTCTTGGTGTGTCAGACTCGTACTGTGTGCTCGTACAGTACACCTACTAACTAAACTCCCCCCTTCCTTTGGGTCTCGACAGGCATAAATCCACCCCGGAACTGCTTCGGGCATTACTTCAGGGTGGTGCCACTTTCTTTGCCTATGGGCTTCGCTTTCTATTTCGGCCTTTTATTAGTCTATGTTTCTCTGTTCCTCCCTTTTCTTGGTTCTCAGTACTGTCTCGATAAAGGAAGATATCATTTTGCTTACGGCGTTGTCTGGAGAAAAAATACCTATCTCTGACTCCAATCTGATCCTCTCTACTATCCATCTACTGAAGAAGGTATGGTAAGCGTCGTCTTCCGGGGTGTCGCCGTATTGACAGACTGCGCTCTCCACTTTTCCCATTTTGCAGAGGTATCGGTTAAAGTTACCGTGTCCACTTAGGAACTGGGTGATGAAGTAGTTCACGTCACCGTGTTCTCGATCGGTCCACGTAGCCACGACCCTTATGAGCCTCGCGGTCCATCTACCTCTCGTTTCAACGTCCCATCTGCTTTGCCACTTTTGTTTGGTAAGCTTCGCCTCTGCAATTTCCGTTTCTGCTCCAACTTCCGTCTTCTTGTCGTGGACGTACTTCCTTTCCGCTGCCAGGAGATCAATGGGGATCACTCCGGCTATTACGAGAACGGCTGGTTCAGACACTGTGCGGTAGGAGCTTGCGACACGAAGGGCTCCGCGCCTTTGCACTGCGGCCATCTGCTTTCTGTATCTTTCACGGTTAAGTGCGTCGGCCCAGATCTCACAGCCTCCTCACAGGAGGATGGCGTGCGTGATCGACATAAGGAGTCTTCGTTTACTCATAGTTGGCCCTCCTACGTTTGACATGATCCTACTTAGAGACGTTGTGATCTTAGCGGCTCGATCGGATGCTGACTTAATCTGCTGCCAAAAGGTAAGTTTGCAGTCCAGGGTTATTCCCAGGTATTTTACTGCATCCTTACTGGTGATCATATCTGGCCCAACATGAGACTCTAATTGTGTTGAAATTCGCTTCCGGGTCAGGAGCACGATTTACGTCTTCTCCGCAGAATCAGGATTGGTAGGTACTAAAATGTTATTAGATGTCATCATCATAGGGTTGCGAGATGTGAATAAAGTATTCGTTATTTTGTATGAGAGATTGGGTGAAAGCAGATATGGGTGAGTTTGAAGGTGAAATATGTTGGGTATTTGCTGTTGAAGTTGGGTTTGGATTGTGTATAAGATTATTTAAGTTGGTGTTTAAAGAGTTATTGTTTTCGAATTATTGTAAGTTATTTGGGTTTATTTTAGTGCCTGCTGAGTTTGGGTTGATCGGGAGGGTTTCGGGATTGCGAGATAGGGGTGTTTTTTTTAAAATTATGATGATTTACTTTGTGTAGAATTGTTTTATCTTGCGAAGGAGAGATGGAGTGCATGTCTACCTCGGTTATAGCAGACAATGTTTGGGGTTTTTGCTAATTTAATGTTGGACTTTTGGCAGGTTGTTTGGTTTGGTTAGGACTTGTGGTTAAGGCAGTATTGGAAGCTGTTGGTATGTTGGGTCTGGAGTTTTCGGAAGATTTGGTTTTAGTTTGTATCACTGTTTGCTTAGCTTTTTCTGAAAAAGAGACTGTGATTGAGTTTGCAGGTAAAGGGCTTTGTAGATTATAAAGGCGCCTAGCTTCGGCCATGCTGCATTTGTTTGTTGTTTTTATTTTTAGCATTTCTTTGATCTGGATGTACTTAGGGCATAATTTTGATGAAGACGGGTGGTTGTCTAGACAGTTAGCACACATCACACGTGTGCATTCACTGGGATCATGGGGAGGGAGGTTGCAGTCTTCGCACAACTTACGTTTGGTACAGCGCTTGGTGGTGTGTCCAAGTAGCTGGCAGTTAGGGCATCTCATGGGTGAGGGGATGTATTCTTTGGCTTTGGCATTGTAACCAATTGCAATTGACTGGGGCAGGAAATATAGGTCAAACGTGAAGAGCATTAAACCTGTTGGCTTTTGAACACCGTCTATCCTCTTTGTGAATTTATAGACTTCACTGACAACTTGGAACTTCATATTAAATATGATTTCGTCCTTGCTGACATTAACCAGCCATGGAGCATATACTATGCCCTTGGACGAATTAAGTTGTTTGTGTAGGGTAGCAGACACTGGGCATTGATTTGCAATGTTTGTTAATTTAAAGAATTTTTCTGCTACTTTCTCGGATTTTGCAAGGATTAGTAGGCTGCCGTCACGAAGTGAGCAAACGCTGTCATATTCCGTACTGACTGCGTCAATTACTTTTTTTAGTACGAATATACTTACACTAGATAGTGGAGTTTCAGCATTTTTTGCGGCGATAACAATAAATTTTGGATTCCTAATGTTCATAGATGTTGGTAACTCAGGGTATTCTTGGAAGTTAGAGAGTCGTTTATTTTTTTTTTGCCCTGGGCTCAAGCGACCAATTGTCGGACAATAGGTTGTAATAATTGCCGGGCTTGTCATTGGGCCCATGATTTATACAATAACTAGAAAAAAAGGTTATAAGTTTAATAATGTTAATTATTCACACCACGCGGGAAGAACTTTGCAAAACTTTGAAAGGTGCAAGGGAGACAACAGTAGTTGTCAATATGTCAAATCAAAACATAACCAGAAAAAATAGGTCTTCACGCTACGAGAGTAAGATGACGACTGAAAAAATATATATATATATATATATGTATATACATATATAATAAAATAAAAAAGAAGTTTAATTTGAGAAAAATCCACATAACATATGTAGTTATAGACAAAAAAAAAGAAAGGGGAGAAAAAGAAAAGTGATCGTGAAAAGAAAAAAAAAGAGTTCGTTCAATCCTATTCGTGATTTTATCTTTTCTTGCATAACATAGAGATGATGTGCACACCATCCGGAGGACATTACGTATATATGGGGTAAGTGATATCTTTAAGTATCTTCAATTTAAATGGACGAATTAAAGAGTGCGATTAATTTTTTTTTCCTTTTTCTTTCTTTCATTTGCATATTTTGTATTTACGTATTATATGCATTCGTCATACTTGTTGACGTGCATCGGATATTGTTATAACAACTAAAAGTATGCAACTATTATTTTTTCATATTAATAATATGTATATAATCTTACATAACGAAGTACACTGACAAAAAAAAAATAATTGGGTGAAAACAAATGTTGATTGTCATATGGTATATTTTTTTTTTCTTTTTATTTTAGAAGATTTTGTTTCCTTTTTTTTCCCTTTATTAAAAATATTAATAAATTGTATGAAGCATATTTCTTTTTGTGTTATCCTTTTTCTTTGCGATTTCAGAATTTTATTTTTATTTCCTCCCTACGTTTATCTTTCACCGGATGATGAAAGAATATCTGGGAAGTCGATTCTTTTTTTTTATTACGTTTGTAATTAAGATGACTTTACGATAGGTACACCTACTGGAGAAGTGACCGATAAGCTGGCTATACGGTAACCTAAGATGACGACGAAAAAGGAGCACACAATGGGTTAAGTTATTTTTTTGGTATCAATTTAGGGGCTACGATCAACATGGAAACATGGTAGCCAAGGAAGTGCCGGGTCGGTTTCCTTCACAGGATCCGGTTTGACGCAGGGGTGGGTTATCTCCCGGAGAGCAAATCCGTCTAACGCTCTCCCTCTCACTGAAAGACACCTTGGAGAGCAACCAACACCTTTAGCTTTCCCTCGCGTAGTTTTCAGGACATTTCGGGTCCCCTCAACAATTTTGTAGAGACAACTCCATCTAATCTCAGGCATGGAATAACATAACAACCGTCCGTCGCTGCTGCAGCAAGATCCCCCCTAATCCGACGAGCTAGAACCTGGAGGGAGCTAGCATGCCTACAGCTGCAAAGGTGCGGACACCCTTCCGTCCTGGCTGCCCGGACTGGCCCAAGAAGTCCTGTAGTTTTGGGTCATAACGGTGGCATAATGGGCGGAAGATTCTGATGAAAGGTTGTTTCCCCTTCGGCCACAACGGCCCGTGACCAATGCGGAGGAAGATGCGCCCGACCGCGCCTCTGGTAATGGTGAGCATCCGAACCAACAGAGTCACGCAGCCGACCTTTTTAATTCCGTTACAACGTCTTGGGTGTTTTCTAGGATCTGCCGAAGTGTGAAGATTTGATCGATTGTGGACTTTCCTGGTCTGAAACCACACTGATAGGGGCCAATCAGGTTGTTGAAGAAGGGTTTTAGATGTTCATACAATATGGCAGATAGGATCTTATACGCGATGTTTAGGAGACTGATACCTCTGTATTTGAGGGGGTCTCCTTTCTTATTTAACCGGCAAACGGTGCTGAGGTTCCATTCATCAGGCATACAGTCATCTGACCATATTTTAGAAATGAGTCGATGTATGCTCTCTACGAGGTCATTTCCAGCTGCTTTGAACAGCTCAGCTGGTATGCCGTCAGGTCCAGCAGCCTGGTTGGATTTAAGCTTGGATATTGCTATCCTCACTTCGCTTAGGTCAGGTGGACGGAAGATTTGGCTATCATAATCTATGTTGAATGGTCCATTCTGCCTGACAGCGGGATGTTGGTCTTCGTCGCCATTATACAGTCTGCAGAACAAATTTTTCCTCCGACTCTACTACGAGGTTTCCTTCTTCATCTCTACAGGTTTCTGTACGTGTCTTGTTAGCCTGACACGTTCTTATTACCTGTTGGTAAAACTTCCGTACATTATTCCTGGAGTATAATAACTCGTGCTCTTTTTTCTTCTTTCGGAGAAGCCGATGTCTCTTTTGCTCGTAGAGCTCATGAGCCAATCTTCTCCTTCTTTGCAGCGCCGCTTTGTATGTCTTTTGTTTAGCTGCATTTACTTGCCGGCACTCTGTCAAACCATGGGTTTCTTTGTGGTGGTCGAGCGAAACCCAGCACATCAGTTGCGGCACTTCTGATGGCATGTTGGCAGCGTTACCATTGGTCCTCGGCATTTGATGCTGGCGGCATAGGAGTCGTAGCAAGATTTCGGAATACGCGTTCGGCAAATGTTCTGGCGATCTCTTGCGATTGCAGCTTTTCAACGTTATATCTTCTCACAGTATTTGTTCTTTGTTGCAACGTTAGGGATATCCGCATTCGTACCGTGGCTGCAACAAGGTAATGATCCGAGTCGATGTTGGCTGCTCGGAAGGTTCGGACATCCAGAATACTGGAGGCATACCTTACGTCGATCAATTGTGATCAATTTGTCTGACAGTTTGATGAGCAGGAGACCGCCATGTCCCCTTGTGAATATTGAGATGTGGATACCGTGAGCTTGCTATAGTGACGTTTCGCCCCGCAGCGAAGTTAATAAGCCTAACTCCGTTTCCGGACGTGGTGTCGTGGAGGCTGTGCTTACCAATTGTCCTACCAAAGATGTCCTCCTTTCCTATCTTGGCGTTACAATCGCCCAGAACGATTTTAACGTCATACATATTTCGGACACTGCTCGTAAGTGTTGTCGAGGAGTTTGTAGAAACATTTTTTGGTGGCGTCGTCCTTGTCTTCAGTCTAGGGCCTCTTCTAATTTTTCGGCTGTACGTGGTCTGTTAAGGGTCCGAGCATTCCACATGCAGATCCGAAGGTCGTTGTCCTTATTTTGATTGCTGGGGTCGTCAACAGTGAGTCCATCAATATCCGAGGCTTGTGTAGGTTTCTGAACTATTAAATTTTTTCCGTGGTCGGGAAGTTACCCCTACGCACAACCACCAACCTGAAAGACCAGTTCCCCTTTATAACCTTAGGACGCGGGGCCGGATTTTCCGGAGTCAGTAACCCACTTCGGAGATATGAGTGCTGCCGTTGGCCCATTAAGGGCTCATCCGCCACCAACTCTTTTCCAATTCCTTTGTTCAGTGTTGGAGATCCCTATAGACCTGGGATCCGAATAAGTCAGAGCAGCTCATATAGGGATTAGACTAGAAAGTTCGGCCTAACTGGAACTGCGGGCGCCACCGTTAATTCTATCTGGAGAATACGTCCGCTGTCATCCAGATCAAGAGGAAGTGCCTTAGTGAGAAAACACCCCTCGCCCCTCTCTCGTTTGCTACCATCAACGACCTTCCAAAGGGGTTGGTTACCCAACTCCAGCCGAGGTACTAGGCACCCAGCAGCCACCAAAGCGGAGATGTAGAGTAGGAGTTGTAGTGCAGTTAACGGAGCCATCCAGATACCTGGATCTAAAAGCCTTGTAAAAAGTTATGTAAATGTAAAAACCCTTACCACATTACAGGGGTCTCTGATGTGGTGGACCTCCTTTCCCCCATACTCGTGGGATCTAATATGAACCAATCAACAACAAGCAAAACAACTATAACAGAAAAAATTCAAGAAGAACAAAATAAAAAAAACACATCTCAGGAACCGAAAGCACAGAAGAAAACCCGTTTATGAGAAGTTCTGTACTGATGCGATCGCCGCCGATGAAAACAGCTGAGGAGACAACACAAGAAGAGATAATAAGTGTAGCAACTCCGTCCAAGCCATGCAGTGAGAAGACACCATCACAGACACCGTTGAGCTCTCACCTCAGCGAAAAAAACACCAGCAGTTTGGCGTCCGAGAACAGAGTGGATGTAAAGGCCAAAGAAACAATTGAGGAAAGAGATAAGCGGGAAGCCATGCAATCTCTAGGGAAGAGCATCACTGCATTGATGGAATTCATCAAGGGGAAAAACAATGTCCATCTGGAGATAAGAAAGTTGGCAAGTACAATACGCAGACACTACAACTGCGTGGTAAAGGGCGAAAAGGCCAAAACAGAGCATAGAAGATCATCAAAAGCCACCCGTGAGCGAATCGACTTCTTCTTCTTCGAGGAAACAACTGCCAGAGCCGAAAAGAAAAAGGACTAGGTCTCCAAATAACGAAGATCACCCAACGCCAACATACGCGGACGTCATCTTGGAAAATGTGCCAAAGGTGACAAATCAAAGCGCTCGTAGGAGCCAACAGGAAAAGAAAGAAAACGCCGCAGAGAAAAATCTGGACCCGAGACCGAAACCCAGAAACATCGGGGCAAGTGTGAAAGCTCCGAACCGTGATAAAAACAAGCCGGAGTGGAAAAAAGTGCCAGAAAAAAGGCTGAGCAAAAGGAAAGATAGAACCTCAGAGCACCAAAGTAAAATTCTTCAGGTTATCGGGGAAGTGGCGGAAGTGAGGTCCCTAATACACGAGGTGCTTATTGAGTGCAAAGACCTAGACGGTGTCACTACAAAGGAAGATATTTGTCAAGCAATGTCCGAGCAATTCGAGGAATTAGGTGGCATGCAGGTCACTTCTATAAAATCCATAAGGACAGCCTATTGAGGAACGCAAACGGCAGTCATTAGCATCCCGATAAGCGCCGCCAAAAACATCCTCAAGGTTGGAAAAATAAAAATCGGAAGGGTGGTATGTCGCATACACGAAAAAGTTATACCGCTACGATGTTTCAAATGCCTTAACTTTGGGCATCTAGCAAAGGCATGCAAAAGTGCGGTGGACAGAAGTGACGATTGCGTTACGATTTCATCTGTCAAAGAACTGTACCAATGAAGCGCGATGTGTCCTTTGTGAAGAACGGGGATGTAAAAACAACAAACATGCGGCAGGAAGCATAGTATGCCCTGTATACCAAGAAGCGGCAAAAACTGCAAGAAAAATATGAAAGTGCTACAGCTAAACTTAAACCACTGCGAAGCGGCTCAGGACCTCCTGACACATGCCCTTCGCGAGTTAAAGATTGACGTGGCTGTAATATGCGAGCAGTACAAGAACCTCGGGGATAAAGTCTGGACTGCGGATAACTCAAAGAGAGCTGCTATCTGGACCTGTGGAATCGACGCCTTCGAAGAATAGGATTCGTGCGAGCAAAGGTCAAGGGGGTATACATCTACAGGTGTTACGCATCTCCAACCAGCACGCTGGAGAATTTCCAGGGCATACTGGATAGACTCGTAGATGATGCTAGAGGGCGTAGTCCAGCAATTATAGCTGGAGACTTCAACGCATGGGCCACCGACTGGGGAAGCACGCGGACAAGTAGAAGAGGCGAAGCTCTGCTAGAAGCCATGTCAACACTCGATGTCATACTGCTTAACACAGGAAACGAGCACACCTTCAGCAGAAATGGCGTAGGCTCCATAGTAGATATAACCTTTGCAACTAGTTCATTTGCAAGAGGTGCAAGATGGAGAGTCAGTAAGGATTACACCCACAGTGATCACCAGGCCATCCTAATCGTACAAGGATAGGCGCAAGGACCTAAAACTAGCCATCCGAAGCAGCAAAAGCAACAGCTTTAAAGAACTCTGCGAGAAATCAGATGTGAATCCATGGGGAACCGCCTACAGGATAGTCATGACAAAGCTTAAGGGCACTAGGGCGCCTTCACCCTCATGCCCCTCCCTTATGCTAAAGATAGTGTCCGGGTTATTTCCACCGCAAGCACAAATAGAGTTACTTTCAGCGCAAGCACCTCAGGAAACATACGGGGTTCCGCCTGTCACCCAAGTAGAACTCCTGAACGTATGCAAACGGCTCGGCAATAAAAAGTCACCTGGACTGGATGGCATACCTAACAAGGCCTTTAAGTTAGCTATAAAAACAAACTCAGAGGCATTTGTGGAAATGTACAACAGGTGCTTAAATGAAGGAGTTTTTACAGACCAATGGAAAAAGCAACGTCTGGTACTGCTGCCTAAAGGAGAAAAACCACCAGATGAGCCCTCGTCGTATCATCCCATATGCCTGCTAGACACAATGGATAAAATACTACAGCGGCTCATGTGCAACCGACTGGAGGTGGCAATTGATGAAGTCGGAGGACTCTCGAACCAGCAGTATGGCTTTAGAAAGGGTCGTTCTACAGAAGCTGCTATACGGAGGGTGGCTTAACCTTGGAGGAAGCTATCCAGGGTAGGAGATGGAGAGCGGGTGCAAAGAAATATGGAGCTATAGTAACGCTGGACGTCAAAAATGAGTTCAACTCTACAAACTGGGGTCTCGTAGTGCACTCACTCAGATCAAGGATGGTGCCATGGCCATTAATAAAAATTATGCTCAGCTACTTTGAATAACGGTTTCTATTCTATGATACCGATGATGGAGTAAGGCAGTACCACATATCAGGTGGAGTTCCACAAGGATCAATATTAGGACCTATTCTATGGAACATTATGTACGATACGGTTCTAAGACTTGAAATTTGTAGTGAGGCGAAAATCACAGGCTTTGCCGATGACATAGCAATTGTGGTGATAGCGAAACACCTGGAAGAGATAGAGGACATTGATAATAAATGTATTCGTCAAGTAAAGCGATGGATGTCAGCAGCTGGACTAGAGCTCGCAGATCGGATCATGATATAATGTCAAAACCGGCTATCAGATACCTAGGTGTGATGATCGATGCTAGACTCGCTTACAAGGAACACCTTGAAAGAACGTGCAATAAAGCTGCGAAGGTGAGTGCTGCCCTGTCCAGAATAATGACGAATATTGGAGGACCTAGACAACAAAGGAGACTAGTCCTGTCAAGAGTGGTGCAGTCCATCATAATGTATGCCGCACCAATATGGGCCAAGACTGTAACAGTCAAGTCGTACGCAAAAAAATAGACTCAGTCAACCGACTGTGTGCATTGAGGGTTTGCTGTGCATACCGAACAGTATCAGAGGATGATATATGTGTCATCGCGGGGTTGCTACCAGCGGATATCCTGGCCACCGAGCTACAGAGGACCTACGATGCCAAAATTCAGGATCCCCAAGCTTCAGTCAGAGATATCCAGCTAGAAGAGAAACAACGAAGTATGAGAGCATGGCAAGTGAGATGGACCCACTCTACAAAGGGAAGGTGGACCCATCGACTCATACCAGATGTCCACAAATGGATGGACCAAGACTACGGAGAAGTAGATTTCTACTTAAGCCAGTTCCTAACCCGACATGGCTGCTTTCGAGCGTACCTGAATAGGCTTGGTATAAAAGAGTCTCCATATTGTTTAAACCGCGGCGAGTCCACCGAAGACGTATAACACGTATTTTTTCAATGCCCTCTCTTCAGTCGAGAGCGCAGATTACTAGAGGAAAAAATCGGAGAAAGACCAACTTCTGAGAACTTAGTGGATCTGTTAGAAAATTAAAAATGTATTATCATTTAATTAGAACGTTTTATTTTCTTGCTTGACGCAAAACGAATTAATAATAGAATATAAACAGAGAACTATATAAACTATTTTCAAGTATATACATAGGCTTATACAGGCAAGTAGTTATGCATATATAAGTATGTATAACAACAGTTGATAACAAACAACTGGAAGTGTGGTGTAGGATTGCCATTTACTTCAACACTTTTCCTCAATCCCATGCCACACATGATAATAAAACTACATTAAACCTAACATAGTTAAAAACTTCATATGTTTAGTTTTCTGCAGGTTTTTAGTCAAAATGTCTGCAGGCATCTATTTAGTTGAAATGTATTTCAAGTCAATCAGCTGCTTCTAGAAAACCTCTCGAACGTAATGAACTCGGATGTCTATATGTTTGCTCCTAGCGTGGTACACCGGGTTTTTCACCAATTGATGAGAGCTTATATTGTCACCATATAGTTCGGTCGGCTTATCTATTATTTTTTGAAACCCAAGTTCAAGTAAGAAGTTCCTAAGATAAACAACTTCTTTTGCTGCCGAAGACAAAGCCATGTACTCGGCCTCCGTACTACTTAGCGCAATGGATTGTTGCTTCCAGGACTCCCAGACTATAGCTGCTCCAGCCAAATAAAAAACGAAACCAGTGTATGATCGCCTGCCAGCACAACTACCAGCCCAGCCAGCGTCAGCGTATCCTCGCAAATGTTCACCTGTTTTCTTATAAATAAGCTTTAAGTTGATCGTATGACTTAGGTACTTGAGAATTTGTTTTGCTGCCGTCATGTGTTCTATGTGAGGATCCATATTAAATTGTGCTAACTTGCAGACACTGTGCACTATATCTGGTCTTGTAGATATACCAAGGTACATCAAGGATCCAATCAGCGATTGGTATAACTTCGCATCCACTTTTGTACAATTAGAACAATCCTGACATTTTTTCAGCTTCAGGCCTGGATTAATCGGGGTACAACATTTTCTTGTCTCCATCATATTAAATTTTTGTAGCAAATCGATAATAAATTGTTTTTGAGAAAGTCTGATGGTTTTGGAACCTGAGTTGCGGTTTATTTCCATTCCGAGAAAATAATCAATCTCTCACTTATCGACAACTTCAAATTCCATTTCGATCTGTCTTTTTATCCATGTCAATGTTTGATTCCTAGAGCACGCTATCAAAATGTCATCAATATAAACTGATAATATGTTGATTTCACCATTTCTCTTTAAAATATACGTGCAGTGTTAACTTTGCAAGCGAATGAATCCAATTTTGTTTAAAACTGTATGTAATTTTTCGTTCCATTGGCGTCCAGATTGTTTGAGGCCATCCATATATTGCCTTTTGTATTTTACACACTTTCTGTGGACATGTAGGATCAATAAATCCTTCAGGCTGCATTGCTGCAAACCATAGATTTGCATCCTTCCTTTGCATAGCCTCTTTGACGGTCGTTGGATTTCTGCCGGTGTTTGGATTGCCTTGAATTTGGATTTACCGGGTCGTATATTCAACATTATCGCCTTGCAGCCAAACGTTTTGAAGTAAGAAACTGATGGTTTTCTTCCATACCAAGCTTCAAAGGGTGTAACATTGTTCAATACCTTAGTTTGTGCTCGGTTTCGCAAATAAACTGCTGTGTTTACGGCCTCTGCCCATAGCGATTCAGGCAAATTTGATCCAAGTAGCAAGCATCGTGCCATCTCCACAACCGTGCGGTTAGCACGCTCAGCCATTCCGTTCTGCCTCATTCCGAGAGAAATTGATTGAATTCTGCACTCAAGTATTCACGGCCGTTATCAGTTCTCAGGACTTTAATTCGCTTTGATGCCTGCGTTTCGACTTCGGCTTTGAACTTTCGAAATGCATCCATGATATCACTTTTTCGCTTTAAGAAATATACAAATATTTTACGTGAAAAGTCGTCTATGAATAACGCAAAATATTTGGCACCACCATTTAACATAACCCTCATTGGACCTCATATATCACTATGTATAAGTTGAAGCACACATTTACTTTGTTGCTCCGGGGATCTTTTACAAAATGGTTTTTGACAAATTTTTGCTTTGTAACAAATCTCGCATTCTCTTTTGGAGTAATTGAACAATTTCAATCCGTGAACCATATTCATGTTATTTAGTAACCGCAGACTTTTACTATTGATATGACCGTATCTATTATGCCACATAACACATCGGCTTTGATTTAGAACACTAAATAATTTTTCATTGTTGTACGCGAATGAAAACAAGTCGCCATCTCTATCACCGCGCATGATAATCTCATTGTTGATATTAAATATAGTAATGACATCTTTTTTATTTGCACAGTACAATTTCGCGCTGCTTTAGCCAAAGAAAGAAAGTTGTATTTTAACTCGGGTATATAGGAGAACATTTTTCAAAATAATTTTGCTGTATTATGTATCTATTCTCACATCACCTATTCCCGTTGACCACAGAAATTTTCCTCCAGCTAATTCGATTTTTTCCTTGTGTTCTTTTAAACTAGTAAACATATTACGACAGCAACACAAATGTGATCTAGATCCACTATCAAATATCCATATATTAGTGTTTAAAATCGTACCCCTTTGATGATGTGCATTTAACATAGCAAATGTATTTAATGAATTGTTAGACACCGCTGAAGTATTTGTTTCCTTCCTATATCGACAAGCGTTTGACATGTGTCCCTTTTTCTTACATATATAGCATTTACCTTTAAATAATTTATTGGTTTGTGATTGCGGTTTTCCAAATTTCTGTTTGTTTAAGAATGCAGTTTCGTTGTTTTCGATATTAGTTGAAACTTTTGTTCTTCTTTGCCCTTCCTCTATTAATTTAGTTTTTCACGTGATTCTATGGCAACGATAAAGCTTTCATATTCCTTGGGAAGACTGGATAGTAGTATTATTATCACAAGCTCGTCTTGTAACCTTAAGTTTATCTCGGATAACTTCTCGACGATTTCGTAAAAATTTCTTAAATGATCTGCCATGGAGGAGTTTTCTGGCATTTTTAAATTCAGCAATTCCTTCTCATCCTTCGTATCCCAAGTTGAAGCTTCAGTAGCAACCGTTGGTCGAGTCTCATTTAAATATTTCCATAACTCGCTATGGATCAAAACAGATTTCATCTGGATCTTCCAACCTTCATAATTGTTGTTGTCCAGTTTTTCTATTTGGTAGAGAGAACTCATCTTTCTTTAAATATAAACAATAATATTAAAACAATATATTAATGCAACAATAATTAAATTAAATCTTCTAAAATATTTTTCCTCCTGGGCCCATAACCATTTGTTAGAAAATTAAAACCACTAGCCAGTCAGCTGCTTGACGAATGGCTGTGACCTCGGCTTAAAAAACGCTGCAATAGTTTGGAAGGTTAAAGGAGAGGCGAATATCCAGGTTTTCAGAGAAGACTTCAGCACCGACTCCGTCTTCTGTTTTGAATCCATCCGTGAAAATTGACAGCGATTCGTGGTACAGGACATCCCGTTGCGTCCATTCAGTTCTGTCTGGTATTGAGAAGTTATAGCCCAAGTTGAAGTTGTATTCAGTGGCGAGGTGCTCGGTGACTTGTGGAAAATGACGAAGCATCCGTAATATTCTGGCATGTCCAATGTGTTGTCCATTTTTCACAGCTTCTCAGCCTTATTGCTGAGCAGGCAGCCAGTTGCTTGCTGACTATGTCAATTGGGAGCATATATGTATATATATATTGCTCGAGAGATTACGAACCAACAGCATTGGGACTCCTTTCGTCTCTCTTCCACGATCCATCTCAGCCGGAGAGTCTCTTTGGATTTCTCCACAGTTCCTCTCTGGCTTTGATTCCTCGTGTCAAAGCTAGCATCTGTTTAACAGAAATCTGGTTCATCCTCTGGGTTTCTACCCAGTGGCTCCCCAGGACATCCGTTCTTCTGCTAGCTAGCGCCGGACATTAACACAAAATATGTGCTGCCGTCCCGACTTCCTGTAGGCATAGTTCACAGGTGTCGTCCTCCAGAAGACCCATCTTCTTAAGATGATATCCGAGATTCCCAAAACTTGTAGATAACGATACCACCCATTTCAGTGTTCTTCGAACTAAGTTTAGAACCGCTTTGTGAGTGGTGCCAATCGGCATTTTAAAAGCCATTTTCGCCTGCCTGCAACCTTCCACCGTTGACCACCTTCTCTGGTGTTCCACCGCGGCCCAGTTGTTAATCAGGTGTTCTAATATCACTCTGCCAATTGGATCTTTATTCCATCCATAGGCATATTCAACTCCTTAATCGCGTTTTTCACGAGATCCAGGACTTTCCTGTAATCGTAGATAGTACCGCGAATTATGGATGGCCGATTTTTGAAATGTTTATGAGTCCAGTCGATGGCAATTTCCCTCGTAGATGTCGATTTCGATGAACTCGAATTAAGTGGAGTCAAGTCGATGGCATCCGGTATTTTGCTGACAGCTGGTATGTCGGTTATTGGCACCGACATAACTACTCCCCCTTTTGTATAGCTCTCCTGAGTTTTAAAAATAATGTTTCCTAACTTATTTGTTCTTATATATATTGCTAATGCTATAGCTAAGTGTAATACTATAATACCTATGCATATGTTCAACAATAAATGATTCTTTTTTCCGTATTTCAGTTCCTTTATGTGTTTTATGTTTGCAATTAGCTTTAAGACAATTTCATCAAAAGTTAGTTGATCTTGAATTTGGTCTATTTTTATTTCGCTAGGTATTACGAATCTTTGTTCAAACATTTCTTTTTTGTTATTGAATGACTGGTTTCCAATTTGTAGTTCACAATTATTAAAATTTAGTAAATAATTTCCATTTAATCGAACAGTTCTTTCATCACAAGTACTTAAACTAACATTTTTATTATTTTTTAATAATATTAGTCCTTCTTCAATTTCGACAAGTTCCGTTTTAAAATATTTTATTCTCATACAATTTTGACTATACATGACTTCGATTTCTTTAAATTCTTTACGTCAGTGTTTTTTTTGCAAAACAATTTTTTCATTGTTTTCATTATTTTCATTATTAAGAGCCGTTATAAGATATTTCTTTGTAACAATAATTTCATTAGGTATTTTGATAGCGAATAGGATTTTATTATTTTCATATTTGGCTGTGCCAAGTTTTATATTCTTCAATTTTTCTAAGTCAATATCATATCTTGTTATCTCCTCTTTAGTTAATATATTATTTCCCATTATTCCTAACCTACTTGACGCTATATTATTCTGAATTTGTTCTACGTTATCTCTGATTATTCTAATCTGTGATAATAACTCTAAATATCTAATTTTATTGATTAACTTTACATTATCGAACTGTTTTAGAATATCAGCCCTATCATTTTCAATTGTCTTCTTAATCATCGAAAAAGTATTATTAAAGTGGTCATTAATAGAGACTAGGTGGTTACTTTGTTCTATTAAGTTGTGGTTATTACTATCCATAATTCGTAAGTGTCCTTCAATGTTCTGTCTATCGTCGTCATCCATGGTTCCGTAAACCCATTTCATTACGGTTCCTGCAATGTTTATAAGTCCTCTTGTATGTCTGTGTGGTATTATTGTTTGTACTTTATAGCTGAGCGACTTTAGTTCGTTGATAAGTAAATCCCTTTCGTCTTCTACATTTATTTCCATAAGATTATCTTCTAGTTTAAAAAGTATTTGCTGAATTTCTACCGGGTTGATTATTTGAAGTATGATATCGTAATTTTTTATGATTTGAATATATCCAATGTTTATTTCTGCAATTCCGTAGCTACTCTCAATTTATTCTATCATTAAAGTTGCATCAAGTCCGGATATCATCAGTATCAATATTGTCAATATCCATTTGACCTGCGAATTTGTTTGGACGTTTAATATTTATAGGATGAATATTTTCTGAGTTTAGCTTTCTATACCTAGGTTCATTTTTATGCCTTAATGCTCAGTAATTTTTACCATAACCTACTGATCCTGTTTTGGTAAAGTTTTCCCTATTGTTGTTTGCGTTCTTAATTGACTTTAACTTATTTTGTTTCATTAAGGTAGCTAGTTTCTGAATATCAGCCTTTCCGTCTGCAATATCTATAGGCTTATGTTTAGTTACAGAATGTATAGACTTGTTATAGAGTTCTATGCATTTAAATAACTTTTCCTGCATGATTTGATTTATATCCTGCGGTGTTTCAGTAATATGATATTTAGGTTTAAGTGGTTTTCTATCGTATTTAGAGCGATTGCAAACATCGAAATTATTTATATATTTTTCTTTTAATTGTTTTAAGTTCTTTATATATAAGTATTTCTTAAGACCTTCATAGTTCTCATTTATACCTGCATGCATTGTCTCACTTATGTGGTACTTATGAATTTGTTTAAATGCTTCATCCTTATCTTTCATATCTATAGCGTAATAAATGCATTTCACGAATTTAATATTTCGACTGAATAGTTCTATGAGTTTCAGCTGAGTTATACTCGTGTTCAGTTAACTCAGAATATATGCCAACTTTTCCTCTTTTCACAAACCGTCTGAATATGTCTGTCATGGAGTCATTCTCTATATCTTGAGCACATACATATATTTTTCTTTTCTTGTCTACTACTTCAGTCTCCTTTGACTTATTATTTGTTAAGATTATTTGCGTAAAAAACCTATTAACTATTGTATCTAAAATTGGAAAATGATCAAATTGATCCTCTTCTTGAGAGTGGATTGTGTTATCTATGCTCATTTGGTCAATTTCAAACATTTCCTCTTCATTTTGGACATTCTCTCTCTCGTCAGAGTTGAAAGTCTCTATCAAATTGATTTCACCTAAATCGGGGTTTATCCTACTTAAAAAATCTGCTGCTAATCTGCTGCTAATCAATGTTAATATTATATTCTCCTAACTTAAGAAGCCATCTTTGTAAGCGAGGATTTATATCCTTCCCTTTATATTTGGCTTGTAACCACTTTAGAGGTTGATGGTCTGTCATGAGGTCAAACTTTCTACCGTAAACATATGGCCGAAAGTAATTTACAGCCCAAACGATTCCCAACAACTCTTTTTCTGTGGCTGAGTAATTTATTTCATGAGTGTTCAAGGTTCTGCTAGCATAGCAGATTGGGTGTTCGTCTTGGGACAAAACAGCACCTAAAGCGTAATCACTAGCATCGGCTACTAATTTGAACTTTTTGTTAAAATCTGGGTATCGAAGTACTGGTGTTTCGGTTAGAAGTCTTTTTAATTTCCCAAAAGCAGTGATGCAATTCGAATCGTTTTTGTTAATTTTTGCATTCTTTTTTAAATATTTCGTCATGGCATGTGCAATTTTTGCATAATCTTTAATGAACTTACGGTAGTATCCCGTTCTGGAAGCTTAAGTCTTTGAATGCTCTCAATCTTAGTTGTATTAGGTTTAACTCCTTTTGTAGTCAGAATATGACCTAAATATTCAGTCTCCCTAGCAAAAAATGTACACTTGTCTATTTGTATTTTGAGGTTGTGTATTCTGAGTTTGTTAAGAACTTTCCTGATGTTTTCAGCATGTTCATCAATATTTGTACTGAATATTAGTATATCGTCCATATATACTACACAGATTTTATTGATATATTCTTTTAAGACTGAATTCATTAAGCGCTGAAAAGTAGCCGGCATCCTTATGAATTCATAGTGCCCTAATGGAGTGGAAAATGCTGTTTTCTTTCGCTCCTGTTCTTTGATTAATATGTGGTGAAAACCTTTGGCTAAGTCAAGAGTTGTGAAGTACTGTGCTCTGCCTAATTTTTCTAGGATATTATCTATATTTGGTATGGGAAATTTGTCGTCAACAGTTACTTCATTCAGTTTACGATAATCTATGACGATTCTCCACTTCTTTTTCCCTGAATTATCCGATTTTTTAGGTACTATCCAGAGAGGAGAGTTATAAGGAGAATTAGGTACTTTCTTTAATAATTTGTTGGTCTAACATTTCCTTAATTTGCCTACTTATCTCTTATTCATGGATTTGGGGATATCTGTAAATTTTTCAATAAATAGGATTACTACATTTCGTTACTATCTCATGTCTTATCTCATGAGCATGGGAAAGCTTTTGACCTTCTTGAAAAAACAAATCACTGTTATCTTTCAAAATACCTTTTAATTTTTCTTTTTCTTCGTTATTCATGTCTGGGCGTTGAAGAATTTTAAACACATCTGTTTTTGAATATTCTAGTAAATGGATTTCATTCTCCGTATATGGATATGAATTTAAAAATTTGATTTTGCGCCCATGGACTTCCAAAACTTCTTCATCTAAGTTTACTATTACTTGGAGGGGTTTGAGAAAATTTAGTCGGATGAGTCCATCGAATTCTTTGTTCTTAAAAGTTGTTAGCTTCCAACTCATCCATTTCTTTTCATTGAATTCTGAAGGTAATTCTGTTATTATTTCTCTATCTACTATTGTTTGACCGCTAAAAGTATTAAAATTAATTATTTTATCTAGCCTAAGTCGTTTATACTGTAATAGCTTGTTTTTGTCTAGTAAAGTAGTCGTTGAACCAGTGTCTATAAGGCATTTAAGCTTGACGTCCTCTACTGTCACTTCGACTATCGGTAAATATGTTTTAAAGGCGACAATTGAAAATTTACCTTTTCCTGTACTTCTCTTTGTAAATGACCTACTTCCATCGGTTCTACTCTGTTCCTGTTGCTAAACTGTATTGGATTCCTTTTGTTATTATTTCTATTTTGTCCAAAGTTTGGACTAAAATGTTGATTATTATTATTTCTAAACTGCCCGGAAGTTGTATTGAAGTTTTGGTTGTAGTTTGGTCTAAACTGCTCGAAATTTCTTTCCTAATTTTGATGTTGATTATAAGATGAACCGTTCATATTTTTACTATAGTTATGAACTTTTTTATTTTGAGTAAGATTATTTGTATTTCTATTAAATCTACTTTGCCTAATCATTCCATTTTCTTCCAAAGTAAAGAAGGCTTCTCGAAGAGTACTTATATTTCTGCTTAATATTATACTGGCTAGACTTGGGACTATAGCATTTATAAATGTTTTCAAAATAATGGATTCATTCACTGATGGTGAGAATTCCATAGGCTTTTTCGTATCTTGTTCATACTTAGAATTTAACTTATCTAATATACTTTTTAATTTATAAAAATATTCACTTACGTTGTTAAAATTCTTAAGGCTAACAGCTTGGTGATAAAGTTGGTGGTACGTTACCCTCACTCCAAAACTTCTGGTCAGCTCCACTTTAATTTGTTCTCACGTTGGATTGGTCCCAAGAGTTCGGATCGTTATTACACTCCTCTGTAGTATGAAATTGTAGAGGGCTTGATCGGCTTGGAATAGTGGGAGGAACAGGGTATGAACTTATGAATGATGTTAGTTCATACCCATCCTTTCCTGTGAATTCCTTAATTCTAGAAGCTTCTTTTATAAGCTCCGACACCGGTATTTGGTATTGGGGTGGATTTGGTTCAACCTGCCGACTACCTGATGCTCCTGGTTGTGATACAGGTGGATCCATCTCGATTTCCTCCGGTGGTACTTGATACGGTTTAAATGTAACTTTAATTTTATCGGCCTTTGGCATCAACATTTAAATTTTTATCTTTAGTTCACTTAGTTTGTTCTTCAGAACAGTATTTTAGTATATGTTTTACTTGACTTCTTCCAATCTTATGATATGGAATTATTTTTTTCAGAATTAGTTTCACCTTTTTTTTTCTCTCTTATACGTTCGGAATTCTAATCTTTTGATCTAGAATCCTACCTAGAAACACGGAAAATAATGAAACATACAAAAAATATCGTTTTAAAACTTTATTTTTCTTTTTTATACGTTGTTCCCTCGAGACTCATTTTCTAAGACTGTACATTAATTGTTTTTCTGTTTTTCTTCAACATATTCGCCGAGGTCAGATATGCTGAGTCCAGTCGATAGCAATTTCCCTCGTAGATGTCGATTTAGCTAAATACGATTTCGATGAACTCGAATTAGGTTGAGTCAAGTCGATGGCATCCGGTATTTTGGTGACAGCTGGTATGTCGGTTATTGGCACCGACATAACTCGTTGTCTTGTCTTGCTGTCTATAATTAATTAAAGATCAGAATTAATAAAATGATTACCAAAAATGATTTAAAACCGAATTGCTCAATGCATTTTGTATTTTTTTTCTTTGACGTTTTCAATATCTTTTTTATTGTTTTCTTTGTCAGCACACGAAAATGACATGTGCTGACATAAAAAGGATTGTTCGATTTGTGTCGCATGAGGATTTAAGTGGAATTTATTATAAATCTCGGATTTAAATGAAATTTATAGACATCAAATCGTATTGTAAATCCTTGGGATTTAGTGAAGATTTACATAGGTGGATTTAGCTAAATCCTTGCTAAATCCCGGATTTAGCTTTGGTGGGGACAAAGCTTTAGCTAAGCCTATATGGGAATAATTGTTGTTGTATTTAACTTGCAAATTTGCCAACAATCCCACATGGGCTTGAAAAAAACGCACCTAATGTTTAATTGTAAGGAAAACGTTATGTTTCAATAACCTTTGATGTAATTTTGTATCAAAAAAGCTCATCAGGTGTTTGAACCGAGCTTACCAGGGTACCAGGGAAGTAGCACAGAGTTTTTCATCACTATTCTTACGATTTTGGTATCTATCAAATCGCGCGGAAGTAAAAATCAACTGTTTACCAACAAATCACGTAAAACATTGGCACCAACGATAGAGTGAACGTACATATATAAATACATATACGTGCTTTGCTTAACCCGGAAATATAGAATAAGGTCATTAGCTAATTACATTCTCATTATGGGTGCAAGATGAATTTCCGTTTTGCAAGTTGACAAAAACTGCAATCAGATAGAAGTCTTCTGTTGCGAGACATTTTTGACAACTTTTTTCTGTTGTTCTACTTTTCGATTAAAAAATCAAGATGTTCCTTTGTTCACAATTTAAAAGACAATTAAAAGCATCGAAGATCGAAAGACTGTGTACAGCTGTATTGCTTATTATGAGAAAAACAAAGACAAAACAAATGACAAAGACCAATAAATATTAAAAAAATACTTACATGAACATTGTGATATGTCCACACCGTATTGTGGGGAATCCTTCATTTACAAATCAGTTTTTTTTTTAACAATTGGAGAAGCTGTGGCATAGAAGCTATTGTGAATGGAGCCTAGCTTGAGTTAAAACCAGTTTTCTTCTTTAAAAGCTTTTATAGAGATCAGATGTGGTGTGTTTCCTGAATAAGTATGGGTTGGTTTCCGGTTTTGTGCAGTTGGTAATGGTGGGATGGAATAGGATGTATTCACCACAATGGAGCGCCATTACACTGGCTAACAAAAGGAGTGGCTGTCAAAATAAAAATAAAATAAATGGAAAGACAAAAAAAATAATGTGATGTCGCTCGTGGGGTTTGAACCCACGACTGTTCCGTACCATCGGACCATCGTCCTTATTCGAGGATGACCCCCAAAATAACCAATATTTATATGGACTTAGATGAGGCGTACTGTTGAGCTTAAGATGGGGTGATTCTCACCCACACCGACACAAAAAAAGGCTTAACGGGTGCGTCAGTTATAAACCGGGAGTTCTTATTTGGCAGGATTTTATTGGGAAAGAAAAGAAAGTGTGGGTGAATCACCCCCAATCCCAGGACCCTACATAAGGGCGAGCGGACCCAGATTCGCTCTCTCAGTCTTATTTTGGAAATATTCGTGGAAGAATTGGTCGGTCGTGGCGGGACGGTTTCCTCAAGTGAGGACGGGTTAACGCGGCCGTAGAAGTGTTAAAAAAAGTATTTCTTTGATAAACTTAAACGTAGCGTCAAAAAAAAATACTTAAAGAAATAATGTTAGATCGTGACTAAACTAAAAATAAAAAAATAAAAACATGAAAGTGTGCCCTATATAGCCCATGCAAAAAGAAAAACAAAGTCACCCCCTCTAACTAAACACCTTAATACATACATATGTACATACATAAAAATTGCCAAACTGACAGTGTTCGCAAGATCACAAGCAAATTCACCGCACGCGCCCCAAAAAAAAAAAAACAGCTTAAGAAAAAAACCCACCAAAAACATCACCACGCCCCCCCCCCCCCCAACAACCCATACACGAAAACACCTTGAGCAACGAGACACCAGGTAGAGTTACCACGCCGGGTCTCGCAACACATCTCACCGCCTAAATAAACACACCAGTGAGCAGCCCAACAACTTCATCTTTACCACCGAGTCCGAGATATGGATTATCAACCCCGAAACATCCAGCCAGTGAGATGCAGCAGCAAAATTAAAATTTCCCACCAAAAGCGGTATCAAGCCGTCTCCCTCCTAGTCTCCTTATCGATCCCCCTTCCCTTATCTGAATTACAGTGCAGTTTATTTTAGTATTAATAATTAGAAGTTGATTAGTAAAAAAAAAAAAAGAGAAAAAAAATAAAGTTCAGTAGTGACAGCAGAAAAAAAAAAGAAATATTAAATATATGTATATAAAGGCATATACATAACTATGTATCTCATGTGATCTCTTTCTAAATTGATAAGAAAAAAAAAAGTGTACAAGGCCACCTAAAAAAAAAATTTCGTTTAGTGCTCGTTTTTTTTTTTCAACTTCCTTGTTAGGACAAATTTGGTTCCTGCGATGCTGTGCACAACATCCGGATGACATCGAAAGTACACGGGGTAAGTGATCTTTGATCTATACATACATACATATGTACATTTGTACATAACTATATTACTGAACGAAATTTTCTTTTGTTATTCGCGTATCAAGCTTTTTGATCCTGTGTATAGGATCAATGTTTAATTTATTCTTTACTTACGTTCATACTGAACTTACTTTTTTTTGGTTTTGATTACATGGTTTTTTTTACTTGTAGATGAACTTATTTACCTAATGTACAGTCTCCAACAAAAATAAAAATACGAAATTAAAGTTTTTTTATACAAATTTATTTAACAAAAAAAAATAGTAGAAAACAAAAAAAATGAATTGTATTTGTTATCCTTGCCTAGGAAATATCTTCTTCTTTCTATTGTGTTTTTTTAGATAAAATAATAAAACAAAAAGAAAATTATCTAATGGTAAAAAAATCTGATTTTTTTGTGTCTTATTCGATAGTTTCTGCTATTACTTTTTCCTGAGTACCGAATATTGGAAGGATTCACGGGAAGTCGGTTCTCTTATATTTTTTTTTCCTTTGTAGCTTTTTAGGGTGCTATTAGGGTAGGTATTTAGATGGAGAAGTGACCGATAGGCTGGCTACGGTAACATAAGATAACGACGACGAAGGAGCACACCATGGGTTAAGTTTGGAGACATGGTAGCCAAGAAGTGCTGGATCGGATCCGTTCACAGGATCCGGTTTGACACAGGGGTGGGTCATCTCCCGGAGAGCAAATCCATCTAACGCTCTCCCTCTCACTAGAAGACACCTTGGAGAGCAACCGACACCTTCAGCTTTCCCTCGCGTAGGTTTCAGGACATTTCGGGTCCCCCTCAACAATTTTTGTAGAGACAACTCCATCTAATCTCAGGCATGGAATAACGCAACAACCGTCCGTCGCTGTTGGAGCAAGATCCTCCCCCAATCCGACGAGCTAGAATCTGGCGGGAGCTAGCATGCCTACAGCTGCAAAGGTGCGGACACCCTACCTTCCTGGATGCCCGGACTGGCCCAAGAAATCTTGTAGTCTTGGGTCATAACAGTGGCATAATGGGCGGAAGGTTCTGAGGAAAGGTTGTGTCCTCTTCAACCCGACTCTCCATTTGGTCCCTGCTTCGGTGGCAGGTGGCCCTTCGGCCACAACGGCCCGTGACCAATGCGGAGGATGATGAGCCTCGACCGCGCTTATGATACGGGTGACAATTTGAACCAACAGAGTCACACAACCGACCTTTTTAATTCCGTTACAGTATAAAAAATATTTATTATGACAAGACTGCTACTGCAATCGACAAGAGAATGACAGCTTCAGCTGCTTTCAAAGCATACTTACATAGCAAGCTATATTGCTTGCTATCAATTTATAGCTTGCTTTAATGGTCTCCACATGGGACTGCCCAGTCGCTAGCGCAAACTCTAGATACCTGGGACCTCCAGTTTTAACTTCAATTCCCCTTATCTGCATACAGGGGTTGAGTGCAGATGGAACTCTCTTCCCCCATACTCGTCCTTGGTCGAACAACAAACTAAATAAAACAAACAAAACAAAAGAGACTGAAGTGCAAGGATCGGGCAGCTCAAACATAAACACCGATTCCCAGACGGAACACCTGCCGGAGGAAGAAGAAAATCTTCCCCTCAACCCATTCGCCAATCTTGGAGTATGGGATAGTGAAAGCATCGGAACAGCTAAGGCTAACATGGAGATTACGGACATAGGCGATAGCTGCTCCGTTGCTAGCTCTAGCTCCAACATCTCCAGATTGTCAATCTCTTCAAGAAGAAGTAAAATCTCCAACTGCAGCACAACAATTAAAAGACTAGGCACTTAAAGATGGGACGAACTAACGGAAACGGAACGCAAACGACACTATGTAGTGCACATGCTTATCTGCAGGAACAGCGTCTAATGGAGAACAAGCCTACTGCTCGTACACTAGCGGGTGCTGCTTCTGCAGACGACATTAGCGCTACGAAGTTGATGGGGCCACCTGCCCCCCAAATCGGGAACGTCAATTTAAAGGAAGAGTAGACCGCATTAACAAACACGCCAAAAGGTACCGCCGAGGTGGCTCCATCCCTTTCAACCAGACGTTGCATCGAGCCTTCTGCTCGTACGGGTCTGGTGGAGGGGGAGAGAGCCCCTGGGGGACGAAAAAGTTGCCGATCAATAGCCGGACTGATACAATTCAACTCGGATCATCGCAGGCAACTTCTTCTAATCCAGAGACAGACAACAAAGTGATTGAGCGAATGCTTGAACCAACCACTGAGCTGCCGAACTCACCAGCCAGACGTTGCATCGAGCCTATTGCTCGTACGGACCTGGAAGGTGAGAAGATAACTCCTGGTAAGGACCTTAGCTCCATGCTATTCGGATGCGGATACCTCTCTTAAGCCTGGTGATAGCAGTAAGGATATCACAGACTCGACCATGCACAGCCATAAGACGGTAGTGGAGGCTATGCCAAGCGTCTCCAAGTAGCAAGTGCGTAGAGTCCCTTACTCTAATGGTACTGAAAGACGTAAGGTATCCAAACCACTAAACGAACTTGAAATCCTGCGGAGACAAAGACAGAACGCAGTTCGGATCGTCTGACGAATGAATAGGAGCGACCCCAATTCCTTCACGGAAAAGGAAAGAGAAGCTTTTGCCAAGGCCGAAAACAGACTCCGAACGATTCCTGAAACTAACAAACGTACGACTAACCAGCCCAGCTCTACTCGAATCACGGACAAACTTCAGCTCCCCGCAACCGACCCGAGTGGGGACGTCCAATCCAAATTTGGGCAGCTACGTCCAAAAGAGCCAGGCTTAACGACGGTAACCGATATCATCATCAAAAATAACGGACCTCTCCCACTTTTTGGTACTCTCAATACTATTAAAGGTTTAAGATTATGACAAATCGCATACCTGACTAGACCTAAATCTAAGCTTTTGTACGGGGACCTTACGTACCTAAATATCGTACCTCAAATGCCTCAACAAGTATCGACTGAGTCACGAGTGGGAAGTGATTGAAATGGGAGAGTATAATGAATCGGGTACGGAAGTGATAGTGTTGCTGAGCCACAAATCAATTCCGCTACTAAAGAAGATCGGATTCAAAGTTCGCGTCGGTATAAACTGATGTAAGCTAAGGCTTATTGCCAATTCGGCAAAGACCCAACCTGCTAACCCGGAAAAATGGGATCTGGTGTTCGGATGTGATGCTAACTCTCATCATATACAATGTGACAGTACTAATATTAATACAAGAGGTGAGTCGCTCTTTGAAATCCTTATTGTAAATAATTTACTAGTAGCGAATAGAGTCACAGAACCAACTCTTGTAATAAGAAACAGGCAAGAAGTCATTGATGTTACTCTAGTAAGTAACTCAATTACAATCGAAATTGATCAGTGGAAAGTTCTGAAAGATGAATAATTCTCCGACCACAAGATCATCGAATTTCTGATACCAGGCAACAATTCTCTCGTAAAACCATATAGAAATCATAGGAAAACTAACTGGGATATTTTTAATATGGAAGTGTAGATTAAGACAAGAACACTCCGAACGAATACTATGCATGAGGCTGAAAGTATAGATACCACAACCGATAATATCGCTATAATTCTCGGAAAGGCTCTTAAAAAGGCATGTTCACTAAGAAAGTCGAGGAAAAGCAAGAAGTCTCCTGCATGGTAGACAAAGGAACTATACAACATTATTGCAAAATATTCAAACGCGGGTACAGACTGGGAGCAATACAATTCCAGTCAAAGAAAATTCAAAACAGAGCCTCAACGAGCAAAACGTTGTTGATGGAGAACCTTCTGTAATGAGATACAGGGTACTACTAAATCGGCTAGGCTTAGATAAGTCTTTCCCAAGGAATCAATCGCACTAGGCTCTCATTGAATCATGCAACGAAACGCTTGAGTTCCTAATGAACACCCACTTTCCGGGAAGAACCTCCAATAGAATCACCGACCCAAATGAGTACTATATAAAACACATACCTCCAGCGGAAATGATAACGGAAGAAAGAATAAGATGGGCTATTAAGTCCTTCTCACCGTATAAACCTCCTGGAACAGATGGCCTCTTCCCTACGATACTACAAAAATGTGAAGAACTTTTAACCCCACATCTTAAAAACATCTTTCTAAGCACTCTAACTTGGGGATATATACTAAAATCATGGCGGAAAGTTAATGTGGTATTTATACCCAAAGCTGGTAAACCCAGTCACACTACCGCAAAGGATTTTAGACTTATCAACCTGACCTCATTCGTTCTGAAAACACTCAAAACACTCGTCGTGATAAACGAAGTCCAAGTTAAGCTAAAATTTAGTGGAGTCAAAGCAGTAGCATATGCAGACGACTTAGCACTGCTATCGACAGTAAAATTTCTGGCCACTCTTAGTGATCAAATAGAAAATGCTTTATCCATGGTCAATACCTGGACCAAGAACTGCGGACTTATCGTCAATCCACAGAAGACAGAGTTGATTCTTTTTACAAACAAAAGGTACTCAAATACCTGGGAGTCTTCCTAGATAGGAAACAAAACTGGAGCCTCAACATAAAGGAAAGGGCAAAGAAAGCAATGATAGCATATCATGCCTGCAACAGGATATTCGGCAAAACCTGGGGTCCAAACCCTAAAATCATCATGTGGCTTTACACGGTGGTAGTAAGACCGATACTGACGTATGGCAACTTGGTCTGGTAGCAGGCGACGAAAAAAGCCACTAACCTTAAGATAATGACAAAAATTCAAAGAATAGGATGCATTGGCACTACTGGGGCAATGAGAAATACCCCTACAATAGGCCTGGCAACAATACTCAATTTAAAACCACAATACTCAATTTAAAGATTCACAATCTGCTTAAGGTAGCAAAGAAGAATGAAAATGACCTTCCCTACGTTTCGGAAGCAGAGTATGACAAATTTGTCGAACTTTTCCTTGACGTAAAAGGGGATATTTTAGACAAAATTAACCTTCTTGTATCAGGTGACCATAATTCGAGTGGTTATAGCCCACACAATAATAGCACAGTATATCAAACAACTTCAGATCATTCTTTTCTTGAAGATCACGATATTCATCTTCCTAAAATCAAATTACCAGAGTTTGATGGAAATTATCAAAACTGGTTAACCTTCCATGACCTGTACGAAGGAATGATTCACAAAAAGAGCGGATTATCCAGTGCTCAAAAACTTTATTATTTAAAAAAGTGTCTAACTGGTGAAGCTGAAAAATTTATTCGGTCTATTCCTTGCACAAATGTGAATTATGCAACTGCTTGGCAAAATCTGTGTGACAGGTATGACAATAAACGTTTCATTTCTGAGTTTTACCTAAAGACACTTTGTGAGCAACCATAAATATTGAAAGAATCTGCTAATTCTAATAGAAAGCTTTTAGATACCACGAAGGAATGTTTAAATTTGATAAAAAATCTCGGAGTAAATACGGATTCGTGGGATATCTAGTATCCCAGAAATTAGACAACTGCTCAAGGAAAAACTGGGAAACATATCTATCTTCAAAGAATGCAAACCCTGATTCTAAAAAGGGCGAATTGTCAAAACTTGTTGATTTCTTTACCTTTCTAGAGGAGTCTTTTCGATCATTAGAAGCCTTAGAGAATAAAGTAAACTTATTTACTAAAGATAAAGGTACCCTTCGTTCTCGTTCATTTCACACAGCAATGCAAAATAATAAAACTCCTACGTGCCCTTGCTGAAAGGAGGCTCATTACCTATACACCTGCACCCGGTTTAAGGCTCTAACACCAGATAGAAAAATTTAACTTGCTAAGAATAAAACTTTATGTCTCAACTGTCTCGTGCCAGGACATGTTGTTTTACAGTGCAGGAGTAAATCTAATTGTTACAAATGCAACAAACCTCATCTACTCTTATGCATATTGAAAATACACCCAATCTGAATTGTCGAAATACTTCTACAACTGGTAGTCAACCATCGACGTCAATTCAAACATATTCTCACATGTGTAGTGATCCTAACACTTTGCAAACTCCTCCAATTCTACTCGCTACTGCAAATATTCAGGTCACTAGCTCCACTGGTATTCATATTCTAAGAGCCCTTGTCGATCAAGGTTCTCAAACGTCTTTCATTACTGAAAGTTGTGTTCAACGTTTAAAACTTATGAAACATTCTGCACAATGCGTCGTCAGTGGAATAGGTTCAACAAATTCAAAGACATGCAAAGGGCTTGTAGAACTGCATTTTAGATCATGTGCAAACATAAATTTTGAAACACAAGTGAAGGCCTTTGTCATATCATCCATTAGCAGTTATCTTCCAAGGTATACAATTGGTTCTTCTATGCCTCAAGAGTTTGAGCACATTACACTAGCTGATCCATTATATTATAAACCTGGTTGAATCGATGTTTTACTAGGTTCCGATATTTTTCATGAAATTATCCTGGATGGTATAATTAGATCAAATTATGGACCACTAGCACAACGTACACAATTGTGTTGGATTCTTTATGGACCAATTGGTCCCAATAATAACACGGTCCAGAATGCAATCGTGCTGCATACCCAAGTAGATATTGACAGTTCTCTTCGAAAGTTCTGGGAGCTTGAAGAAGTTTCCATTTATCGATCTTTATCACTAGAAGATGAAGCCTGTGAATCGAACTTCCAGAACACTCATGCACGTTCATCTAGCGGAAGATATATTGTAAGGCTTCCATTTAGATCCAAGAGTATCCTACTTTTCATAATACCGCCGAAAATGCATTAAAACGATTTATTCAAATCGAAGAGAAATCTTTTCCAAAAAATCCAATTCTTAAAGCAGAATATTCTAAATTCATCAATGAGTATATTGAGTTATCTCATATGAAACTTAAATGCAATTTTGAAGATATGCGATTACCTGAGAATACTTTCATTCTACCACGTCACGGTGTGTGGAAAGAAGGTAGCTCTACAACGAAATTGAGAGTGGTTTTCGATGGCTCATCAACACCACTGAATTCTGTTTCGTTAAACCAAGAGCTTCTCCCCGGTCCAATCTTACAAAATGATTTATCTTCTGTCATTTTAAAATGGCGCATTTTTCGTATTGCGTTTACGTCAGATATAGAAAAAATGTTTCGACAGATTATTATCCATCCAGATGGATACCAAGTGTGGGTGGATGAAGTCATGCCCGATGACTGGACTATCAGCTCTATATGCCCAATCTTCAAGAAAGGCGATCCTATGTCTTGTAAGAACTACCGAGGCATATCCCTGCTTAATGTCGCATATAAGATCCTATCCAACGTACTGTGTGAACGTCTGAAGGCTTTCTGCAGCACACTAATCGGCACGTACCAGTGTGGCTTCCGGCCCGGCAGATCGACGATCGACCAAATTTTCACACTAAGGCAAATCCTGGAAAAGACCAACGAATTTCAAGTCGAGACTCACCATCTCTTCATCGACTTTAAAGCCGCATATGATAGCATTCATCGTCTTGAGCTCTACAAGGCGATGGCCGAATTCGGGATCCCGGCTAAACTGATCCAGCTGTGCCGCGTGACGCTGGATAACACGCGGTGCAACGTGCAATTCGGCAACAGTTCCTCTGAACTATTCCAAACATGCACCGGATTTCGGCAAGGGGATGCGCTATCATGTGACTTCTTCAATCTTGTGCTGGAGCAGATAGTGCGCAGGGCAGGTGTGAACACGGAAGGCACTATCTTCAACAAATCTGTCCAGTTGCTGGGATACGCAGACGACATCGACATCATCGGTCGCTCCCAGCGCGCCGTGTTAGAGGCTTTTACGGCAATTGAAGAAGAGGCGAAACGAGTTGGCCTTGAAGTGAATGAGGACAAAACCAAGTACATGTTGTCAACAAACAAAGAAGCATCTGTCCACCGCCTAGGACAAAACGTCACTGTTGGCAACAGTAACTTCGAAGTGGTTAAGGAGTTTACCTACCTCGGAGTAAATATCAACTCCACGAATGACAACTTAGTGGAGATTCGACGAAGACTTACCCTAGGAAACCGCTGCTACTTCGGTTTGGCGAAACAAATGGGGTCAAAACTCCTAACTCGGAAGACGAAATGTTTGCTCTACAAAACTTTGATCCTGCCAGTTCTGCTGTATGGAGCCGAGTGCTGGACGATAAGCAGGAAAGGAGAGCAGATTTTGAACACTTTCGAAAGAAAAATTCTTCGTCGGATATTCGGTCCCGTATGCGAGGAGGGCGAATGGAGGAGAAGATATAACCGCGAACTCTATGAGCTGTACCAGGATGTGGATGTAGTCCAAAAAGCCAAAACACGTCGACTACACTGGCTCGGCCACATCGAGCGAATGGACAATAATGCTCCAGCAAAGAGGATCTTCGAATCACAGCCCCCAGGTTCGAGAAGACAAGGAAGACCGAACCTCCGTTTTAAGGATCAAGCTATCGCGGATGCTAGAGCGCTTGGTCTAGATAACTGGAAGCAGCGTGCCCGGGATCGAAGAGAGTGGAAGGCTGCTGTGTCTCAGGCAGAGACTCTTCACGGGTCGGGAGCCAGTTAAGTAAGTAAGTAATTATCCATCCAGATGAAACGATATTTCAAAGGATTCTGTGGAGGTTTAACCCACTTAATCCTTTACAGCTGTATGAGCTGCAAACGGTAACTTACGGTACTACCTGTGCTCCATATCTAAGTATAAGGGTACTAAAACAATTAGCAAAAGATGAATCCCATGGATTTCCTCTGGGATCTCAGGTACTGCAAAGTGATATCTATGTAGATGATATTATATCTGGTGCTGATGATATTGCTACAGCGAAAATTATTCAAAAGGAACTCAAAGAACTTTTATGTTCTGGAGGATTTAACTTGCGAAAGTGGTCCTCAAATTGCCCTAATTTACTTTCCGATCTACAACCGGGAAGATTGTGAATTTTCATTTAATGTTGATGACAGAAATGATGCCTCGGTAAAAGCCTTAGGTTTATATTGGAACCCACAGTCGGATTATTTCTTCTTTAAAATTTCTCTCCCGGTATGTAACTTATATACGAAAAGAAGCTTACTTTCCGATGCATCAAAACTTTTCGACCCACTAGGCTGGTTAGCACCAACAATCATTCTCGCCAAAATATACTTGCAGCAACTATGGGTAGAAGGTATTGGATGGGATGTCCTCTTAAGCTAAAACTTGATTGGGAAAATTATAGGTCTAATCTTCCTACCTTGCAATCCATTCGAATCAGTAGGTGGCTTGGTACTACAACTAAATATTTCGGAGAAATACATAGGTTTTCATATGCTTCGAACTGTGCCTACTCCGCAGTTTTATATTGTAGAACTACTTACATGGATGAAAGAGTTGCAGTTAATCTTATAACAGCCAAAACCAAGGTAGCACCTATTAAACAAGTGAGCCTACCTCGTCTTGAGCTATGTGGGACAGTATTGCTGACCAAACTATACCATAAGCTTTGCGTTGCAACAGCAAATAAAAACACAAATTATAAATCTTTCTTTTGGACAGACTCCACAATAGTTCTCGCCTGGATTCGCTCCTTGCCTATTCGTAGGAAGACATACGTCGCTAACCGAGTGGGCGAAATACAGGAGATCACTAATAATGATCAATGGTTCCACGTACCCTCCCATGACAATCCTGCTGATTTAGAAAAACACGATCTTTGGTGATCGGGCCCTCGATGGCTTAGCCTTCCAAAATGCGAATGGCCAAATCAAAGCACTGATCGGTATCAAACCGATCTTGAACAAAAAACTAGGATAGTTGCATGTACTTCAGTGATAGATGAATCAAAGTTCGAATACATTCGTAGATTCAGCAATCTTTCGCGTTTACTTAGAGTTACTGCTTACGTTCTTAGGTTTAGACACATTTTAGACAAACCCGACACTCGTTTAACCAATATTATTAGTTTCGGAGAAATTCATATTGCTCTCTCTAAGTTGATTTCACTCTCCCAGTCCTTGTCATTCTCGGACGAAATACGAAATCTAACAAACAATAAAGAAATCTCATCCAAAAGTAAAATCCTTAATCTGCACCCATATCTAGATAAGAATAACCAATTACGTGTTGGTGGTCGATTACGTTTCGCTGACATGGATGAAGAATTCAAACATCCCTTAATCTTATCTAATTCCTGTCACCTATCAAAATTAATAGTTGCAGATGCACATATTAAAACTCTCCACAATGGAACTCAACTAATGATGTCATATATTCGTACCAAATATTGGATTCCTAATCTTAGAAATTTGGTAAAAAATCAATTTCATTCTTGCATTCTTTGCACCCAATTCAATCAAAAACGTAGTGCTCAACTAATGGGTTCACTCCCTAAAGTACGAGTAACTAAATGTAGAGCATTTAAACATAGTGGCTGGACCATTTGACCTCAAAATATCTAAAGGCAGATCACCCAAAACGTATAAGGGATTCCGATGTATCTTCATATTTTCTTCGATGCTATACACATCGAACTTGTGTCGGACATGACCTCAGAAGGATTTGCAGCCGCATTTAGAAGATTCACTGGACGAAGAGGCAACTGCAGTCACCTATATAGTGATAATGGGACCAACTTCGTTGGAGCCAACAAAGAGCTTATTAGGATGAATAAGCAATTCCTAGTCTCGACCGACGTACGTACCCAGCTGGAGATTGAAGGAACTTCCTGGAGTTTCATACCACCAGCTTCCCCGCACTTTGGAGGATTGTGGGAAGCAGGTGTAAAATCAGTTAAGTACCATCTTAAACGCATTCTTTTAAACAGAACTTTGACTTTTGAAGAAATGTACACATTGCTCGTTCAAATTGAAGCCTCATTAAATTTCAGACCCTTGTGCCCACTCAGTGATGACCCCACGGACTTAAGCGCTCTAACTCCTGCGCATTTTTTAATAGGAGAACCAACTACCAGCATTCCAGAACCATCAATCTTGGATCTTAACACCAATCGATTGGTTGGAGCACTTTTACACGATGACTTTTTGAGTCAGATACTTTTTATATTTCTTTCTCCCTTCTTTTGCATTTTGCTCTGCTCCGACACACGGTGTCTGTGACACGAACTCCACGCTGAGAATACAAGAATAAAGCAACTGAAGAAAAACTACAAACAAGATAAAAGAAAACACGAGAAAATCCTCTACCCGTGCGGCTCGGTCTACCCCCGGCACTTTTCACTTCCCTTTCCTACACATTTGAGAGTCGCTGACTCAAAAAATCATCGTGTAAAAGCGCACTTAGATGGCAGCAAATCCAGCAGATGTATCAACATTTTTGGGAACGATGGCGGAGGGAATTCCTATCCCGTCTACAACAACGTCCAAAGTGGACAAGAGCCCACAGAAACTTCAAGATCAACGACATTGTCATCATAACCGACGAAAGGTACCCCCCGGCGAGCGGCCACTGGCTAGAGTGATTGAAATCCATCCCGGCTCTGATGACATATGTAGAGTTGTCTCCGTATTTTTTAACGGAAAAATCATCAAGCGACCCATCACTAAGTTACGCTTACTTCTTGTCAACGACCACGTCTTCGATTCTCGCATATTCACAAAGTAGATAAAATCCATAACAGCGAGTATCAGGCGTTGCAAAACCTGGTCCCCACCGAATTTTCTGCAGTCATTCGTATATGAGAGGAAATGCTCATGTTTTATATCTACATAGTTAAAGTGAATAATTTTACATAAACTTTGTTTAACTCTGAATTTATTTTGTTATAGTTAAGAACAGTCGTTCTTGTCCGGCGGTATGTTCAGTATTTCTTTATTTTGAATTTATACCAATTAACTTTTGTAATTGAATACGATTGGCAATACTCTTCCCATTCCAATTTCCAATCTCCATTTTCTCCCATCTTGCTAATATAACTTCTTCCTACTACAGTCCACATGCTCTCTTTCACCTTTGTAACAATCTTTCATTGTCTTTTTTTCTTAATTTTTTTTCATTTCGGGCAATCCTAGTATTCCTAAACACTTTCCCAGTAGAGAAGAATGGCAAAGTTCGATCAGACTCCCTAACTACAGCAGTGTTTTTCAATCGGAGATCCCGGCAGTGACAACAGCTGCTAAACAGGTTGTAATGAGGGCATTATCACACGCTGTATTACCTTCTTCATTGACAACCAAGCGGCAATAAAAGCGTTTTCTGCCATGGAAATAAAATCGAAGCTTGTAGGTCGCTGTCGCGAAGAGCTACGAGTTCTGGGCGCGCAGCACACTGTCAGATTTTGCTGGGTTCCCGGACATAAAAGTGTGCCGAGAAATGAAAGAGCTGAAGAACTGGCAAGAAAAGGATCATCACTTGAACTAAACGAGGCAGACACTACAGTAAAAATCCCACCCTGTAATCCTAGACAAACGATTGGGAACAAAACACTTATAGCAACAAATGAGAGATGGAGCAAGTTCGCCTCCTGTGTCACAAGTAGGAGAATGTGGCCACTCTACAACAAACAAAAAACCAAGAGAATCTTACAAATGAGTAAAAAATCCTTGTCTTCTCTCGTGAGTGTAATTACCGGACATAACATGCTGAAGATGAGACTCAGCACGGACATTTTATGCAGAGGCTGTGGTGACGAGGAGGTGCATGAGGATACTCCACACTTCCTCTGGCACTGCCCAGCACTCTGTCAAATCAGAAAGAAAATTCTGGGAAGGCATTTCTTCTAAGATTTAGAAGAGCTTTCCGATATGTCTTTAAAAGATTTGCATAAATTCATAATCGCCTTGGGATGGCTTGAAGATCCATAGGTTTGTCATAGGTTCTATAATATGGGAGGTATAACCCCCAATTGGCATCACAATGGATCTATATTGATCTAAGTGTGACGGGTGCAAGTTTCTCTTCTCCCGTCAACCCATTAACCTAACCTAACTTAATGGTCTCCACGAGCTATAATGATAGCATGCTATATAGCAAGCTATCAGTTGATAGCTAGTGGAGACCGGGGGTAGGAGGAGAATATCATCCATAATGCAGATTATCGTGCCACGGTCGAGACTAAGGGAAGTTCTACAGCAAATGCATGATGGAGTATCCGGAGGCAATTTGGGTGATAACAAGACACTGGAGAAGGTACGCGAAAGATTCTATTGGCGCAGTGCAAGAGACGACATCGAAAATTGGTGCCGAAAATGCGTTGCATGTGCAGCTAGCAAAGGACCTAGATAACGCGAGCGCACCATTTGAACGGATCGTAGACGACATCGCCAGACCATTTCCAGACACCGAGAATGGCAATCGATACATCCTAGTAGTCGTGGACTACTTCAGCAAGTGGCCTAAAGCATTTGCCATCCCTAACCAAGAAGCTAAGACCATCGTAGAGCAGATCGTCAACAACTGGATAAGCAGATTTTGTGTAAAAATGGAACTACACTCTGACCAAGGACGAAACTTCGAGTCAATCATATTCCAAGATGTGTGTCCACTACTCGGAAACAAGAAGATTAGGACAACTTCGCTTCGGATGGGATGGTAGAACGCTTTAACAGGACTTGGACGAACATCTTTCTAAAGCCGTAGGCGACTACCAACGGAATTAAGATCGGCATATTCAATTGTTTTTGAAGGCCTACCGAAATGCAGCACACACTACTACCGGACATTCTGTCTGGTCGAACAGTCCGCCTAGAGAAAGGATTAGAGACATCCACCAAAGGACTAGGATGAAGATCATCATAGCTAGTGACCGCATCAAGACCAGGTATGGACGCAAGACCGACAACGTCGGGATTCGGCAAAATTAAAGCTGTACATGTGGACCGTCTAGATCGTTACAATGGAAATAATGCAGTTGAGGTTGTTCGGGACGAACAAGTCTAAGAAGGGGGCAGTGTAATATCCACTCCGAAACGGACAGCGCCGCCTATGAGAGAATACTGTCAAAGCCGATGTTTTTGTTAATGCACCTAGAATATTCGATTACTAGATCTTTCTATACCAGAACCTTCGAAGTCTTTCAAGAATGGTGACTTTCGGTTAAGATACAAAATCAACTGAAAAGTGCACAATTGATTTTAAGCAATAGAAGAAATGAATTGAATTTGTAAAAGGTGAAATATAAAGAAATTTAAATAAATGTTATTGGATTACTATTAAGATTAAATTGGTATTTTAAATAATTGTTATTACGAAGCGATATATAGTAAAGAACTTGATAATTTAAAAGTGTGATAAAAAGTGAATTTGTTTGATTATTAGAGAAAGACAAAAAAGGTTAATCAGTTTCACTGTTTTATCTTCCGAACCTTAGGAAGAATGTTACAATATGTTACATATGTTACAATAAATTTACTCTACAATTGAGGGAAAGGAAGTGTCAGCGAAAGAGTTGTGGCATAGGTTAGATTACCTTCAACTTACTAATGGTAGGCATGTTTTGAAATAGAAACATGCTTAATATGCTGAAGTGTATCTGTATCATATTGCTAGAGACGAATATTTCATACATTAAAAACTTTACATATGATTACATATTATGTATGCATATTTTCTTTCGTTTTTTATTGAAACGGTTTCCCAATTCGAAGTCCTATTGACCATTTATTCAATGTATGGTGCATGGTGATTCCATTTTTGTACCCTATCCTAAGGGTATATTAAGTTTGATACATAATTTGTAACATAGAGAAATAATCGAGATAGACGTATATTCGTGATCAGTATCAATAGCGAAGACGATTTAGCCATGAACGTCTTTTTGGGCCTTAAATTTTGAGCTAGGAAGATGAGATTTGAGAAGGAAAGCAATACAAATGTAAAACAATTTAAAATCCGCCCACTGTCACGCCCAGTTTTTCATAACTTCACTAGATTATATGAAACCGAAAATTTTTGTTAAGACAAAATATTTAGATATACAGATTGTCTACAAATCACTCAATACATCCACACCATGCCCACTTTGGGTTTGTTGGGAAGTGCAGTGGGGAGTTTAGGATGTTAAAACAATATATTTTTTTTATAAATATATACATGAAATGTGTCTTACACATATAAACAAATTGGTATAGGTAATGTAACTATGAAATTATTGCAAATGGATATTTAGATTTATAATTTTTTAATTTAAGTAATTATTATTCTGTTGTTGTTTCTGTTGTCTGTTATTGTTCTACATTTGTATGAAGTTTCGTTCTGGGGTCCGCAAGGGTCAGTTTTGTTGTGTACACAAAGACATGTGTACACTGGTTTGTTCCGATTCCGCAAGCGTGAGTGAGTTTTCCTGGCAGTTGTTGTGTACACAATTAAAGAAATTTATTCACTCTGTTTTCGATTGTGAGTTTAGGTGGTGAAGTGGTGAAAGAAGTATGCGAACCAAAAAAAAAAAAAGAATGAAAAAAAAAAACAGTGATGAGCAAAAGGAGTATTTGTTAACCTACTATATGGAAGAGAACATAGAGTTTGTTCACGATAGGTTTGTTTATTTAACCAATATTATATTTTCTTTTATGCACATATTTAATTTTTGTTACTTACTTACTTACTTAGGTGGCGCTACAGTTCGGGGTGAACCTGGGCCTCAACTAACAAGCCTCTCCAGTTAGCTCGGTCCTTAGCTAACTGCCTCCAGTTGCGCACTCCAAGCTTGTTCAGGTCCCCTTCAACTTGTGCGCGCCACCTAAGGCGAGGTCTTCCTCTGCTGCGTTGTCCCTCCGGGTGTGATTCGAAGACTCTTCGGGCCGGAGTACTGGTGTCCATTCGCTCTACGTGTCCTAGCCACCTCAAACGACTAATGCGCAGTTTTTTTGACTAGGTCGATGTCGCTGTACAACTCGTATAGTTCGTCGTTGAATCTTCTCCTCCAAAGCCCGTCAACGCAAACGGGACCGCTTTTGATAAAGTCCAAGCTTCAGCGCCATAAAGCAGGACTGGGATGATCAAGGTCTTATACAGAGTCTCCTTAGTTGTTCGGGATAGGGCGTTACTACTCAATTGCCTTCTCAGCCCAAAGAAACAGCGATTGGCAAGAGTTATTCTTCGTTTTATTTCTGCCGAGGTGTTGTTGTCAGAATTGATAGCAGAGCCGAGGTAGACAAAGTCCCTTACTACCTCAAAGTTATAGCTGTCGATTGTGACGTTCTGTCCAATTCGTCGATGTTGCGTATCCCTTCTGGTTGACAGCATATACTTGGTTTTGCCCTCGTTTACCGCTAAACCCATTTTGGCAGCTTCTGTTTCAATACTAGCGAACGCACTAGTAGTGCGTGACAGCCCGCTGTGTTCTTCCAAAATTGTCGATATCTTCGGCGTACGCTAGTAGCACAGACTTTTGAAAGATTGTGCCTCCGGAATTGGCTTGTGAGTTTCGCACAATTCTTTCAAGAACGATGTTAAAAAAATCACATGACAGCGCGTCACCTTGTCTAAATCCTTTTTTGACATCAAAGGTCTCGGTGAGATCGTTACGGACCTTGATGGAGCAGCGAGAATTCTCCACTGTCAATCCTGCACAGGCGAACGAGTTTGGCAGGGATGCTAAAACTGGACATGGCTCTGTATAGCTCGTCTCTATAGACGCTGTCGTATGCGGCCTTAAAATCGATGAAAAGATGGTGGGTATCGATTTGGACGCCGTGAGCTTTTTCCAGGATCTGCCGAAGTGTGAAGATTTGATCTATTGTGGAATTTCCTGGTCTGAAACCACACTGATAGGGCCCAATCAGGTTGTTGACGAAGGGTTTCAGACGTTCATACAATATGGCAGAAAGGATCTTGTACGCGATGTTGAGGAGACTGATACCTCTGTAATTGGCGCAATTGAGGGGATCTCCTTTCTTGTGGATCGGGCAAACGGTGCTGCGTCAGGTCCAGCAGCGTTGTTGGATTTAAGTTTGGATATTGCTATCCTCACTTCGTTTTGGTCAGGTGAACGGAAGTTTTGGCTATCATCGTCTATGTTGAATGGTTCATTCTGCCTAACAGCGGAATGTTGGCCTTCGTCGCCGTTATACAGTCTGCAGAAGAAATTTTTCCATATTCTCAGCACCGACTGTGACTCTACTACGAGGTTTCCTTCTTCATCTCTACAGGCTTCTGTACGGGTCTTGTTGGCCTGACACGTTCTTTTTACCTGTTGGTAATCTCTCAATATCTTCGAGCGCGCGCTTCTCGTGCTCTCTTTTCTTCTTTCGGAGAAGCCGATGTTCTTCCCGTCTCTTTTGCTCGTAGAGTTCACGAGCCGCTCTCGTCCTTCTTTGCAGCGCCGCTTTGTATGCCTCTTGTTTAGCTGCATTTGCTTGCCGGCATTCTTCGTCAAACCATGGGTTTCTTTGTGGTGGTCGAGCGAAACCCAGTACATCAGTTGCGGCACTTCTGATGGCATGTTGGCAGTGTTGCCATTGGTCCTCGGCATTTGATGCTGGCGGCATAGGAGTTGTAGCGAGATTTCGGGACACGCTTCCGCAAAGGTTCTGGCGATCTCTTGCGATTGCAGCTTTTCAACGTTATATCTTCTCACAGTATTTCTTCTTTGTTGTGACGTTAGGGATATCCGCATTCGTACCGTGGTTGCAACAAGGTAGTGATCCGAGTCGATGTTAGCTGCTCGGAAGGTTCGGACATCGAGAATACTGGAGGCATGCCTTACGTCGATCGCAATGTGATCAATTTGGTTGACCGTTTGATGATCAGGAGACTGCCATGTCTCCTTGTGGATATTGAGATGAGGAAACCGTGTGCTTGCTATGGTGACGTTTCGCCCCGCAGCGAAGTCAATAAGCATTGCTCGTAGGTTTTGTCAAGGAGCTCGTACAAGCATTCTTTGGTGGCGTCGTCCTTGTCTTCGGTGGGAGCGTGAGCGCATATAAGGCTTATGTTGGCGAATTTAGCCTTGATGCGGATTGTCATAAATCGTTCGCTCATGTGTCGAAAGCTTAAGACTTCTTGCCTAAGTCTGCCGCTTATGACAAATTCACATACGAATAAGCGCTGTTTCTGCTCTCTATAGCAATCACCGTAATAGATGTCACAGTTTTTCATCATTTGCCCGGCCCATCCCATCGCACTTCCTTGATGGCGGTGATATCTTCCTAATAGAAGACTAGGGCCTCTGCTAATTCTTCGGCTGCAGGCGGTCTGTTAAGGGTCCGAACATTCCACGTGCAGATCCGAAGATAGCTGTCCTTATTTCGATTGCTGGGGTCGTCAACAGTGATTCCATCCATATCCGAGGCTTGTGTTAGTTTATTATTTTTCCGTGGACGGGAAGTTACCCCTACGCACAACCCCCAACTTGGAGGACCAGTTCCCTTTTATACCCCTAGGACGAGGGGCCGGGTTCTCCCGGAATCAGTAGACCACTTCGGGTATATGACTGCTGCCGTTTGCCCATTAAGGGCTCATCCGCCACCAACTCTTTTCCAACACCCTGGCTCAGTGTTGGAGATCCCTATAGACCTGGAATCCGAATAAGTCAGAGCAGCTCATATAGGGATTGCACTAGAAAGTTCGGCCTAACTGGAACTGTCGCCACCGTTCCACCGATTCCACCTGGAGAATTCGTCCGCTGCCGTCCAGATTAAGAGGAAGTGTCTTAGTGAGAAAACACTCCTCCCCCCTCTCTCGTTTGCTACCACCAACGACCTTCCAAAGGGGTTGGTTACCCAATCTCCAGCCGAGGTACTAGGCACCTAGCACCCACCAACGCGGAGGTGTAGAGTAGGAGTTGATAGTGAGAGGCTAAGGTGAGAACGCTTGTGTTCCCATATATTCCGCATCACCATCCTTTGGCCACCAAAGGATTTTTGTTATGTAGATTTAAATCATAGGATGACACACGAAGCCACTAAAGAGCATTTGCTTTTCACCGATTGTTAGTTTTTATACAAAAGATGTTTATTTTTTCCAAGAAATTTATAATATAATAGATTTATTTTAAAGACAGATTTATTTATAATATATAGTAGGTGCATCGGGAAACGAAAAAATCAATGAATTGCTGTTCGATTATTTCCTCAAATTGATCACTAGAGTTTCTGATATGTCTTCTGATAATTAATAATTTTCTCCTGTGGAAGCATAAATGATATAGTGGAAAACAACTTCATTAAAATTAGTTGAAAATACCAATTTTGTCATCTAATGTGATTCCTTACAATAACGTTATACGTAGAACTCATTTCCACTCTTAATAAACAATTTTTCAATAAAACTACAAACAAAAATTCTTCGAGTAATTATTTGAAATATTCACGGTTCAATGAAAATGAAAAGCCAATTGTCAAACTAAATTCAGCTCTCTCGGCACATTAAAACTCACAGCATGTTGCGGAGTCGCATAAAGTGTGTGTGGTGTACACGGGCAGTGAATGTGAGTTTTGTTAAGTGTGTACACGGGCTAAAAACTCACCCTTGCGGAATTCGGCGCCTGGATTGGGTTGTTTTTTCGCTTATTTGTTTACTGACTTGTAGAAATGTTTTATTTGAAGTACATATATGTACAATATACATATGTATATATATGTATAAATTATACACTGGAGAATAAATTGTTAGTGTAGATAAAAGGCAGGTCGAAACCTTCTGTTCTGCGAAACTTTAATATGTTTATGATGTGATACATATGTGTGTTCATTTGCATGTTTCTAAATATTTAGCTTTTTATTTACACACACAGCATCCCCTCCACAATTTGTCAATTTTTGACACTAGTTATCCAAGATGGCTGCGCCCATATGATAGTTGTTGCTCCCGTTTGTGAGCAAGAGTGTATTAGTGTGTTTGCAGGCAAATTACGCATCCACTCTTGCTCACCAACGGGCCCAGCGTGTGAGTTCGAAAGACAGAACCCCTCGAAGTTGACCATCTAATATTGTTAATTTATGCTAACAACTAAAGCCTGTATACAAATAACTAAAACGAACCAGAAAATAGCTGTTTTTCCCCATCGCTCTTTAGGTGTATAGGTGTTTTAATGTAAATCAAATGGGATCTCATGCACACATTCTTTGAGCGATGAGGAACACATGGGTGCAGCCACCTTGGTGTCAAAAATTTACCACCAGGGAATTGTTTTTTCCTATTCGTCATTATTTGAAATTGCAATTTGAAAGTGCTATAACTATTAAACGAAAGGAGTATGACAATATCTAATTGCAGCATTGAATTCAGTGCAACAAGATGAATCAATCGACATAAACAGCAGTACTGTAGAGCTGAATTAATTTATAGCTATCGGGTAAATTTCTCGGGCAAAAAAAAAAGGAAATTTATCTCTCAATTTTCCAACACATGCAAAACTTAGTTTACAATAAAGGAAATTTAATCAGCTGATGCCTGTAATATATTATTCACATGCATTCACGGATAGAGAATCATGACATGACAAGTCGACTGTCTGTATTAATCTGTGCATTGGGAATTCAAAAACAAATCAGGAATGTCATTTATGAATAAAAGGAAAAGCATTCACGGATAGAGAATCATGACATGACAAGTCGACTATCTGTATTAATCTGTGCATTGGGAATTCAAAAACAAATCAGGAATGTCATTTATGAATAAAAGGAAAAGCACGGGACCAAAGTGGCTACCCTGAGGAACTTCAAAGGTTACATAAATGGGTGACGAAATTGCCTCATTAATGCGGACATATTGAATACGATCCGTTAGATAGGACCTAATCCATTTAAGGAAGCTAAAGTTGAAACCAAATGTGACTTAAATGTGCAATTGTTTAGATATTCAGAAACCCAAAACATGTTATTTTACAAAGGAATGCAAATTTTCAATGATCTTTCAAATAATGCAAAAACTGAAACAAACATTGATCAATTTAAACGAGCTGCGTTAGTTTTTGTAAATATAATTATTAAATTTAAGAAATGTAAGATAAGATAATAGACTTTTTCGTCTGCTTGTTAAAATTGTAGCCTTTAAGCTGTTACAGACTTCTGGTGGCCAAACAATCGATGTTTTGTATGAGAAATGAATCAAAAGTGGAAAGAATATTGTACATTGAAAAATTTAAAAACTCTCGCGACGTGATAGCGTGACAGCAGGTTGATGTGAATTTTTTAAGTAGCCAGAAAGAGAAAGGTGGTGTTCGGTAGGGTAGTTTTTTCATTTTAATTAAAAAGGCAAAAATAACGTGTATTTATTTGAAATTTGAAAACTATATTTGATAGCAACAGAGTCACGGCCATTATATGAGCTTGCTATCAAAAGTATCGCATTCATTGTGTATTGGGAAACGATTTTATGACGATAACGATTTTTCGCCCTAGATTCGTCTCGTTCTCACGATACATTGTGAATCGGGCATGAAAATCGTGTTTGCTCAATTTTTCCCCACCTGTTTACTTTTTAGCTCGAAAAGGAGTAAATATATTTTTAATTTTAGAGAAATTTTTATATATTTTAGTGCAACTCGATTCGACTTATGTCACTGTATTCAAAACTGTCTGAAATTGTCGTGGCACAATGTAAACAAAGGCAGTGTTTTTGCTTTGTCAGCACACGAAAATGACATGTGCTGGCATTAAAAAGTATTGTTCGATTTGTGTCGCATGAGGTTTTAAGTGGGATTTATTATAAATTTAGATTTATAATAAATCCCACTTTATTATAAATTTAAATCTTAAATGGGATTTATAGACGTCCAATCGTATGGTAAATCCTCGAGATTTAGTGAAGACTTAGGTGGATTTAGGGAAATCATAGCTAAATCCCGAATTAATAGTTTTATGCTATGTCGCCACCAAAACTAAATTTATAGACGTCAAACCGTATCGTAAATCCTCGGGATTTAGTGAAGATTTGGGTGGATCTAGCGAAATTATTGCTAAATCCCGGATTTAATTTTGGTGGAGACATAGCGAAGAATGTTTTTGATAGTTGTTTATTGGACTGTTTTTGTTTGCAAAAACAATAACAATAACACACTATTGCTCACCAGTGATCACAGCTTGAGATACCCCTTATTTTGAGATCGTCCTTCTGTTCTCCAGAAGCAAAACATCATTCACTAAAACAAAATCAAATAACTTTTTTAAATTGTCCTTTGTCTTCTTTCTTTATTTTTTCTATTAATGAATGCACCGAATGCGTTAACATACAAGAAAAATATATTCAAATGCGTATGCACCGCAAAAAACAAAACCAGCAGGGTTTGCCCCGGTTGTCAATATTCATTCGCCACAAGAAATCACGTGTGGCATGGACCGGATTTATTATTTTTATTACCTGTAATGAATTACCTTAGAGCTGGCAATGCTTAAACAAACATACACATGACAACTACATTGGTATGTTTGCGCGTTGTTTTGTGGTAGTTGGTCTGAGAGGCATGTTTTCTGCATAATTGATAGCGTTTGGAGGAAGTATATTACTTATTGTTAAATATAATTAAAGCAACTATTATGGTAATAATTTATGCGTGAGATTCTGTATAAAAATTGCAGTTATGTAAAGGGTTTTTACATAAAAATAAAAATTATTGATTTTACAGTCTAAAAGAATGTCGAGATATCCTAGTGATCGTAAGGTTTATGTAGGTGATTTGGGAAATAATGCCAGAAAAAATGAGCTGGAGTACGCATTCAGCTCGTACGGTACCCTCAGAAGTGTTTGGATAGCAAGAAATCCACCAGGTTTCGCATTCGTAGAATTCGAAGATGCGAGAGATGCAGCGGATGCTGTTCGCGGGTTAGATGGTCGTACCGTTTGCGGCCGCCGGGCTCGAGTTGAATTATCTACAGGTAGATATGCTGGAGGAAGGAATGATAGGAGAGGATCTAAAAGCGGTGCAAGGCCTTTTCACCCAGATGATAAGTGCTACGAGTGTGGTGGACGTGGGCACTATGCCAGAGACTGCCGCCGATATGGTCGGAGACGCCGGTAAGGAAAATGCATTAATTAGTATTAATAATTTGAAAACAAAATCAGATTTTACAGAAAGGTAAAAATGAAATGAAATATGATAAAAATTATGTTTCCGTCTGACCACTTTTTTGATTACTAGGCCACCAGGACTACTTTTCGAAATTGCGAAAACGGTGCCCTTTTCACTATGTGTTTACATATTTACATATGTACATACATGCCACTTTCTTGTAACTAAGCAAGCTAGCAAAAAGAGAAAGATATTTAATGGGAGCACATTTTTTACATTTAAACAACAAATTTGCAATATTTGACTCTACCGGAACATATTTATTCGGTTAAAAATCTTTTAGTGATGTCAAAAGTGAAATTAATTTTGGGCTCTGGTAAATTTTTAAAAAAGGTATTATGGATATAGAAACAAAAAGAAACACATTTTGTACATAGAGACAAAAAAAGGTGATATTACGATTTCCGAGGCACCAAGTTTTGAATACGCAGTCTTGTACATCTCGATGAAATAAGCACCAAATGTTAAGTACCAACATTCTCGATTTCGCCTAGTTTAGGAGATATCGAGGCTTGAAAATTTATTGTTCCCTATGGGATTTCTTTTAGAACATATATTTTTTTGCCGTGGAACCGAACACTTTTTGTATAGTAGTTTATATGTGTACATACATGAGCATTTATTTATATACAATACTTTGATATACGCTGCATAGCGACGCTCTGAGCACCTGCATGTGAGTATGAGTCAAATACCCCAGAGTTTGAAATCCTTTTAAGCGCGAAGTGGGCCCCCCACCCACTTTGCTAACATCTAAAAGTGAGCAATAATTTGTATGTTTCACGGCAAAAGTATAATATATTTCAATAGAAATTTCACGGGGAAAATTAAATTTTCAAACCTCGATATCTCCTAAACTAGACGAAAACGAGATTGTTGGTACTTTATATTTTAAACTTATTTCATCGATAACTACAAAACTGTGTTCTCAAAACATGGTACCTCGGAAATCATAATCGTGTCAAAAAAAACTTCCAAAAATTGTCTTCCACGTCAAAAAATGTTATATTCTAAGAGAAATACTATAGGAAAAAGATAAATTTACTAACCTCGATATCTCCAACTAGGCGAAAATAAGTACTTAATATTTTGTATTTATTTCATTGAAAATGTACACCATTGTGTTCTCAAAACTTAGTGCCCCGGAAATAGTAATATCCCATTCCAAAATGGTAAAACTTATAGACTTAATCTTGAAGTTGAATACACCGTAGTGCTTTAATTAAAAAAAACGCAGTCTTGTAGTTCTCGATAAAATACGATCAAAATATAAGTACCAAAAATCTCGTTTTCTCCTTTGCCTAGTATCCTGCTCGCGCTAAATTTTAGCTACCCAAGTTTCCATTTTTTTTTCTCCACACTGCAAATCAATTTTTAATATAAGCCTTGTTATCCTGCTCGCAATATATTTTAGCTCCCATACAAAAATGTCTACAAAGATAAAGCTTAGCGTGGCAATATCGCAAAGTAGTATCCTGCTCGCACGTTAAATTTTTAACTTTATACAGATGGGCCAAACAAAAAGTCTCCATTATTTTAGCTCGTGAAATAATTGTGTGGGACATTAAAATCGTAGCTTAATTTCTGACAGATTGAAAACAAACAAAATTATTTCGATGGAATATTTAGAAGGTGGAATTGTGTTTGAAGCAAAGGAGAATACAGCAAAAACAAGAGAAAACCTACAGAAAAGCTACAATCCGTCTGGAACGGATCGTATGATACCCTATCCTCCATCCTATCGAGCCCCTATAAAGTGGGCGTGGCCGTATTGCGTTTTCTTTACTGAATTACGATGAAAACTTCGAACGTTTGAGGATGTTACATGTAAAATTTCATCAAAATTAGTCTTTTGATGAAAACGCCCCCAAAAAGTGGGCGTGGCCAAGACTGTTGTATGGGTGAATTGTAGGGAATCTGAATACCTAAATAGTTGGTCTTTTTTTTTATAATTCACACGCGCTCAAGGGTTTATTGCTACCCTTTTAATGTCAAGACACACCGATGAACGTTGGTTTTAAATGTTTGTGGATTATAATGTGAGGGAAAAATAGAGCTTGGTAAAGCATTCCTCATTCGTGAAGTACGGTTTATGAAAGAATCTCTATACTTGACGGTCTTAACAAAATTTTTCTGTTTTATATAATTTAGTGAAGTTATGAAAAAGTAGGCGTGGCAGTGGGCGGATTTGAAAATTATTTACACTTGCACTGCATCTTTCTCTCAGAAGCCGAGATATTAAATTTCATCCTCCTAGCTCAAAATTTAAGGCCCAAAAAGTGGTGTCGCACGGACGGACGGACGGACATGGCTGAATCGTTTTCGCTATTGATACTGATCATGAATATATGTATATACTTTATAGGGTCTATCTTGATTATTTCTCTATTTTACAAGCTATGTATCAAACTTAATATACCCTTAGGATAGGATTAAAAATATACAAATAGTTCGTTGTTCCATTTTGAGTTATTAAAACAAGTTTTTTGAAATTGAAATATTTTAACTGACGTCACTAATTAAAATGATATTTAACTGATATCTATCAATAGTATATATTTCTTCTTTTTTTCTCATCTATTCCCTGTATTAAAAATTTATCTGTAGTGTGGAGAAAAAAAATGGAAACTTGGGTAGCTAAAATTTAGCGCGAGCAGGATACTAGGCTATAGAGAATAAATGAGATAAAAGAGAAAAAAGGACATATGATATTGAGATTTGTAAGTATGTACATATGTATATGTCATGTTAATTAGTGACGTCAGTTAAAATAGTTTAATTCAAAAATAACTTGTTTTATTCACTCAAAATGTATCAAAGAACTATTTGTATTTTTTATTCTTTATACCCTATCTACTTACTTAGGTGGCTCTACAGTTCGAGGTGAACCTGGGCCTCAACTAACAAGCCTCTCCAGTTAGCTCGGTCCTTAGCTAACTGCCTCCAGTTGCGCAATCCAAGCTTGTTCATGTCCTCTTCAATTTGTGCGCGCCACCTAAGGCGAGGTCTTCCTCTGCTGCGTTGTCCCTCCGGGTGTGATTCGAAGACTTCGGGCCGGAGCACTGGTGTCCATTCGCTCTACATGTCCTAGCCATCTCAAACGACTAATGCGCAGTTTTTTTTGACTAGGTCGATGTCGCTGTACAGTTCGTATAGTTCGTCGTTGAATCTTCTCCTGCATAGCCCGTCAACGCAAACGGGACCGAATATTTTACGAAAAATTTTTCTCTCGAAACGACATCTGCATCCGCTTTTGATAAACTCCAGCTTCAGCGCCATAAAGCAGGACTGGCATGATCAAGGTCTTATATAGAGTCTTCTTAGTTGTTCGGGATAGGGCCTTACTACTAATTGCCTTCTCAGCCCAAAGAAACAGCGATTGGCAAGAGTTATTCTTCGTTTTATTTCTGCTGAGGTGTTATTTTCAGAATTGATAGCAGAGCCGAGGTAGACAAAGTCCCTTGCTACCTCAAAGTTATAGCTGTCGATTGTGACGTTCTGTCCAATTCGTCGATGTTGCGTGTCCCTTCTGGTTGGCAGCATATACTTGGTTTTGACCTCGTTTACCGCTAAACCCATTTTGGCAGCTTCTGTTTCAATACTAGCGAACGCACTAGTAGTGCGTGACAGCCCGCTGTGTTCTCCCAATAATGTCGATATCGTCGGCGTACGCTAGTAGTTGCACAGACTTTTGAAAGATTGTGCCTCCGGTGTTGGCTTGTGAGTTTCTATAAATGCTGTCATATGCGGCCTTGAAATCGATAAAAAGATGGTGGGTATCGATTTGGACTTCTTGGGTTTTTTCCAGGATCTGTCGAAGTGTGAAGATTTGATCGATTATACACTAGATACCCTATCCTAAGGGTATATTAAGTTTGACACATAGTTTGTAACATAGAGAAATAATCTAGATAGACGCTATAAAATATATACATGTATTCGGGATCAGCATCAATAGCGAAATCGATTGAGCGATGACCGTCACCGCTTTTTGGGCCTTAAATTTTGAGCTAGGACGATGAAATTTCATACCTGGGCTTCTGAGAAGAAAATACAAAAAAATACAAATTTTTGGCGCAGCAGGTCCATGGGACCCAGGGCCTAGCTTCTCACAACCATTCGTGTTGTGCGTGTTATATTCTTTACACGAATGGAAGGGGCCAGTTTTTACTCTCGGATGTTTGTCAGACGCTCGCGAGAGGTGGGGCCGTGAAAGAAATTTTAGGTGTTGTCTGGGGATTGAACCTGGAACCCCTTGCTCCGTAGTCCAACGCACTAACCACTTGAGCTACGGCGCCCACGAGAAGAAAATACAGTGCAAGTGTAAAAATTGTTTAAATTCGCCCATTGCCACGCCCACTTTTTCATAACTTTATTAAATTATATGAAACCGAAAAATTTTGTTAAGACAAAATATTTAGGCATTTAGATTCCCTACAATTCACCCATACAAAAGTTTTGGCCATGTCCACTTTTTGGAGCGTTTTCATCAAAAAACCGACTTTGAAGAAATTTTACATGTAACATCCTCAAACGTTCGACGTTTTAGCCATATTTTGAGTACAAAATGCAATTTGGCCACACCCACTTTATAGAAAGGAGGATAGGGTATCATACGATCCGTTCCAGATGGATTGTAGCTTTTCTGTATGTTTTTTTGCTGTATTCTCCTCTGGATTAGACACAAAATCACCTTCTAAATATTCAGTACAAATATTCCATCGCAAAAATTTTGTTTTTTTTTCAATCTGTGAAAAATATGCAGTGATGTGCGAAATAATAAGGACAGTCTTTACCATATTTGAAAAAAAAAACGAAAAACTAAGAATCTCGGGATATTTATGAAAAACTTTAAATCGGTATTAATTGATTCAAATTTCAAAAACATAAAAATAACATATGTAAGTTACCCAAAATTTGTACTTTAAGTAAAAAAAAAAAAGTGATTTTCTTCTAAATGACCTGTGAAAAAAAATAAGGACAGCTAGCAATTCTTCATGAAATGACTCCAAACGCAAACTTTAACAACAAAAAATGAATGTTAAAGTACAATCAATGAAATATTTGATCAAACATGTACTTTAGTGTTTCGTTGAATAGCTCTTGTTCTTGATAACGGCGAAGCAACGTCACAGCATCGAATCCACTAGTTTTCGGCAAGTACTAGGTGGAATAGCCTCCCACGCAGCCTTCACAGAGGTCCAAATTTGATGATTTCACATCCCTTAACGCTACTTTGACCTCTCGCCACAGGTTCTCAATGGGATTTAAGTCAGGCGATTGAGAAGGCCAGCTTAAGACGTTGACATCGTTGTCCGAGAACCACTCTTTTGCACGCTTCGGTGAGTATTTAGGATCATTATCCTGTTGGAACACCAATCGAAGAGGTATATTATCTTTTGGAAGGCAGTCAGAATATTTGGGTGTAGACAACTATACTTTGTTTTGCAAACAGTAAAGCTTAGGATCCCATTAATTTTCTTTGTTTCGATCAAATATCACAGGAAGGACGCTTTTAAAACTTTTTCGTAGAAGTGCCCCTATTATTTTTCACATCACTGTAGCTCCGATTTTAATGTCCCACACAAATATTTCACGAGCTAAAATAGTGGAGACTTTTTGTTTGGCCCAACTGTATGAAGTTAAGAACGGGATACAACGTGCGAACAGGATACAAGTTTGCGAAATTGCCCCGCTAAATTTTATCTTTGTAGACATTTTTGTATAAGAGCTAAAATTTAGCGCGAGCAGGATACCAAGCTTTAGGAGATATTGAGATTTGAAACTTCCATTTGTCCTATGTTCTGATTACTAAATAAGCTATCACATACTCTGTATACAAAAGTAGTGTGGGATTCTAACCGCACTAAAAAGACTTGCGGATTCATGACCAATCAATGAAAGATCGACAAATGATTTTTATTTCAATTTTAAAAAATCGCTTTGGAAAAGCTATTACGATTTGAAAACAAATTCTCATAATTTTCACATGAGTTCATGAGGCTTTGTTCTTGTCTATCTATGAGTATTGGATTGTAAATTTAGATATTTCTGGGCTACATCCTAGTAACCAATACAGTTTTCTGTTTTCTTTCTTTTTAACATGTTCCTTCCATTTGAATTCGGCGTGCAAGTACATACCTAGGTATTTAGCTGAATTTAGAATTTTCTTCTTCTTAAAGTTCCTCTTCGGTCCGGAGGTTGGAAATCATCGTTTTTAGGGTTTGTTTGTTCATCACTCCTCTAAATAGTTGCGATGTTGAGAGATTTAGCCACTCTCAGATTTGCTATCCATGTTGTTGTTCGTCTTCCTCTTGTCCTCGTTCCTACTATCCTTCCTTGTAAAATGATATGCAGTAGTTGGTACTTGTTGTTTCTGAGTATATGAAATGTATTTATATGAGTATATTATCATAAATTTCGTTTTTGCTGCGTTGATTCGTAATCCGTATTTTTCGCTTGTGAGATTCAGCGTATTCATCATAATGTTTAGTTCCCTTAAATCATTTGTTATTATTAGTTTATCATCCGCATATCTTAGGTTCTTTATTCTCACGCCATTAATCTTTACTCTATAGTCGATGTCTCTTATTCTTTCCTTGAAGATTTCTTCCGAGTATATATTGAAGAGAAGTGGAGATAGAATACAACATTGTCTGACTCCTCGTTTCAAGTTTATATCCTCTGATTCTTTTCCTTCTATGTTTATTTTTACTTTTTGGTTCCAATAAAGGTTTTCGATTATTCTGCATTTATCATATCTATGTTCTTGTTCCTTAGGATTTCTATCATCTTTTTGTGCTGGACTTTGTCAAAGGCTTTCTCATAATCTACAAAACATGCATAAATCTTTAGGATCATTTCTATACTTCGTTGAATTATCATATTGAATGCAAATAACGCTTCGCGAGTACCAAAGCCACCGCTGAATCCACACTGTGAGGGACTTACATCATCTTCAAGTTTATTGAAAATTCTTTTATGAATGATTTTCAGAAAGAGTTTTAGGGCATGGCAATGTAATGAAGGTTGATTTTAACCAGTCCTCAGGGATCTTGCCGTATTAACCCTTTCATGCCCAAATTATTCTCTCGGAGCTCGAAAAATCGGGATACCAAATTTCAAATTTCCATGTGACATCTAAATGACCTTTTTTAACATTTTTCCTATAGAAAATAAATCCGATTATAAAAATATAAAAAAAACTGACACGTTTAAAAAATACAGTTGATAAATTTTAATGCAATTTAGCAACTATTTTAAACAAATTTTGAGCAGGCATCCACACCAATTTTCGCTTTGGGTCTTTACGCATCCGACGACGGATTAACAAATATCACTAAATTAAGACAAAGCGTCTCATCTCGGATTTTCATCTATCAATATACGTGGCCCAAATTTCACAGATTACGACGCCATCAACGGTTTTATCGAAAATTGTTTAAAACGAGTGTAAGGTAAATAAATTTGAATGTTGCCTATAGGCAACATATGGCATGAAAGGGTAAATATATCGCGTTGAAGAGATTCGAGAGTATATGGATATTGTCCTCTTCTATTAGTTTCAAGAGTTCGTTTGGTACTCCATCTGGACCTGTGGCTTTCCTAGTTTTGGCTTCGTTAAGTACCTTTGTTATCTCGTCTTTCAGAATAGGTAGTCCTCCTTCAGTTCCCCCATTCGGTTGTAGTACGCCTCGTTCATCCCAGAAAAGTTCTTCGATGTACTCTTTCCATCGTTCTAACTTTTCGTTTATATTCTATTTAGTTCGTCTTATAAGTTACAAACTCGTCTTAGACTACTTTTAATAATTATGAAATTACATACATATGTTTTATAAAAGTGGTTTCGAAATAAACCTCTAAAACACTCAAACTTACTTTAAGTTACGCATCGCAGTGTGCTTCATAACTGAATTTTTCAAACAGAAAAATTCATACAAAATTCGCCAAATAAGTCGAAGAAAAGCGGGTTATTTTTTTGCATAAGAAAGCGTGTGTTAAACAGAGAGGACTCAAACACAGTGAACGATAAAGGGAAAACAAGGAAAGAAAACCAATTTGTTCTAACCAGCCAGATATTTTATAACCCGACTTTTTTCGGGTTATTATGCTTTGTTTTGCTATCGTTGGAGAATAGGCATGCAATGATGTATGTATGTGTGTGCGTACTGCGTAGAGCAGTAGAACGATATGAAAGCGGATGACTAGCAGGTTGTGGGCTTGTGGGTTCGTAAAATTTGTCGCTTGCGTGTGCAGGTGTAGGAAACACACAAATATTATGTTTATATGCACATATTAAGATTCATGTTGCTTGTTATATTGATACATTAGGCGTTTTTCTTTTTTAGTTCAGAACAGAGCTCTGAACAGAGCCTGAACATGTCGAGCGCGCTCTGAACGGAGCACGCTCTGAACGCTCTGATTTATTTAAGAAATACGATTGAGCAGTACCTGTCATATGACTGCAAAATTAATCGACCATTCATGCTTTTTGTCTTCTTAAACACTGAAATAGCGTTTATACACAAATAAAGTTTTCATTTAATTATTAACTACTAATAATTAATTAAAAACAAAGCCTCGAACTCCATTTCAATTGTTTTCGATTTCGTTTTCTCATTGCTTTACCCCCTGTTAAACGTCAAATTCACTGTGCACGGGTTTTGCTCAGGATGCTCAATCAATTCATGCTGAGCTGATAGAGCGCGCTCTGAGCACGCTCTAAGCGAAAAAAGAAACACGAATCGAGTGCTCTACGCGCTCTGAACTAAAAAAGAAACACAAACATTTTTTTGACAACTCAGGCTCTGCTCTGAACTAAAAAAGAAAAACGACTATTGATAAAAAGTAGAATTTTAAAAGATAACTCGGTAGGAATCGAGTTATATGGACGCCTCGCCACTTGTAAACCCATAGACTTTCGCTTGGTGTTTATGAAAGACCAAAAGGCTTTATGATTGCACTTAATATTCGTTTCAATAGATAAAACGTATTGCCTATAAACAAATTTCTTTAAAAAATCGTATTTTCGCAAACGCTGAAATGTAGCACGCGCAGTGAAATCTACTTTACTTATTTTACAAGCTTTATTCATCGCATTCTTCAGCATAGATAAATTGTTGTTAAACCAAACGGGCGTACTAGACTTTTTAAATCGCTTAGTTGGTACAAACTTCGTAATCGTGTGCTCAATAATGTGTTTAAACTAAACTGTGTCAAGAATATTTTGCCAATTTACAGAGGATAAAAAACTATTTATAGCATTATAGTCTGCTTTGACAAAATCATACTTGATATTATCAATATCTGTGGTCAGAGTATCCAAAATGGATAAATTAATTGAAATTTCAAAAGCATCATGAAAAATAGTATCATTAAGTAATGGGGAATCAGCTGAGTTCAGAGAAGCCTCAAGCTCTTTATTTACAAAAATTAAATCCAATACATTGCCCATAGAATTACAAAATCTATTTAATTGGCGAAAATTTGAAGCAAACAAACTATCTGTAACTTGAAACTCCTTTTCTTTGGAAACATTAAAAGGAAATTTCTCATCTTGAGTGAAAATCCACTTTAAATCAGGTAAACTAAAATCACCTAAAACTACGGCATATGATGAGCTATCAAAATGGTTAGGAATATTTATAATGTTTTTTATATGAGTTTTGTAAATATCAATATCCGCATTTGGAGGAATATATGATAGAAAAAAATATAAACAAATTGTGTCTGTAATCCCAGACACATGCAAATCTAAACATAAATTTGTTCGATCATACCCGATGAATGAGACAATGCAATTTCTCTACTCTTAAAACATTTGCGGACAGCAAGCCACACTCCACCACCCCTCTCGCAACCAGTATGAATGGGACATCTATCACTTCTGCAGACAATATTCCATTATGCAACCAGGTCTCCGTCAGGGCGATAACAGCATATAAACAATCAGCAGCAGCGAGGAAAAAGTCCGTGATTTTGGTTCTCATTCCTCCTACGTTTTGATAGTACAACGAGAGAGAATAAAACGTATTTGGCAACGGGTCTTTAGCAGCAGCAGCAGCAACAGCAACAACAGAATTATATTTGGGGGTTTAGCACCTTCTTTAAGCAATTTGTGACATCTCAATTTCGACTCGTCCACATTAAATGCTGATGCAACGTAAGCAAGTATGGACTGACATGTTGTAGAGGGATTGAATGATGATAAATGTAGCCATTTAATTTGAGTAATAACCTGGAGATCTAAACCAGGAACAGTGTTGTTGTTTGTTCCAATGATTGGTCTATCTTGTTTAATAAAACGTTTAGATTTTATCGTTTGTCAAATATTGGGTTCATCTTTCAGTGATTTCGATGTTGAGGAAATAGGTTTGGTAGCAGTAGAAGCAGATACAATAGGAGCAGAAACAGCTGTAGCAGTATTTGTAGTATTTGGAGGAACAACAGCATTTGTTCCGGTAGCAGCAGAAGGAGTAGCAGTAGTAGTAGCGGCATCAGCATCGACGATGGAGACGAATGAGGCAGAATCAGAGATGGGCGCAACTGGAACAGCATTGGCAGTAGTTGATGAAGAATTATTGGGTTTACCATTAGCAGAGGTCGCAACAATTCGGGGAGTGCTCAGACTGTTTGACTTCAGTTGGTTCGTAGACGTATTATGTTGTAACTCTGATACTTTAGTACGAGGTTGTTTGCGAGCGAGTCACTATCCGAGACTTTGTGCCTGATGTAGAACGCGAAACAAATTCTTTTAACTGAATAACTTCTTTAAACCATTGTTCAATTTTAGAAACTATAAAGTCACTGTCAACCAAACTAAGGTGACATTTAGGGCCATTATAGAACACTTAGAATAAGTATAGCAATATTATAAAATAAAACACGTCTAATCACTTTGACTGACAATGAATCACTGAAAAGAAGAGATTCGAAGAGTATATGGATATTGTCCTCTTCTATTAGTTTCAAGAGTTCGTTTGGTACTCCATCTGGCCCTGTGACTTTCCTAGTTTTGGTTTCGTTAAGTACCTTTGTTATCTTGTCTTTCAGAATAGGCAGTCCTCCTTCAGTTCCCCCATTCGGTTGTAGTACGTCTCGTTCATCCCAGAAATGTTCTTCGATGTACTCTTTCCATCGTTCTAACTTTTCGTTTATATTCACTAGTATCTTGCCCGTTTAATCTTTTAGTGTGGCGTGCTGTTTCTTTCTTTCAATCCCAGAAATTTATTTTACCTTTTTATGGAGATTAAAGCTGTCTTGGTTTCTGTCGTATATTTCTAGCTCCGCGCACTGTTATTAAAGGTATGTATTTTTAGCTTCTCTGATTTTGTTTCTAATTAGCCTATCTAATTCCTTGTATCTAGTGGGGTCTGATTTGTTTAATCTTCTCTGTTCCATTAGCGCCAAAATTTCATTTGTTATCGACTCTTTCTTTGGTTGATTATTTCTTTTTTCTAGATGTTTCCTTCCTGACTATTATAATATCTTTGATCTCTATCCATTTGCTGTCTGTGTTATTGTCATTAATTAGATCCATACTCATTCACGTCAACCTTTCGTTTATCTCTGTTTTCAGTTGTACTCGCTCGTTCGTTTTTTAATAGGTCTAATTTTAAATTTCTGCCTCTTGATCTCTTCTGAATTTTCTTCAGCTATATTCTTATTTTAGCTACAACAGGGTTATGGTCCGACCCAACATCAGCTCCTGGGTAAGTTTTCGTAGATTTTACCGCATTTCGGAACCTTTTATTGCCGATAACGTAGTCTATTTGGTTTCTTACCGTTGTATCTCTTGTATATCTGGGGGCCTTTCACGTGTACAGCCTTCTTGGAGGAAGTTCGAACCACGTATTCATGATTGTAAGTTCGTTCAGTTGGCAAAATTCAACTAGTTTTTGGCCTCTTTCATTTTTATAACCGAGACCGTGGTCGCCTACTACTTCTCCAATTCTCCCCTTTCCTATCTTTGCATTGAAGTTCCAAATTATTATTGTGACATCCTTCTTTTTTGTTAATTTGACTGATTGTTCAAGTTCCTGGTAGAACTCTTCGACAATCGGTTCCTCGCAGTCAGCTGTCGGAGCATATACTTGAATTATGTTCATTAGAGTCTTCTCAGTTTTCAGTTGCATTAGTATCACTCTTTTTGAAAGGTATACCACTCCTATTATTAAGTTTTTCAGCTTTTCTGCAACAAGAATAGCTACACCATATCGATTCTGTCTTGCATCTGAGCATGAATAATATAAAGTGTATCCATTACTCGTTATATTACCACTTCCAATCCAACTTCTTTTATTAAGTTGTTTAGCTTGCCAGGCTTATATAAGCTTCGAACATTCTATGTTCCTATGTTAAAATACCCACCGGGAATTCTTCGCACGCTCCGACCATTTAAGGTCTGCCGGGGACTGAGGGCCATGATTTTTACTAGGGGAAAAAATTGTATGAGGTGGTTTCCCGTTGCTTTCCTCATTTTATTTGCTTGCTATATCTATACATTTCAATACCTTTTAAATCAGTGAGGATTTCTTACTTCCTTCAATCTTTACTAATTTCTCTTGTATCTTATTTTGCTTTTTATATACTATTTAGCTTTAACGTTGTTGTCTTGTAGTGTTCGTGTCAGTCTTTGTATTAATGCTTATTTGTAATGGCGGCATTTACTTACCATTTTACAATAGTGTCTTTGGACTTGTGATTATTTCTTGGAGTGTCCACTTTTGAGTGTTCCACCAATCACATCCTGATACCATTGCCTGTCTCGAGCGTCTGCGTCCGTCTTGTATTTTGTCTTGTCTGTATCGAGATTTGCGTTTTAATTTATAATAATCTTACCTTATCATATCCATTCCATTACCTTTTCCATAGCCATGTCAGCATCGTGTGTTCCTTTTTTTTGCCTTCGGCAATGTCGTGGGCAACCCTTTACTTCTTTCGCCCCTTCTCCCTTTACTGTCCGATCGTTTTTGCTTTTCCTCATTTACTACACCCTCTACAGAGCCGGCTTTTTTCTTTTTACCCTCTTTTTTCTCTTCTTCAGGTGACCTATATCTTTTTTCAACCAAGGACAGGTCGTTTTTAATTAAGATATTTGTCCCTTTTAATTTCGCTTTTTCTTTCAAGATTTCATCTTTTTTGATTAGGGATGTCAATCCGATTAAGATGGGTCTTGTTTTATTTTCATTAGGCTTACCAATTCTTTTAATAAAATTAATTTCTGACTCCGATATGTTGACATCTAGCTTAGTTTTTATTAATTGTTTAACCAGACTTATTAGTTTTATTCTATCTTCATTTATTTCTTTAATATTCAGTTATCCAGTTTTTCATCTTTGTTAGCAAATACTTCCTTGAGAGTTTTTATTTCATTTGCTAGAAGTTCTGTTTTTTTTAAACTGTTCATTCAAATTGTTCATTTCTGGGTTTATTTCTTCGTGTTTTTGATATATTTCCTTCTTTATGTCACCCTTCATAGTCGTTAGAGCTATATCCAGTTGACTTTTAAAATCAATTTTTATTTCAGATTTTAAATCTTCCTTAAATTTATTTAAGATTGTTATCATTGGCTGTTCATTATGAATTAAAGTTTTAAGATATTTATCCGCACAGAGATGGTATACATTTCTACTCGCCACTATGTGGAGTTTAGACTCCCTTTTTGACAAATTAAGCTTGTATTAGTGAAAGCACTTTTTAGGTTATTCCCCGCCAAAAACCATTTGCACAATTCGTTTATTTATAGAAAACCACTAGATATTTCACTGACATTTCTGTAAACTTCTATTTACACTTGCTTTCACACTATTCAATTATAGAATTCACACTAGTTCTTTTCAGATTATTATATTTTTACCACTTTTTTCCACTAAGACTGCGGTTGCCGAAAGATAACACGTCTTCTTCTACTCCAGTACATTTGATTATTAATAACGATAGGAAAATTCGTTATTCTTCTATTTGTAAAAATGATACGAGTTGATTTCGACTTGTTTAGTCTGATTCGCCATAATTGCGTTCAAACTCCTATCTTGCTAACTGCATTTTGTAACTTTTCTTTTGCTTTAACCACGCACTCATCTACTGCTAACATTGCAGTGCCATCTGCGAATGTGGCTATCAGTGTGTCATTGCTATATGGCATATCGCTAGTATATAATAAATACAATGTTGGCCCTAGAACACTCCCTTGTGGGAATCCTTGTATTTCTCTAAGTACCCTTTTTCATAATATACTCTAAAGAATCTATTATGTAATATTTAAGTATTTCAAATTATTGTCTAGGTAGATCCGTTTATACTCTAAACCCTTACGCCAGATTTTATGAAAAAGCCTGCATCTAAAAATGACGAACAGCAAACTTGTTTTTCTTCTAGTGCTTTTCTATAACATCAGTTATGCGATGTACTTGGTCTATTGTAGAGTGTTTATTTCTAAACCCGAATTGATAGTTCGGGATAAGTTTTCTTGCTTCGATAATTTTGTCAAGTCTTTTGAGAAGTAATTTCTCAAAAAATGTTGATACTATCGGCAAAAGTGAGATTGGCCGATATGAAATCACTTCAGATAGTGCCTTACCTTGTTTAGGTATAACAATTATCTCTACTATCTTTCAATGATGTGGATCATATCTTCTGACTAAAACAAACATTAATTATATATTAGCGAAATATAAGGTATATTTTCCTCACCTGTTTTGCCAATACATATATTTGTGTTTTATTCTTGCTCTCCAAAGTCAGTTTTTTCTTTTAAATAAACGCACTGTCCGAAAAGTGTGCTAAATGCGATAAAATCCTAAGCAATAACTTCATAGTATGCGGCGGTATTTGCGGTCTGAAATTTCACGATAAATGTGCAATTTTAGCTGAAAGTGACTTGAACTTTTTAAAGTCAAGCATAAACTTTTAATGGAAGTGTAATGCTTGTGCTGGTGTCCCAGTGCTTGGTTTAGAGTGCAAAATTGGCGAACTAAGCAAAACTGTTCAGAATTTGCATGAAGAAATAAAGTCCTTAAAAAAAAGTGTTAACATCAGTCCATCTCTAACAATTAAACAAACAACTACATCTACCAAAGACAAAAAAATACTTAATAAGAAACAAGTGCAAGTAGATAATGTAAACACTGGGTCAACATGCTCCAATACTGTTCATGAGGAACTCCCTATTAGTTCTGTACATGTCACTGACCCCTTGTCCAAAGCCAACTGTAACGAGTTGATTCAACCAGTGCAATGAAATACGGTGATTAAAAAACCGTCGAAAATCATCAGTAAAGACTCCGCTTATACTGAAGTCGAGGTCATATCGGCAAAGAAATGGCTTCATCTATCCCGCTTCTCGACGACCACTAAAGCTGAATCAATACTGGCATATGCATCAAAGAAACTAAGTGTTCCGGTAAATCTTCTCTCTTGTTTTCCCCTTTACAAAAGAGATGCTGATCTGTCGTCATTCAAATTCATTAATTTTCGCCTTAGTGTTCCTGCATGTATTATCAACGATGCACTGAATGCTGATAACTGGCCTTTGAATGTGCATGTGAGAAATTTTCGTTTCGTTCCAAAAAACGAGAGCGAAGACAATATGCGTATATAAACAATGAGGGGAATTCTTCTCATTCCTCTTTATTGTTTTCTCCTTCACCAAATGTTATCACAGTCTATTATCAAAACGCTGGTGGAATGAGAACCAAAATCAATGATGTTTTTCTTGCTGTTTCTCTACATGAATATGACATTATTGTATTCACTGAGACATGGTTAAATGACAACTTTTCAACGGCTGAAATTTTCGATGACTATTACACGGACTATAATCACTGTTATAAATGCGAAAATGTGAAAAAAAATGTATTAAAAATTATCTCAAACTACATTTTTCAGCCACTGGCAGCTTTTTTTGACATTTCTGCATTAAAATTATACGTTTGCCATTTGCGCCTGTTTTGCTGTCTAGCTGTATTTGAAAATAAATTGTGACTCATTTGATTTGTGTATGTTGCTTTGCAAAATGATTGCTTTCCTTTTTTTAAAAAAAACGTGTTTTCTCTTTTATGCAAAGCTGAAAACTAATGGATTAAAAAATGCGGAAAAAATGTAATGTCGTACGGGCTTTACGCCGTGAATATGAATTTTTGAATACATTTTTGTATTCAGCTATTCCAAAACCCTTTGAATCAATAGTTACAAAAAAGCTTTATTTCACAATCAAGGAACAAATATCACTGCAACAGCATGGATTTGTATCTGGTAGATCGACACTAACCAACTTGACGCTGTTTACTTTCTGATTCTGTGGAGGCAGGATTTAAGGTTGATGTCATTTTTACCGATTTCAAAAAGGCTTTTGACACCGTGTGTCATAGTATTCTTTTAAATAAAATAAAATCATTTGGTATTCATTCGATGCTACTTAAGTGGATTTCAAATAATCTTTTAAATAGAAGGCAGTATGTTAAAATTGCTTCTTCTCAGTCTAGGCTTATTGAAGTCTCATCTGGTGTCCCTCAAGGTAGCCACTTAGGGCCATTACTCTTTAATATTTTTATAAATGAGATTCCTTCATTGCTCAATCATGCTAACTGTTTGATGTATGCCGATGACCTACAAATCTTTATGCGTGTAAAAAGTCTTTATGATTGCGAATATCTTCAAAATGATTTAAATAAAATAACTGATTGGTGTGATCATAATCAGCTTACATTGAACATACATAAATGTCATTCTTTTTCTGTTTACCATGTTTTAATGCCTGTTATTTATAGCTATACAATTTCCCGGACCTGTCTTTCTCGAAAAACTGAAATTAAGGACCTTGGTGTGATTTTTGATTCGAAACTTACATTCTCGTTTCACATAGATTATGTTATTGCTAAAGCAAATTCGATGCTTGGATTTCTTAAGCGAACATGTTCTGAATTTTCAAACCCTTATGCTCTTAAGTCTGTTTATATGTCTTTAGTACGACCGTTTCTTGAATATTGCTCTATAGTATGGTGTCCAACCTATATGAATTGTATAATTCGAATAGAAAGGGTCCAAAAGTTATAAAGCAAATGAAATGGAATCTTGATGCTATGCCCTCTTATTCGACAAGATTAATTGGACTAGATACCTTAGAAAAAAGACGAAATGTTCATTGCACACTGTTTATTCGTGACGTCTTTTCTTATCGTATAATATGTTCCGATATACTTCAGAAATTAAAACTATATGCACCAGAAAGAATTCTTCGAACAAGAAATTTTTTAATAAACCCAAGACATTTTTACAATTATGGTCTTAATGAACCAACTAAATGTATAAATTGTATTAATTCTTTTTCCAGCGACCTTTATGTGATGATAGATTAAAATTTAAACTCTCAATGTTGAAAACTATTAAGTCATGAAATACATATATGTAGTAATTAAATATTTAAAAAAAAAAACACTATTATATTCTGAAATATTATATAATTATCCGAAATCTGTTAGAGTTAAGCTCGGTAGATGAATAAACTAAACTAAACTAAACACACACAACACGGATGGTTCTGAGAAGCTAGGCACATGCATTTTTTGTTTTGTATTTTTATATATTTTTACTTGCACCTATACCTATAGGGCAAGTATTGGTTTCGTGAAAAATTTCGAACTCGAGATTTTAATCAAACTTGACATTACTATGATGGAGAAGTCCAAAAAAGTGGGTCCGCCAATTCCGTCTGTCTGTCTGTCTGTCTGTCCGTCTGTCTGTCTGTATGTCTGTCTGTCTGTCTGTCTGTCTGTCTGTCTGTCTGTCTGTCTGTCTGTCTGTCTGTCTGTCTGTCTGTCTGTCTGTCCGTCTGTCTGTCTGTCTGTCTGTCTGTCTGTCTGTCTGTCTGTATATTCGACTGCAGCCTAAACGGCTGGACAGATTTGCTTCAAACTTCATATCTGGGGTTTCACTAAAAATGGATTTTCTCGAAAACGGCTCTAACGATTTTGATAAAATTTCATATGTGAGTTAGTTTGGGCATTTGCTATTAGATGGCATACCACGTTTTGCGCGAAAAATGCGTATAACGGTAATTTTACAAATTGACTGTTTCTCGTCTATTTCTACAGCGATTGGGCTTAAAATCAATATCTGAGGTGGATATGCTAAATGCAAAATTATAATATACCAAGTTTTGGAACTGCCACGCCTACTTTTACAAAATTTTACTTTTTCAAAATTTTTACTAGAAATCGAAAAAAATTGTTAAAACATAATTCATAGGCTTTGAAAATCTCTATAATTTACCTTAACATCATATATAGCCACGCCCATTTTTACAAAAAAAAAATTGAATTTCAGTGCTTATACGATTATAAACTAATAGCATTAAGGTGCAAGTACGTACGACCCAGTCGTGCACTTTATTTTATTTTATTTCGGTTATACTGAAATTGAAGATTTTTTTAAAATTGCATAGGCACCCACATTTGCCTATAGTGCAAGTATTGGCTTCGTGAAAAATTTCAATCAGTCTTGATATTACTTTGATGGAGAGGTCCAAAAAAGTGGATCCGTAAATTCCGCCTATATATTCGACTGCATATCTAACATATATATGTATATATTATTGGGCGCGTTCCAAAACTCGAGGACTAATATGTTAGGGCTAACATGTTAGGCCTTCGTTTTGGAACGCAAAGTGGACTAACATGTTATGTGACAGCTCCATATGTCACAAATAGAATTTTCGTAATTCCAGTTTCCATTTTCACTTTTGATTTTTTGTGGATTGTGATTTTTTTGAGAATTCGGTGAAAAACTAACTTATTTTAATAAATGTTATGAGTAGCATAGTGAACTCTTAGATTCAATTGCAATGAATTTAGAACATTTGCAGATGTTTGCGAAATTTTATCAAAACATGACTGAATCACTCGTTTATCAATACTGATCATTAAGCTATATACTGTAGTTGGTTGTTTTTGGGCTATATTTCCTTTGCTTATATTTCACACTATGTTATGTGGTTTATATTTATAAGCATGTAACTAAAAAATATACTATTTACTTTGGATCAGCTCAGCTGCGTTGTTTTATTAGCAGAGTTTGACGTATAAATTAAGTGACGAACCCCACAGAAACCCGAACCAACTAACAATTTAACAATTAAATCTTCTTTACTTTTTAAGTCGATTTGCCGTTACATATGTTAGGCCTTACCTCAAAAAGTAGGCGTAGAATATGGAACGCGCCCATTGATGGACTAAGAATCCTGGCCACGACCTCCAAAGAGATGAGAGAGAATAAAAAGAAGTCGTGACCTGGATTCTTAGTCAAACAATTTGTCTCTCAGTTGGGAGAAATGTCTTTTTCGTAGTTTTTGTTTATTGCACTGTTGTGCTTTACTATTTTTTGGGTAAAAAAGATTTAATTGTTAAATTGTTAGTCATTTGCGTAGTCATTTTATTTATACGCTGTTAGACCTTGCCTAATGAAAAAATGCATTGACATCAAAGGTCTCGGTGAGGTCTTTCCCGACCTTGATGGAGCAGCGTACATTCTCCATCGTCATCCTGCACAATCGGATGAGTTTGGCAGGGATGTCAAAAGTAGACATAGCTCTATATAACTCTTCTCTATAGATGCTGTCATAGGCGATAAAAAGGTGGTGAGTATCGATTTGAAATTCCTGGGTTTTTTCCAAGAGCTGCCGTAGTGTCAACATTTGGTCGATGGTGGTGCTGACAATGGGCTAACAATGCTGAGGTTCCATTCATCGGGTATGCTTTCGTCCGACCATATTTTGCAAATGAGTTGGTGCATGCTCCTTACCAAGTCATCCCCCGCTGCTTTGAATAGCTCGGCTGTTAGGCCATCAGCTCCAGCAGCTTTATTGGATTTCAGCTTATATATCGCTATCTTAACTTTATCCAGGTGGGGTGGACGGAAATCTTGGTTATCATCGTCCAGATTGAATGGTTCATTCTGCCTGACAGCGGAATTTTGGTCATCGTCGCCGTAATACAGTCTGCAGAAGTGATCTTTCCATATCCTCAACATTGACTGCGATTCTACTATTAGGTTTTCTTGTTCGTCCCTGCAGGTTTCGGGTCTGGGTTTGTAGCCTTGACATGTTCGTTTTACCTTCTGGTAAAACTTCCGAACTTCATTCCTGCAATAGCATCTCTCTATTTCCTCAATCGCGCGCTTCTCATGCTCCTTCTTTTTCCTTCTGAGAAGCAGGTGCTCATCCCTTCTCTTCTGCTCGTAGAGCTCACGAGCAGCTCTGGTCCTTCTGTGCAGCGCCGCTTTGTATGCCATCTGTTTTTCTGCATTTGCTTGCCGACATTCTTCATCGAACCAGGGGTTTCGTTGTGGGGGTCGAGCGAAACCCAGCACATCAGATACGGCATCACTGATGGCTTTTTGGCAATGTAGCCACTGGTTCTCAGTATTTGATGCTGGCGGCATAGAACCTCTTGAGAGATTAAGGGACACTCGATCGGAAAAGGCTCTGGCGATCTCTTGCGATTGTAGTTTTCTGACGTCAAACTTTCTCACAGTATTTCCTTGTCTTCGCGATGTTCTTGATATCCGCATCCGTACCTTGGCTACAACAAGGTAGTGGTTCGAGTCGATGTTCGCTCCTCGGAACGTTCGGACATCCATCATACTGGAAGAGTGCCTTGCGTCGATCGCAAAGTGATCAATCTGGTTGACGGTTGACTGATCCGGAGATCTCCATGTTCCTTTATGAATATTGAGATGTGGGCATCTCGTGCTAGCTACTACAAGATTTTGCCCCACTGCAAAGTCGATTAGCTTGAAATCGTTACCGTTAAGCTTTGCGTTAAAATCACCGAGGACAATTTTAACATTATAGCTAGGGCACTGCTCGTATGTTTTGTCTAAGAGCTCCTAGAAGCTGTCTTTGGTATCGTCAACTTTCTCCTCAGTGGGGGCATGAGCGCATATCAGGCTAATGTTAGCGAATTTAGCCTTGATGCGAATTGTTACGAGACGTTCGTTCACATGCCTGAAACTCAAGACTTCTTGCCTAAGTCTGTCTCCAATAACAAACCCGCATCCAAATAGGCGCTGCTTCTGTTCTCGGTAGCAATCGCTGTAGTAGATATCACAGTTTTTCATCCTTCTTTTGCTCGGCCCGTTCCATAGCACTTCTTGGATGGCGGTAATGTCTGCTTTACAGCAGTTCAGGGCATCCGCTAATTGTTCGGCCACACGTGGTCTGTTAAGGGACCTAACATTCCACGTGCAGAACCGAAAGTCGTTGTCCTTATCACGTTTACTTGGGTCGTCAACAGTTGAATCATCCTTATCCGAGGCAGTTGGTGGTTTCGTAACTCTTATTTTTTCCATGGTGGGAAAGTTACCCCCACGCACAACCCCCAACATGGAGGACCAGTTCCTTTTTATACGCCTAGGACGAGAGGCCGGGTTCTCCCGGAAGCACGGCATGCTATCATGTCAAATCTTCCTTAACAGATTTCCACAGCCGATTACCCAGTACTCTTGGTGTATGAGTACAAATAAATACTCCGGGATGAAGAAAAGGTCGGTGCGCGTCGACCAAAATTATTTTTGTAATGCGATGCTCATTGGGAATTATGATGGGGTACTTAATGTTGAATGCGGCCTTAGCTTCTTCGATTCTGCCACCTACTCTGAGTACTCGATCTGTATCTAAGAATGGAGAAAGACCTGCAATTTTACAATGATTAGGAAATTTACCAAATTTGTTGAAATATTGTATTGAATCTCCAAAGAGCTGGTAACCATTTGATGATTGTCTTTTTCGCGTTGATAACTTCCTGAGCCCTTAAATGCCGAGAAGAGATACGAGTAATCTTACGACTGTTTGATATAAAACGCTGAAGAAATACAACACTCCTTAAAAGTTTATTCCACGACGAGATTCGAATTAAAAGGGTCTCAAATGGATGATCACGAGGTACAGCTATTAACGACTGTTGTACTTGCTTTCTTTCTTCCTTTAAGCATTCTGGATGCTCTTCAAATGCAAGTGCCATAGGCTAACTATCCGCATTTCGTACAAGCCAATCTGGTCCATGCCACCAGATACGATGTTCGAAGAGCTTGGATGGTGGGATACCACGAGACGCACAATCTGCAGGGTTGAATTCCGACCTAACATGGAACCATCGATTTCTAGGAATAGTGCTTAGAATTACAGAGGTGCGGTTCCCCACAAATGTATCCCATCGACGACATGGTGAGGACAGCCAACACAAAACCACTTGAGATTCGCTCCATGCGAAGACACTGGTGAAAGTAATTTTTAGAGATTTTTACACGGCTTCGAGAAGTCTAGCTAGTTGCAGCGTACGCAACGGTTAAAGCATCAGAAAATCCATGGAGTTGAATAGTGTTAGAGTCAGAATAGTGAATTCTTTCCGATATTTGAACCATTGAAGTGCAATAGAATCTGGAACATCGTCATCCCATTCCAAATGAGGTGCCATAAGTTCTGGAACATGATTTTGAGGAATATAACGGAATGTGCGAGAAAGCCAAGTGGATCGAAAATGCTTGCAACGTCTCGAAGTATTTGGCGCTTCATAATACGTTCTATGGAGCTCAAGTTTACACGGAAACTAAAGATATCCATCCTAGAATTCCAATACAATCCTAAAACTTTGACCCAGGGATCACTATTTAATGACACATTTCCATCCTCATCTTGATCTTGCAAGAGCTCTACACAATTACTTTGCCATTTACTCAGTGAAAATTATCCTTTTGCCAGAAGTTCTATTAGCGATTGCTTCTTAGCCAAAGCATCAACTAAGGTATCTGCGCCCGAAGCAACACCGTCCACATAAAAATCATTTTGAACAATGTTAGCTGCAAGAGGAAACTCATACCGATAATCATCTGCTAGCTGTTCTAAGACACGAATGGATTGAAAGGGAGCACATGATGTGCCATAAGTCACTGTACAGAGTTGGTAGTGTTCAACAGGGTCAGCAGGCGATTTTCTCCAAACTATTCGCAGGAATTTTCTGTCCTCTTCTGAAATCCAAATCTGACGGAACATCTTGACGATGTCCGCTGTAAATACGATTTTATGCTGACGAAATCTCAAGCTTACAGAAAACAAATTTCTCTGAATTGGTGGGCCTATCATTAGACATTCGTTTAGCGACCTTCCACTGGTGTCCCTAGCAGATCCATCAAAAACTACGCGAAGCTTAGTAGACGAACTGCCGGGCTTGAGAACCGCATGATGTCGAAGGTAGAACACATTTTCCTCATGAATGACCCAACGACAGATATTCTTCGAGGAATTGGGTATAACCTTGATGAAGTTCTTTATCTCCGCCATTTCCTTTCCATGAACTTCAGACGTTGCATTGCACCGCTAATGGTGTCTGAAAAGTGCGGTGGTTCTTTAAAGGGAAGATTTCAACATACTTCCCATTGTCATCCCTGCGATGGGTTTTCATGAAATGATCCTCTATTTCTTTTTCGTCTTGGGAGAGAAATGATTTGGGATTGATTTCTTCGATATTCCAAAAAGCCTGTAACATGGCGTCTACATCGAGGATGCTATGGTGCTAATGAAGAATTTGTGGCCGATCGAGAGACAACTGGCCTGCTAAAACCCAGCCAAACTGCTTCACTATATTTCCATTCACCTTGCATGATTTCCCAAACTTTATCAGCTCCTAACAGCATGTCTACGGAATTTGACATGTTAAATAAGGTATCCGCTAAATTTAAGTTGTTGATGTAGTACCAATCTTTGATGTGAAAGGCAGTTGTCGGTAAGTTCGCAGTGACTTTTGATATCACATAAGCATCAACCGAAATGCTAATTGGTTCGAAACGAGATGATATGTACATCGAAATTCTGCCCCGAGTTGTGCCTGCACTGGTAGTGCCTATATCACTGATAGGTACACGTGCATTCCAACGTTTCAGCCCAAGCCGTTGAGCACAGGATTCAGAAACGAAAGATACTTGTGAGCCAGAGTCTAGAAGAAACCGCACTTGCTCGGCTGTCTAAAACATTGCCAGCTGTAAGTGATAACGTTTGCGGTAACTGATGTACTTCACTTAAGGAGTGATTATTTATTACACGATCTGAAAGCCGTCGCGACGAATATGAAAAACTATTGGATGTACTAGGTGTAGCCTCTTTATCCCCTTGTAAATTTTCAGGAACTGAATGTGTTGAAATCGAATTTATTGCATCAAAGTGCACTAAGCTGTGATGGCGAGTATTGCAAGTTTTGCATCGAGACTTAGATTGACATCTAGCAGACGCATGACCAGAGCGAAGACAGTTAAAAACGTAGCATCACAGCTTACTTGATTTAACTAAGTCTTTTTTACCTTCAATATCGAGAGGCAAGAAGTCTGCACAATGAGCTCAAAGATGCGTACCCGCACATTTAGGACAATTAATGGAAGAAGCAACATGCATGCTTCTGACTGTAACGTTTTTACCGCGATGTGATTCTCGAATATGACCTCGACAACTTTCTAATGCTTCACACCGCTTCTCCAAAAAAACTGAGGAACTGATTCATTGTTGGATATTCTTCATCTACACTAGCTTGCGACCATGCCTGCTGCGTTTCACTGTCAACCTTGTTCAAGAGAAGATAAATTAGCCATGGGTCCCTATCCAATGAGTTTATGGATATAAGTCCCCGGACGATTTCATCTGCTCCATCTGATATCCTACGCAACGTGGTAACGTTTGGAGCACTTAAAGATGGTAAATCGAAAAATGCTTTTATGAAATCATTTATTGATTTACGGGGTCTGTCGTAGCGTCTCTCCAATCGTTCCCATGCTACGATATACGTAGCATCTCAAATGGTTATATGGCTTAACAATTTCAATGCTTCTCCACGAAGACAGGACTTTAAAAGATGAAATTTTTGTGTGGGTGATAGATTTGTTCTATCATCAATAGATCCCTCGAACATATCTGGAAAAGTAGGCCAATCGCGATAGCTTCCCGAAAATGGTTCAATGCGATTTCTGGCAATAACGTCTCAAGGTGTTTGGGTAACGATGAAGAGGAATTGACTTTAGGATCTGTTTGCTGTTCCATTTCAAAATCTACAGATGATTTCTTTGAGATTTTACGTTCCCTGATTGCTGCGAGCAGAACTGACTTTACCAACAGGAACTTAGTTTCGAATTCATCGAATTCAGGATCAGTATCAACGTAACCCTCCTCCTCACAGAATTCATACATGGCATCTTGGGAAAGTTTAAAATCAACAAACCGAAGTATTGAATTGAATTGAATTGAATCCAATTTATTAGTGTATCAATCCACAATAATCCACCAGCAGTCAGCTTCAAAGTTATCCTCATACAGCGATAATAATTCAACGACGAATGAAATAATCGAGCAATTCCTCAGAAAAATTAGCGAAAATATTTTTAATCAAAAGATCCGGCTCGATATGGACCAAATGATCAGTAATAAATTTACGATTTCAATCAAAATTTCCAACAATGGGAAGAAAAGAAAAACCACGAGGTTCCCAAAACAAATAGAGTTAAATTATTATTTATTACCGACTTCGACGCTGGTCCAAATGGACCAAGTGGACCAAGTGGACGAGACAAACATAATTCTGTTACATCTTGCATTAAATGTCGTTATAACAAAGAGAATATGCAAAACATAGAATTAATTTAATGATTGAGAGAGAGTGTGTTAGAGTGCAATAAGTTTAATCGATAGTAGGGTATGTTTTGTATTCATAATAGTAGCGCCACTCAGAATATTTCTAAACAGAGTATATAACTTTATGATCAGTATTGATAAACGAGTGTTTCAGTCATGTTTTTGATAACATTTTGCAAACAACATTTACAAATGTTCTAAACTCATTGTGGTTGGGTCTAAAAGTTCACTATGCTACACATAGTTTTAACTAAAATAAGTTAGTTTTTTCCCAAGTTCTAACATAACTATCACAGTTCACAAAAAAACCAAAGTAAAAATGGAAACTGGAATTACGAAAATTCCATTTGTGACGTATGGAGCTGTCACCTAACATGTTGGTCAACTTTGCGTTCCAAAACGACGGCCTAACATGTTAGTCCTAACATATTAGTTCTCGATTTTTGGAACGCGGCCATTGTTGGGGAGCTGTCAGCTGTCGCCGATGACAGGTGGTTCACGAGATCTGGGATCAGTTTTCGGTTGGACGTTGCTTCGAATAAATGTGTACAATTAAAATTATACATAAAGTAGCGACGAGGATTTCTTATTAGAGCAGCGTGTGCAAAATGGATAAGGAGCAATTTGCTTTCATCAAAAACCAACAAGAGTTCTTCAAACAGCAACAGGAATTTATGAAGTCGTTCCTAGAATGCTCCCTCAACACCAGCTCTTTTGTAGCAGGTATGGCAACAATTAAATCTTCTGCAGAGAAGATAATGGATACGTTAGCGAATGGGTTAAGTATATTCGTTTATGATCCTAATATCGGGTTGACATTTAGCGAGTGATACAGCCGCCACGAGGATGTTTTCGAAGTGAATGGAAAGGAATTAGACGATTCATCGAAAGTAAGGCTATTGCTGCGAAAACTAGATGAAACAACGTATAATCCCTATGCTAAACTCATTTTTCATAAAAAAAACTAGGGATAAGCCATTTGCAGAGATAGTGAAAAAGTTAACTGAGTTGTTTTCCCGCAAAACGTCATTGTTCGCAACCCGCATAGCTGTTTAAAATTAGAAAAAAAAAACCTGCAGAGGGGGCAGAAGGAAGGGTTTTGTGACCGCATGAAATCTAAAAACGAAACTAAAAATAAAAAATACAATCGCTTTAACATGAATTCAGACTCAAAAAGTATATTTGCAGTGTCAAAAGTCGTCCAAGCAGAGAACCGCAAACACATGCGTTGGCATCAACGGGCAGCCAATGCAGCTACAAACTGACACCGCATCGGACATCACAATACTATCGGAAAATACATGGAAAAGTCTGGGAAGCCCATAGGTGAAAACTATCACACACTCCTCAAGAAACGCCAGCGGACAACCACTTGTGTTAACCGGTGAACTTCATTGCCAGATTTCGTTTCGTAGCAAGCAAATCGAAGGGATATGCTACATTACAGCAATTCCAAAACTAAACATTTTGGGAATTTATTGCATTGAAGCTTTGGGACTTTTTGACGTACCAATAAACCGTATTTGCATCAAGGTGGAACAGCAATTGCAAATCACAGTTCCTGATATTCAGCAAGTGGTAGCGGATCTAAAGTCAAAATACGCCGACATGTTCGACGGTTCCATTGGATTGTGCACTAAGGCAGAAGCAACATTGCATCTTAAACCTGGAGCTACCCCTTGTTTTAGGCCAAAGCGACCAGTGCCATATGCGTCGATGCCAATGATGAAGAGATTCAACGCTTGGAAAAGCATGTCGTCATAAAAAGAGTGGATTTCGCTCAATGGGCAGCACCCATAGTGGCAGTTCGCAAAGCAAGTGGAGGCGTGAGGATTTGTGGGGATTTCTCAACTGGTTTAAACAATGCGCTGGAATCAAATGAGTACCCACTGCCATTACCCGATGACATCTTTAGTACACTCGCAGGAGGTAAATATTTTTCTACAATTGATCTGTCCGACGCGTATTTGCAGATTAAGGTTAGCAAAGAATCTCAAGCAATGTTAACAGTAAACACCCACCGAGGATTGTTCCAATATCAGCGTCTACCGTTTGAAATAAAGTCCGCGCCGGGAATTTTTCAAAAAATTATGAGTACGATGCTTCGGGTTTAGCTGGGGTGGTGTGCTATCTCGATGACGTAATCGTAGTGGCAGGGACCATACAAGAGCACAGGAATAATCTTAATCAAGTACTTCAACGTATAAAGGAGTGGGGATTCCACATAAGGTATAAAAAATATGCATTTTTCCAGAACAAAGTGAATTACCTTGGGTTTATTGTGGTTCAAGGTCGCAGACCTGACCCGAAAAAGACGGCAGCAGTTGCAAACATGCCGCAACCAAAAGACCCTACCGAGGTACGTGCATTTCTGGGCATGCTAAATTTTTACTCGCAGTTCATACCCAACATGCGTGAGCTTCGTGCCCGTCTATTGGTACAACATCGACAACGACATAGACCGTGCAGTCCGGGAGTGTTCTGCATGTGCAGTAGCAGCACCAACACCTATCAAGGCATCTTTGGCATCTTGGCCCTTGCCAACAAAACTCTGGTCACGAATCCATCTGGACCATGCGGGGCCTTTCCAGAAACAAATTTACCACATCATTGTCGACGCGTATTCCAAGTGGCCCGAAATTTTTTGTATGCGGTCCACTACTGCAGTCGCTACTATCGGAATCTTACGAGAGGTGTTTGCGAGATTCGGTTTGCCAGATAGTATTGTGTCAGACAACGGCACGCAGTTTGCGTCAGGGGCATTCGCGGAATTTTGAGAGAAAGGTGGTATTAACCATATTCGAACCGCACCTTTCCACCCACAGTGCAATGACCAAGCGGAGAAGCTCGTCGACATCTTTAAAAGGGTAATGAAAAAACTAGAAGGGGAGGATGTAGCGCCAAGTAGGTTGCTGACGTTGCTACAGTGCTATCGCTCAACACCCAATGCCCAATTACCCAACAACTTCACAAAAGCGGAAGCCATGTTAAGACGCAACATTAAAATATCTCTGGATTTATTACTTCCCTCAACGCATGAAGATCAACATAGGGATCTACATATGGAACAACAATTTAATCGAAAGCACGGTACAAGACAAAAGGAGTTTCACGTAGATGACACCATTTATGTAAGAAATTATAGCCGCAATCAAAACCCTTGGGTATCAGGAATGGTGCTAAAGAAGATTGGGACGGTCATGTGGTCATGTCGGTTTCAAAGCATGGCGACGACATGCAAACCAACTAAAACCGAGGTATTATGTCAATGAAAAAAATAGTTCTAATCTGTTCTTTGACTTCCAGGATTTGAGTACATCAACACCTGTAGACCCATTAGATGAAGGCGAGCCGTGTCCTCGACAAGTTGAACCAACAGAGAAATCCGATGAAGGCGAGCCGTGACCTAGACAAGTTGAAAGAACAGCCTATAGATCCAAATGACTGCGACGATGTGAATGCAAGCCAAACTCCGTCTCTCAGAAGCGAGCAACCGCAACGTCCTGTTCGAGTGAGAATGCCAATAAAAAGACTTGACCTCTCCAAAGAAACGGCAGGTCGATATTTGTACAAGTAATTTAAAAGTGGGAGATGTTGTATAGAACGAACATATCTATTATTGTTGGGGAGCTGTCAGTTGACACCGATGACAGTTGGTTCACGAGATCTGGGATCAGTTCTCGGTTAGACGTTCTTCGAATAAATGTGTACAATTAAAATTATAAAGTTGCAGTTATTATTTACTATATACACAACAACATGCACCTAATATAAGATACATATGTATGTATAACATTTTCGCAAGGAATAACCAAATACATGCAGTAACTTTTAATATAATCACGTTATGTACCCATGTTAAAAGTTGAAATACTATCTTATCGACACGATTGAACAGATAATAAAGTTTAATGTACTAGGTCCCTTTTCATTAAAAAGAAGTCGTGCAGAATACAATAACTACTATTATTCTCTTTTATCTAAAACGTGGTATGCGCCTTTAAGTTTAAGTTTTTCGAAAACTTAGAAAATATTCAATATATTGCTTGGAAATCAGTGTTGAAAAAATGCAAAATGCAAAACAAGAAAACCATTAAAAAAAAATGCCAATCAAATTCTATTCTTTAACAATTATTTCTATTGACTTGCAATTAATTGATCAACCGATGAATTTTTAATACATTAGTTTTCAGCAAATAACATGTGTTTTTAAGAAAAGGAAAGCAATCATTTTGGAAAGCAACATAAACAAATCAAATACTGTCGAAATTCGTTAACCGGGACTCTTTTAAATACGCAGAAAAATCTATTAACCGTGATTTTCGATTATCCGTTATGATCTCGGTCCCTACCATCGATCAAATTTATGTAAGTAAAAATTTATTTTCAAATAAAGCTAGACAGGAACACAGAAGCAAATGGCCATGTATAATTTTAATGCAGAAATGCCAAAAAATAAGTTGCTAGGGGTTGAAAAATGTAGTTTGAGTTAACTTTTTAAAGCATTTTTACGTTTTCATATTTAGAAGGTTAGTGCGTACGCAATCACACCTAAGGGGAATTTCAGTAGGAAATTTTTTATTTTCCGTAAAAAGGAAGGTATATTAACTGAAATTTTTATTATTTTGAAAGTTATTAAAGATCTAAAAAAAAAAAGAAAAACTAACGTAACATAGATCATCATGATGTTAACGCCTCCAAATGTTGCTTAAGACTCACTTTAAAGTTTGTTGCACAATTTATCAATCTAATAGTTCGAGGAAGAGAGTTCCACAACGGAATGGAATTAATGAAAAATTGGCGTTCAGATACTAAAAAAGAGAAACGCACTGGAACCAGGTCACAACTTCGGATGGGTTCGGTTGGGTGACTGTTCCCGCTTAGCAGGGACATGCTTAGACCAAAAGGAATGTCCATTGTGATATAACTATGGAAAAACCGGATTACCAGCATCGGAGACCTACATAGAGACTTTCCAGAGGGGGCAGGAGGCACGACAATCAATTTCGGTGTAAACCCATGCCGAAGAGGTATGGTTCGCTGTTTATTCATTGAACCAGTTTGACCCGGTGACAAAGCTTTTTATTTTTCCTAAGTCTAGTTTGGCTAGATCGTTGAGACCTTCGAAGAAGTACGCCTAGGGTTTTCCATCTCAAGTCCGAGTTGCTAGGGATAGTATTATGGCTGCTTTAGCCTTCATCAGCCTCCGAAAGATATCAACAGGAAGAAGATGGAGCAAAGCTTCTAGTGCAGCTGTAGGAGTGTTTCTAAGGTCGCACGTTATACAGACGCAGGATAACCTTTGAACCTTCTCAAGTATTGCAATGTTGCTTGTCTTGTCCAGTGCGGGGCACAAGACTAGTATTTCGTACATAAGGATGAGTCTGATGACTGTCGTGTATATCCAGTGCACGATCCAGGACTGACGCCCCAGTTTTGGCCTAAGGCCTTCCTACATGAATAAAGGGCAATCGAGGCCTTCCTAGTACGGTTTTGAATATTCAGTTGCCAATTGAGTTTTTGTTTTTTATCGATAATAGCCCCAATTCAATACCATTGAGTTTTGGAGGAATTATATATGGTATTTTATACCTTCTTGTGAACAATACTAGTTCAATTCGACGGATTAACTCCGAAACCGACACCATCCGTCCACTTTGCTTGTTTATTTAGAGCAGACTCCATCAGCAGCTGTAGGAGTGGTCTCTAACGCTAAGAAGGAACTTCCCTGGTATCGCTATCGCAATGTCGACCGCATAGGCTATGACACTGAACCCCCTTTTTACTCAAGATAAGGCGTATTTCATTCACTACCATGAGCCACAATAATAATACTCCGAACGGGGGGTTCTCCTTTACACCCACCTTTTGGTTAGACAACTCCCCAACTCAGCATGGATAAGCCTGCTTTTAAGCATTTGCTCGATCCAATAGCAAAGATAGTTGTTAACCTTCAAGTCAAGAAGTGCAGCAGATATAGCTTCTTTTTTGACATTGTTGAAAGCTCCAGAGTCTATAGTAGAAATGATGATAGGCTGATCGGAAGAAAGTCTTTAGGGGATGCATGGGAGATCTTACCAGCTATCGATATAAACACTACTTTAGCAGAAGTTTAAACAACTCCTAAAGATAATGTGGAGCCAAGGGCTTAAAGTGTCAAGACCTTGCTGTAATTCCACTGCGGGAGGAAGCTGTGCACTACCCACTGTATTTTCTTGGGGTGACAACGTCCTCTGGCACTGTAAATTGGGCTCTCTTATGGTTTTTTACACAATGTACTGTCTCTATTTTTCTACTAGGAAAATGGGTGTCCATAAGAAGCTCTAAGGTTTCCTTGCTCGACATAGTCCCGTTACCGTCTGGTTTTTTAATATATGTAACTAGGAATAATTGGAGATTTTGATAAGATCTTCCTAATCCGATGATTCACTAGTCTTTTCTATATTTTCACAGAAAAGATGCCAAGAAGCCCTTTGTTTCTTTTCCTTAAATTTCCTAAGACTGCTATTGTACAGATCCCAATCAAGTGGGTCGCTAGAGCGCTTTGATTGATTAAAAAGCTTCCTACCTTCACGTCGAAGCTTACTTATTTCAGAGTTCCACTACGGGGCGTTACCCCCACTCTTTTTACTACTGATTGGGCAAGCTTTGCGTAAAGCTAAATTCATTGCTTCTGATTGCGTCCACCATCTGATCTACATCAGATAGTGAATGCAGCTGAACTAAAGTGAAACTGTAGAGACGATTTTTCAACTACGTATTATAAATATCCCAATTCGTTTTCCTTGGATTCCTAAAAACAAATTTTGGGGGAGTACTAAAGTTAATACCGAACTGTATAAAGCGCTGGCCCTGTTTCATCATAGGGCATACATATATGCAGAAGTGATCCATACTGGTTTCTTCTTGCCGCGTTCCAAACTAATGCAAACGAAGCCAGGATCACTGAAATGATAGAAGAAACAGATTAAGGTTGTTCTTGAATACAGGCCCTGGGTTTACCTAATTCTTTAGCAAAGAAAACCGTATAATTTTTTGCCTTTAATCCCGCTATGCTGTTGTCCCTTACGACCCACGGTACCTGAATGAGGGCAATATCTATTCCGCCTTGTAAGCGGAGCAACAACTTAGCAGATGCTGCTTTTGAACGATGATGGTTAATCTGTATCAACCGGAACATTAGTGCTAGTTGATGCAGATGCCTCTATTACTGTGGTGTTATAATCAGTGATGCCGTTTTGACCGAATTCCAGTCCTTTGTTTACAACGCGAAAAGCCTAAAATTCATTATTATATAGAGGGTTTAAAATGTTTATTACCCGATGAGTTTAAACTTGAAACCAACTTAATAAGATTTAAGAGAAATATTATAAACTATGTTAAAACTTTATATTAAGCATGTATTGAATTAATCAAAAATTAATTATTAGTTATATATTACAATATATTGTATTAGCTAAATAATGCTAAATAAATTAAATTGAATTGAAAAAAAAATGATCGTTATCTCTTTACTTTGACCGGAGAAAAATTCAAAATTCGGTCAAACCGACTTTTGACCGAAACCAAAAAATTATTTAACAGAAAACTTGTTTTTTGACCGAAAAATTATATTGTGCCTACGAAGAAATATTTCTTTCAGTTGAAAGAAACTAAATCATACTTAACGACCATACCCTGCAGAGGTTGAAACCAGTGCAAACAGCAGACCATGCAAGAAAGACCATGGAGACGAAATTATTAATTAAAATTTTGACATTAAGAACGCTTTAGGGATTGAATATAAACATACAGAGAAGCTACAATCCGCCTGGCTCGAATCGTTTGATACCCTATCCTTCTACCTACACAGCCCTTATAAAGTGGGCGTGGCGGTATATGGCCTGGGCGTGGCCAAAACTGACGTATAAGTGAATTGTAGCCAATCTGAATGTCTAAATATTTAGTCTTAACAAAATTTTTCGTTTTTATGTAAAATATTGAAGTTATGAAAAGTGGGCGGACTTCAAAAATGTTTACACTTGTATTGTTTCTCTTTATCAAAAGCTCGGATAAGAAATTGTATCCTCCTGGCTCAACATTTAAGGCCCAATGTTGAGCATGCAGACGGACATAACTATCGATTTCGCTATTGATACTGATTAGAAATATATATATGTACATACATGCGTACATTACATATGTTTTATATGTAGGTTCTATCTCTATTATGTCTGTATTGTACAAACTATGTACATTTGTGTCAAACTTAATACATACTATATACGATATACCCTTAAGATTGGTTGTGAAAATGGTTATCCAAGCGATTCAGAGACCGATAAAGATGATGATCCTATTCTTTATTTATTTCTGAATGCATGTTAAAATCGTCGCTTGGTTGTTGTGGTAACAAAAATGAACTCTGGATGAATTTGATTGAATGAAATAAATTTAATTAATTTCTTTTTTTTTTAAAGTAACTTTGCACTACAAGGCTGAGCTATTTTTACAAACTGTTTTTTTTTTTTTGACCGAATTTAAATAATAAATTCCTTTGACCGGATTTTCTGGCCGAATTTAAGAAAAATAAATTCGGTCATTCGGTTAGATTTGACCGGATTCACAGTTTTTTTTAGTGGTAATACTGGTTACAATCCTCCGAATCAGAGGATCATTAGTTGATGCAAGCACTTGTGTTACTTGGCAATGTAAGCCTTCGAAACAGATGATTGGTCATTACTAATGTGCATGCTTAGACTCGGACGAATCAACCTGTTTCTCAACTAAGCCAGAAACCAGTTTTTGTCCCTCTCATAGACCTTGAGGAGGAGTGTCGAGGGATTCAATAGACTACGGGTTCAGTATTAGTGAAACTAATCGCCCAGCCTCATTTGGCTCCTCAGTTTTTATGACCTTCCAATTCTATGTCGGAATGCTAGAATTTTGGATCCCTATGAGCCGAAGAATGTCTTTCAGGTCACTAGGACCAAAAGGTATCCAGACTCCTTGAGTTTGCCGCCAGGCCACTCAGCAGCGACTTTCGAGATTGCCGACTTGATGTAGTCAGTTGAAATCTCGTCGCTGCAAATCAATAGTTTGGCACCAGTCTGTTGCCAATCGCCAACCGGAGGGGGAATGGCTTCTTCATTGACTGGATGCGGGTACTCTTCTTGCGTGGGCCCTTTTATTTTTACACCGAATCTTCTTCTCCTCCTGCTTTCTGGCTCAGTACACTTCTCTCGCTGCCCTTGTTTTGCGCTGCAGCGGTTGTATGTGTGCATTTTATGTCACCTTTTTCCGGTGCACGCATTTATCTTACCAAGGGCTCTTTTTGGGTGGTGGCTTGTAGCCTATGGTGGACTCTGCTACCCCTTCGATGATGTTGCAATACTGGTTCCACAGATTGTTGGCGTTTGTGGATGGTGTATCGTGGAGGCTATGCTTTCCGACTAATCCGCCGAGCATGTTTTCATTGCCGATTTTGACATTGAAGTCCTCGAGGATGATTTTGACAATTTGACATCATACTCCGGACAGGCTCCGTCCAGGAGGTCATAAAATCCTCCTTGATAGAGACTTCGGCTTCGTCGGTAGGGGCGTGTTTTGAAATGTTGCCTTGATGCGGATCACAGCCAGGCGATTGCTGATAGGTTTAAAATCAATTATCATTGAGCGTAGTCGATTTCCCACGACGAATCCGAATTATTATATGTGCAGACTTTTGTGACAGCTGTAATAAATGTCGCAATTTTTCCGGTTTTTGCATACCTAATCTAATCCATCGTATCTCCTTGATCGCGGTAATATCTGTCTTGTACCCCGCCAGGACAGATTCACGTTTTTGAGTAGCACCAGGAGTGTACAGAGTACGTCCGTTCCAGGTGCATCATCTTTATTTATAATCCGGTCCGGTTTTAAATCGATGTCAGTGACCAGCTTCTGGGATGAGACCGCTGTTGATCCAATAAGGGTTTATCCGCCCCCATTTCTTTTCCAAAAACATGACATATTCTTGGAAATTTTTATCGGCCTGAGCTCCGAATATGTCAAAGTAGCCCAGACAATGTGTGCTTATGCTTCCGTTTGAAGGTGTGACGCCACTCCATCGAGAGAGTTCGTCCGCTGTCGTTTTTATAGTGCTGCTATATTCTCTGTTCAACAGTTGCGCTTATAAGTTCAGCAAGTCGGGTCCGGATAGACACCAACCAGTACCCGATGGGTACCTGTAGGAGGTAAAATAAGCACAATTGATGCTCAGTAACAGTTACAACACTGAACATGGTCAGGTCGACGCCCGTCAGTGTCTACCCTATTCCTACGTCTAGCCATCAACATTTAACAAATGTGCGTGAAATTGTAATATGCGTGAAATAGCTTGTAGACACCTGAAAAATGCCGGGAAAGTTTAATATATCTTTCTTCAATGATTTATTCCTCGGACGACAATCGATGACTGTTATTGTAATTTATTTATACAGTAATGAAGAAATAATAATAAATCTCAACCAAATGGTAACTGTCATAAGATCCACTCAATGAAAAATTCAAAATAATGATAAATTTAAAAGCAATCAATACACAAACATAATTGTAATGCACAGAAACGTAAATCAGTGAAATGCACTATGCAATCAATAAGATATAACAACCAAGAAACACAGTCTAAACACGTCAATTACTCAAGGGAAAAGTTCTTTGGTGAAGTTGTTCATTTGATATACGGTACAACCAAAAATCCTTTGAATATTTCCTAGATACCGATTCACAAATGTTTTCAGCTTTTTTTGTGATGTTGACGGCCACTTTCCAAGTGCTGCACCCATATAACAGCATAGACTCCACATTAAAGCGGAACAGTTTTGGTTTAGTGATTATTATTTATTATTTAGGGGTAGAAAGGCTGGAAGTGTTTTCCTGGGGTTGATTTCCGTCGAGGAATGGTGAAGGTATAGTTTCCCAATCATTCCTTTGAGCTTCTCTTATTATGCTTTTTATTGTGCGTTGTAGGTCACGCTTGCTGTATGTATCGTTTAAAAAGGTGGGACTAAGACTGAGTTGCCGCGTATACCTGCATGTCCTGGAACCCACATTAATTTGTACTTATCCGGCACTTAGAAGAGGATATCTCGGATACGGCAGACTAATTGAGAATTATTCTTGGATTTCCCGTTGCCTGTAGTACTGAACAGATGACGTACTTTCCATGCGCGTTGTCTGCAAACATCCGCGCCTCTAATATGGCCTGTGCTTCAGTGGTAAAGATAGAGGCAGTATCCACCATAATACCTTGTCTGAGGAGTGTATAATTTCTTAGGGTGATAGCAAATGCAGTATTGTGTACTGTCTTGGAGTTGCCGTGTAAATAAATTCCCATCCTTTAGAAGTGGGGTCGGAGGATATACTAAGAAAAACTGATTGAATTTTATTTTTTTAGGTACTTGCTGAGGTTCAGTATGATAGATTCGGTTTTGATGGACCAAGATGGCAGCGAGGGTGTGTATTTGGGAAAGCATATGGATGGAACGCTTAAAACTTTGCTGAGTTTTAATGAGTTTTCTATTGCTAACGAAATTCTATTCTTAGTTTTCCGATTAGAACAAAGAAGCAAGTCCGAGCCTAAGATAGAACCGGTTACGAAACAGATTTTGGAGAGCAGTTTCGCCGATACTTCCAGCTTCTGCAAGTATGTTTATACCCTATCCTAAGGGTATATTAAGTTTGACACATAGTTTGTAACATAGAGAAATAATCGAGATAGACCCTATAAAGTATATATATTCGTGATCAGCATCAATAGCGAAATCGATTGAGCGATGACCGTCCGTCCGTAAATCACCGCTTTTTGGGACTTAAATTTTGAGCTAGGACGATGAAATTTCATATCTGGGCTTCTGAGAAAAAGATACAGTACAAGTGTAAAAATTTTTTAAATCCGCCCACTGCCACGCCCACTTTTTCATAACTTCATTAAATTATATCAAACCGAAAAATTTTGTTAAGACCAAATATTTAGGCATTCAGACTCCCTACAATCCACTCATACAAAAGTTTGGACCACGCCCACTTTTTGGGGGCGTTTTCATCATAAAACCGATTTTTGGGCCTTAAATTTTTAACTAGGACGCTGAAATTTCATATCTGGGCTTCTGACGAAAAGATACAGTAGAAGTGTAAATTTTTTTTACGTCCGCCCACTGCCACGCCTACTTTTTTATAACTTCACTAAATTATATGAATTATATGAAAAATTTTGTTAAGTCCAAATATTTAGGTATTCAGATTCCCTACAATTCACCCATAGAACAGTTTTGGCCACGCCCACTTTTTGGGGGCGTTTTCATCAAAAAACCGATTTTGATCAAATTTTACATGTAACATCCTCAAATGTTCGAGGTTATAGCCATATTTGAGTACGAAATGCAATTTGGCCACGCCCACTTTATAGAGAGGAGGATAGGGTATCAGACGATCCGTTCCAGACGGATTGTAGCTTTTCTGTATGTTTTTTATTGGCATGGTGGGGAAAGCATTTAGACTCCTGCGAACCGCTTGATGATAGGGTGCCTTGATGATGTTTAGCGTAGACTTCGGGGCAAAATTAGCATTCTTGTTACGTGACAAAGAGTTTATATTAGCATTACTTTTTTTAGAGGCTAAATATTTAATTATATTGCACTTTGCAGCTAGCGATTTCTTAATTTCTGAACAATGATTTTTCCATTTATATTTACAGTTAAATAACAGCTCAAATATGCTTAAATTAGGTACTGATTCTGATGGTACTGATGGTACGTTGTTAACATATAATTCTGGGACTGAGCAAGTTCTTTTGCGGCAAATATGGAAGACTTGGCATTTGTTTAGTGCCAAGGTAGCACCAGAGGTAGAGGACCAATCTCCAATGTCCTTCAGGATATTAGTAAGGGATGAATGTAACATATTTGGATCATTGAGCTTACAAAGTATGTAAACATCATCAGCGTAAACACAATGTTTCAAATACTTATGTTTAGCTATAATTTTGTTTATTTCGTCAAATGCGATTGAAAAGAGTAGCAGGGATAGTGGTGACCCTTAGGGGATTCCATTAAATAGTGGAACTGTGTTTGTTTCCCGATTTTAACACAAAACTTCCTGTTGGTCAAAAAGGCAAATATGTAACCGAGTATTTTTGGCCCAATTCCCCATTCTTTGAGTTTACTCAATACCAGGTGAATTCCGGTCAAAAGCCTTTTCGAAATCCAAAGCTAGGATCGAAACATGATTCCGAGCGGACAGTGCATTGGTTAGTACGAAGTAAGTGTGCAGGAGGGCATCTATACAGCCTTGCTTTGCTTTAAGTAAATCCCACTTGGTAGCTATCTATTAGGTTATTGATTTCGGTAAATCAGCGAAGCCGGTTTGCGATAATTTTTTGAAGAATTTTGGATAAGCAGGGAATGAGGGAAATGGGACGATAGCCATCCATTATACCCCATCCTAAGGGTATATTGACACATAGTTTGTAACATAGAGAAATAATCGAGATAGACCCTATAAAGTACCCTATCAATAGCGAAATCGATTGAGCGATGACCGTCCGTCCGCCCGTCCGTATGTCACCGCTTTTTGGGCCTTAAATTTTGAGCTAAGACGATGAAATTTCATATCTGGGCTTCTGAGAAAAAGATACAGTACAAGTGTAAACATGTTTTAAATCCGCCCACTGCCACGCGCACTTTTTCATAACTTCATTAAATTATATGAAACCGAAAAATTTTGTTAAGACTAAATATTTAGGCATTCAAACTCCCTACAATCCACTCATACAAAAGTTTTGGGGCGTTTTTATCATAAAACCGAGTTTTGGGCCTTAAATTTGTAACTAGGACGCTGAAATTTCATATGTGGGCTTCTGACGAAAAGATACAGTAGAAGTGTAAATTTTTTTTAAATCCGCCCACTGCCACGCCTACTTTTTTATAACTTCACTAAATTATATGAAACCGAAAAATTTTGTTATGTCCAAATATTTAGGTATTCAGATTCCCTACAATTCACCCATAGAACAGTTTTGGCCACGCCCACTTTTTGGTAGCGTTTTCATCAAAAAACCGATTTTGATAAAATTTTACATGTAACATCCTCAAACGTTCGAGGTTATAGCCATATTTGAGTACAAAATGCAGTTTGGCCACGCCCACTTTATAGAGAGGAGGATAGGGTATCAGACGATCCGTTCCAGACGGATTGTAGCTTTTCTGTATGTTTTTGGCTTGGGGATGGGTATGATGGAAGCCGTTTTCCAGCTCTGGGGTATAACACCACTGTTGGGAATTATGTTTTACAACCTTACAATTCGCGCTTTAGCCGTGAGCGTCAGATTTTTTAACATAGGGTAGGAAGGAGATACGGTCGAGATCAGGAGTTTTGCCTTTGACACATTGTAGGCAGTGATCGAATTCTGTGCGGGATATAGTCTCTTCTAAACGTAGGGCCGCTGAATTGGTAGTTATGTGAGATATCGCGCTTAAAATTTTTCGCTTTCTTAAGTTGAAAGTAGTTGGAAAATTTTTATCCTTCGAGTCATCGGACCAGATTTGTGCGAAGCAAACGCTGATTTCTTGAAGAGAGAAAATCTTGCCTGCTGGGGTGTTTATAAACTTTATTGAATGCTTGACATTATCACAGGTCAAACAGTTTATGTTGTGCCAAATTTTTTTGATGGGAGAATTAGGGTTTATGGCATAGGTGAAGTCGTTGAAAGATTTGAGCTTGCTGGATTTGAGAAGCCTACGGAAGGCAGTGTTTGTGTTTTTATACGCGATTAGGTTGATTTGGTTAGGTTTTTTTTAAAAGACTTTCCAGGTAGTGACTTTGTTGTCTGTTTGCGTCTGTTTTAAATATAGGAGTGCAAACATATATTGTAGCAGCTTGGTTTGGCATGAGTTTGATTGTCGTGAAGATGGGAAAGTGGTCGCTGTTATGTAGAAAGGGCATGCCAGGTGATTTTTGGTAAAAGTTCGGGGGAGCAACATTTGATGTCTATGTGGGTTAAGGTGTTATGTGTGGAGAAATGGGTTGGGGAACCGCCATTTATAATAGGTAGATTTGGGCTAGCTATGAAGTTTTCTAGAATAGTTCCACGGCTGTTCGTATAAGGGGACCTCCATAACACACTCCATGCATTAACGTCACCTGGGACCTGTACCAGAAAACAACAAGTATTGTACAAGAGGAAATTTTAACAATTATTGACAATGGTTTGGTTACCACAAAGCTACAGGTAAACTTGACACTTAACAATTGTACATGCAATCTGTCTTTGTCTAAAGACAAATTTGCAATTTCCCAATATTCTGTACCACTATAGAATGTCTACACTTGTAGACAAAATTTAACAAACCATTGTTTTAATTTAATTTAATCTATTTATTTTATTCATCAAACAGAGTTACATTAAAATGTTCTCTAACGATTACTTGATACAAATAAGAATACTTAGATATTTCCACCAGGATCAATTAAAGCTAGTATTAAATTATCTTTAAATGTATTTCTATTTAGTTCGAAATTAATAAGATTACAAACAGTGTTCGCTTCTCTTAAGCACCTAGACATAGGTTCGTTAAAAGCATAATTTACTCTATGGTAGGGAACATGAAATAAAAAACTATTTCTAAGGGTTCTCGTAGGAGAATAGAACCCAACTAGTGACAAAAGATAGGGGCAATCGATATGATCATTAATTAAGTCTCGGATGAACATAATAGAAAAATACTTCCTACGAGTGTAGAGAGGTAAGATTCCAAGTAATTTACATCTCGTTGCATAGGGAGGCATGCCTATGTTCCACCGGAGTCTACGCACAGCAACTCTTGTAAAACGTTTTTGGATTTTTTCAATTCAAAAAGAGTGAACCTCGTAAAATGGATTCCATACAATACTGCAGTACTCAAGAGCAGATCTCACAAATGCAAAAAACAGACATTTAAGGGTATGCGGATCAGAAAAATCTTTCGAGTTTCGTAGAATGAAGCCCAGCATTGAGTTACCTTTTGCAAACCAAAAAATCGATGTGATTCAAGAAATTAAGTTTTTGATCAAAAATAACACCAAGATCTTTCTTGTGAGATATGGTAGATAGTGTTATATTACCGATTTTGTAAAAGTATAATGTCGGAGAAAGGTTGCGACAATAGGTAAGCTTTTGGCATTTTGAAACATTCAAATACAATAAATTGTTGCTGCACCAATATGATAGTCTTTCCAGATCTTCCTGTAGAAGAGCACAATCTTGCTCAGATTTAATGCAACGAAAAACTTTCAAGTCATCAGCATACATAAGACATTCAGAATTTATCCACTTTAGCATGTTAGAATGGAAGCCCAATTTAATTAATTTCATTATTAGTATGTCATGGTTTACTTGATCAAATGCCTTCGAAAAATCGGTACAGATGACATCAAATTGCAAACCATTTTCCATACCATTCAAAATATAATTGCAAAAAACAGCCAGGTTAGTGCTCGTAGATCTACCAGCAACAAAACCGTGCTGATAAGAAGAAATCACTTTATTCAAACCCGGTGCAAGTCTGTCGTAAATTAATTTTTCAAACAGTTTGGGAATAGTAGAAATTTTACAGATTGCGCGATAATTAGAAACCTCTTGTTTAGAGCCAGATTTATGGATTGGCAATATGAAAGAGTTTTTCCATACTTTAAGAAATTCACCATTTTCTAAGGAACGGTTAAATACTAAGTGAAGGGGTATAGAGAACGCACTAGAACACTTTTGTAAAATAATAGAAGGTATTCCGTCCATACCCGGCAGTTTATCTGGCTTCAAATTAGACAACGCTAACTCAACCTCAGAAATTGATAGGACTAACTGGCCAATGTTAACAGAATTGGAAGACAAATTGTTATCATCAATAATCGGTGTAGTTTGTGGTCTGTTAGTATAAACCGATTAAAAGTGTTTTGCAAACAAGTTACAAATTGTTGGAAGGTCGTAAGATGTAACACCTTCATGATGCATACAGTTTGGAATACCATTTGATTGCTGAAACTCCAAAAACGTTTGGAATTTGATTTTAAATTGGATTCAACAGACATAATATATTGTCTGTATAAGAATTTATTCAGCACTTCAAATTGTTTCTGAAGAATCCGATATTTCTTATTCTTTCTATTATTAAGATTAATAATTTTTTTGTTAAACCAGATAGGTTTAGATCCAGTATTTTTTTTTAGGTGTGAACATATCAATTGCCGACTTTACAATTTGTGTAAATAAATTATACGATTCATGTAAATGCGTATTACTGAACACTAATAACCAGTCGATATTATTAAGGTAGTTTGTAATACAGTTAAAATTAGCTTTTGAAAAATCATATTTCAAATTAGCTCCAGTTATAGCCGGTCGAAAAAATTCATAAAATTCGCAATGTAAGCTAAATGAAATATGAAAAATCGAATTCGGAAAAAGAGGATATATGGAGTTGCTGATATTCACTGTCAAATCTGAATCAACGAAAGCCAAATCAAGCACATTATTATAAGCATTAGGAAAATGATTAATTTGACTGAGGTTAAATTGCGCAAGTGTATCAACAACTACACATTCACATTCAAAGTTAACATTTAAAACAACTAGTTTCATTTCTTCAACATCATAGGTCCACTTTATGTTAGGTAAATTAAAATCACTACAATTATCAACATGGGCTTTATATAATTGAAATGAACTCAATGGTGGAATATAACTAACAAAAATAAAAAACTTCATAAGTACTATTAAATTTTAAATGTAGAATAAGTTGATCAACATCAATATCAGCAGCTGATGAGGATAAACAAACTTGAGTGCATTGAAGTGAAGATCGCACTGCTACCAACACACCACCTCCTCTCTCGCAATCAGTCATTCGATAGCAACGATCTTTGCGGAGAACGGCATACTGTTGAGAGTTAAACATTTCCGAACTGTTATGGCTCTCAGTGAGCGAAGTCTCAGTGAAAACGATGACGTCATACAGAGCAGACGAAGAGAATAGAAGCACTTGTTTCAATTTCGTTCGAAGACCACCAGTGTTTTGATAAAATAAGAGAAAGTCATTAGGAAATGAGTGCGATGATCGAAGAGATTGGGAAGCTGATGTTATATTGCTGGTCCGAGATGATACTCTTCGAAGTTTTTTGGTTGAGAAATAAAACGTTTAATTTGTACGAAGACTGGCCACACCAATGGATTCATGACACAGGTCAGTCTATCAGATGGAATACTTAATTTAAAGTTGATGTATTTTAGAGATGATAGATCGGCAACTTCTTTTTTAACCAACTTGTAACATTGCATTTGATTAGCAGGTATACCAGTTTTTGCGGCAATATGGTTTATTATGTCAGTGGGATCTGTATCAACACGAAATTTTGAAATGTGAAGCCATTTGATCGAAGGTAGAACATTTAAACTTGTTGAACTGTCGGATCCAAAAATTTGCAATGGCTTCTTGAGACTTTTTGAAGTAGTTTTATTGTTTTGGTTTTTAATTTGTTTTTGCTTTTTGATCTCTTTATTTACACTAATACTGTTTACTGTCTTACTAGTCGACGGCATACTTTCAAGAGAAGATAAAGAGTTTACTCGCGAAATTACCGGAACTGCCAAAGAGTTTGGATTTGAATTGTTATTGTTAATATTATTATTATTATGAGTTTCCGGATTCGTAGAAGTTTCTTGGTCCTTAATTAAGATTACATCATCAGTTTTATTTTTGTCATTTAAAGACCGTAAAACATTCGTATCACTTTTTGGGCAAATGGTTTTATTAACAATCTCTTTCAAAGACACAATTTCTTTTTATACCCTATCCTAAGGGTATATTAAGTTTGACACATAGTTTGTAACATAGAGAAATAATCGAGATAGACCCTATAAAGTATATATATTCGTGATCAGCATCAATAGCGAAATCGATTGAGCGATGACCGTCCGTCCGTATGTCACCGCTTTTTGGGCCTTAAATTTTGAGCTAGGACGATGAAATTTCATATCTGGGCTTCTGAGAAAAAGATACAGTACAAGTGTAAAAATTTTTGAAATCCGCCCACTGCCACGCCCACTTTTTCATAACTTCACTAAATTATATGAAACCGAAAAATTTTGTTAAGACCAAATATTTAGGCATTCAGATTCCCTACAATCCACCCATACAAAAGTTTTGGCCACGCCCACTTTTTGGGGGCGTTTTCATCACAAAACCGAGTTTTGGGCCTTCAATTATTAACTAGGACACTGAAATTTCATATCTGGGCTTCCAAGAAAAAGATACAATACAAGTGTAAATTTTTTTTACATCCGCCCACTGCCACGCCTACTTTTTTATAACTTCACTAAATTATATGAAACCGAAAAATTTTGTTAAGTCCAAATATTTAGGTATACAGATTCCCTACAATTCACCCATAGAACAGTTTTGGTCACGCCCACTTTTTGCGGGCGTTTTCATCAAAAAACCGATTTTGATAAAATTTTACATGTAACATCCTCAAACGTTCGAGGTTATAGCCATATTTGAGTACAAAATGCAATTTGGCCACGCGCACTTTATAGAGAGGAGGATAGGGTATCATACGATCCGTTCCAGACGTATTGTAGCTTTTCTGTATGTTTTAAGATCACTAACGCAGTTAGAGAGCTCAGAGAAACGAGTAATCAAAGAAGAGAAATTTAAGTTAGTACAGTAATTGCACTTCCAGAACACATTAGAATTATTCAATAAGTTTTTAAAATGATTATCACTTATTTCGGCACAGACTTTATGATAAGTTTGACCACAAAATGCACCACAGACTACACTTTCAAACTGCTTAGAGCGTTTAACTATTTAGTCACACTTTGGGCAAAATTTGGACATTTTAGGATAGCGAATTAAGAAAAACACGTCTTTACTGTCAGAGCGTTTGACTTTGACTGACATTGTTAAATAGTTAGGAAAACTTAACGTGCGAATTGAAAATTGTTAAGGCGTTACAAGTCGGATTTTAAGAGGTTTTAATTAGAAATTTGAACCTTTTGTAATTATATGACGTACTTAAATTCATTGTATATAAATCTAATAGTAGTGTCACTTAAGGATATCGAGACTAGCGCCTCTAACGCGCGAGGAAACTTTTTTCTCATTCTCTCCCAACTATCCATTTGCTCTTACAGTGGCACATATCAAGTGAGAAGAGAACAAAGAGAAAAAAAAGAGAACCAAACAAACACACAAAAAAAGGTGGAAAGCGAGAATACAGAAAAAAACAATATATGATCGTTATGTGTCCTGTGAAGTTTCTGCCGAGGTGGACTGCGTTCAACTTTGTTTGTACACATACATACATATACATATACTTATATAGGTATGCTTTTCATTATCATCATAAATTAACCATACTAGATGGTCAACTTCGAGGGGGTCTCTCTTTCGCACCCACAAGCTGTTCCCGTTGGTGAGCAGGAATGTATGCGTAATTTGCATGCAAACTCACTAATACATTCTTGCTCACCAACGGGAGCCACAACTGTCATATGTACTAAGCCATCTTGGACAGTTAGTGTCAAAAATTGATAAATTGTGGAGGGGATGCTGTGTCCAATAAACAACTACCAAAAATATTCTTCGTTTCGTGGTGAATCTGTTAAAAGTACGTTACATTTAAAATAGTTAAATTCAAAATGTAACGTATGTTTCAAATCATTTATACTAAATAAAAAACCTAATAAAAACATACATACATATGTATCACAGTATAAACATACATATTTTAATTTGTTCCACTTTGTTTTTTTTGAACAAATAAAAAGTAGATACGTTTAGTATATATTTTAGGTCAAATATGAAAAGAATATGTTTGATTAAAGGACATATGTATGTGTTGAGATGGTGAACGCAAATTCTTGTGTTATCCTTAAACTGCATATCTTGTTGTCTTTCTATTTGTTTTATTCTCTTCCTTTTAATTTTGTATTCTGACTTAACCATCTACAGTTATTTTTTCATTAAAGATTAACAGAACGGAAGGTTTCGACCAGCCTTTTCATCGACACATAACATTTGAGAACTAACAATTTATTCTCCTGTGAATAATTTATACACATATGTATATTGTACATATTAGTACTTTAAACCAAACATTTCTACAAATCAGTAAGCACGTAAGCAAAGAACAACCCAATCCAGTACGAAATTTCATACAAATGTAGAATAATAACACAACAGAATAATAATTATTTAAATAAAATAATTAAAAATCTAAATATCCATTTCCAACAATTTAGTAGTTACATTATACCAATTTGTTTAATTGTGTAAGACATTTTCATTTATTTATAAAAAAAAGATATTGTTTTAACATCCCAAACTCCCCATTGCACTTCCAAACACACCCGCAGCGACCCACTGCCTTTGTTTACATTATTTCAGCACAATTTCAGACTGCTATATTTCTTAAACAAAAAAAGTGCGACAACATCTGAGTATAGATTTGAATTCAGTGCAATAAATCGAATCGAGTGGCATAAAAAAAATATAAAAAAGTTGTCTAAAATCAAAAATATATTTGCTCTTTTTTGAGCTAAAAAGTAAACAAATGGGGAAAAAGGAAAATCACCTCCATTTTTGACAGCCACGTGTTTAGCCGATACAAAAAAAAGTATCGATATACTGAAATTTGGTGAAAGCTGTCAGCATAGATTCACTCCACTCTAATGCAAAATTACATGAGCTATTGTTTTGGACCTGTAGATGAGCTGATTAAACTTCAAATCTCTCATTACACGTATTCACCGATGGGAACGAAAGAGAGGATTAGGCTCCGCCCATTTGCGGGTTTTAGCGGGTTGGGGATGGAAAGTTGGCTATCTAATATTGTTAATTTATGATTATCATGATTCTGGCGATTAAGGGTTGGTCACCGTCATTGCATAACAAATCAAACAGATAAATTTGTTTGACTGGCAATTAGGTGTAAGAAAGATCAATTCTTCTTTCCCATTCTTACATATGTATGTATGTGGAGCTTTAACCTGTAATCTGTTTCCGTGTCAGATTTTGGGTGGATTTAAACTCCTTAAGAGCATAACAGGTGCGCCTTCAATATTTGTTTGTGTGAAGGAATATCCACTTCTTCCATATCTGTATAGAGTTGTTGCATAATGTGTGTCCTGAAGTTTTCTGCCATATGATGTGTATACGTACTGTGCGCAGCTTTGACTTACTCTGGACATATGTGTATACATATGTACATACATGTGTATACATATGTACATGTGTATGTATGTATGGATGTACATTTATAATTTTCCTTTTCTTGGTTTTGGCGGTTAAGGATTGGTCACAGCATTGCCTAACATAAAAACAAAAAACATTTAGAATTGCTTGACTGGCAATTACCAAATTGTACGTTGTACAAAAGTTAATTTTTAATTCAATATTCAGAGCAGTGAATATATACATACATACATATGTACATAGGTAAATTATATACATGCATATATGTTCCTTTTAAATTTTATATGTAAATAAATAAGCAAAGGTTTTATAAGTGTGGCTACCCGATGTTCATACACAGATTGCAATAACGTTAAGAAATCGTTTTCTTTGTCATTTTTTCACATTCCGAATGACCAGCGAAGAGAAATTTGGTTAAAGCATTCTCAGAAAACAACTTTGAAAAAAATGTCCTGTTTTGCGAAGAACATTTTTACATGAAAGATATAATAATAAAGGCAACTCGAAAATGCCTCACTAAAAATGCAGTTCCCAAATCATGCATAACGGTGTGCAAATGCAGTGACGTTGTAATTGACGATACGTGCTTTAGAATTATGAATTCGGGGGCAAGCACAGTTGGAAAGAAAAGAACTATTTTTGAAGTTTCAACTGCAGTTAAAGAGGTTCAAAATGATTCGCCTCCATTAACAATAAATAAAAGTATAGTTTATGAAATTGTTATATCTATGTACATACATACATACATGCATACATACGTACGTATAAATTAAATGTATATTATATCCCTTTGAATGCATGTGCAATAATAGAATTTATGAAGTTGTGATAGAGTAATAGGCCTACTGGGGACACTTAAAAAAAAAAGCATCTAGTATTTTACCCCACTGGGTGATTTGGAAAGAATACAAGAATATATGTATGTACGTATATACATACATATGTAAATACTTACATATGGAACTACATTTCTAGGTATAAATAGTCACATATGTATCTATATATAGTTAGGGACAATAAAAAAATATTAAGCATAATCCGTATTGGTAACCGTAATTTACTCCAAAAAGTAAAAAAAGGTTGTTTTCATCAATTTGTCCTTTCAATCCAATGTTTGTAATTAAATAAAATAAATCTGTTGTTGTGGTACAAAACATTAGAATACGTATTAAATAATTACATTAATTAATACATACACATACATATGTATTAACAAGAAGAAAAGCGTTTGCATTTGCATTAACATTGAAATCTACAATATTGCAACGTCGCTAATTCCCGCATAGAAATAATAAAATGTGGCAACGTTTGAGTGTGTATATTGCAGAAAAATAACTTCATTCATAATTAAGGTAAACACAAAAAAATACAAAAACAAAACACGAAAGGAAAACGTAATCCTCCCGTCTCGTCCATCACGATGGTATTAAACCACACGACATGTACATATTTGGATGTGTGTACATGATTAAGAAGAGAGTCAGTTTTGTTTTTATATTCCTTGCCGTTTTTCCTTTTGTTCTCTCCTTTATCCATTTGTTCGCTCAAAACTCTCTTTCTGTGTGTAAGAGAAACCACTTTGCTTTGCGCCCTCTGTAGAACGAGGTAACTAAGAAAAAATTTCGTCAAGTGATAATACTATTAGATTTATATACAATGGTACTATCAATGTTTTGTTTTGACTTTCGTCAGCACAGTTCATTGATATACAGATTCGTGTGTGACAAGTACAATATATGCATGCGAGTATATATGTATACATACATATATGAATGCAACTATGTATTTCAAAAGAAAAGATGTTTTTTTCGATCAGATGAAAGTGATGAAGATGAAGATCAAGATGCTCCATCAGTCAATGAACCAGTTTTTTTTTATTCCCATGACAAACATTCTATTGTATAAACTGTAAAGTGTACGGATCCGATCTCACATTCAATTATTTGAGTGTCAATTGGCCTGATCTTCATGATGGAAGGATATAGTGCAATAGTACCCTGTTACAGAAAATGAAAAGTTGATGGAGGCTGTTTTCTGAAGTTATAATTTTAGAGTACAGTGCCTTCGCTTTTATCACCTACAGCTCCATCAAGTGTAATGGTCTAACAGTGCACATACATATATGTATGTATGTAAGTGCCTTAACCACAAAATTATGTAACACTTTTCACAAGGAAAATAATCCAGAAAATCCCGAAGTCTATGCAAACGAAATACGACATGAAGATGAAGACCATGAACAACTTCATAATTACTTTTGCCACCATCTGAAGCATGAAGCACTTTAAAATCTAAAATGAATATATTTTTTTTTGACTACCCACGTCTTGAAAATATCCATATCATCAAATAAAATTTCTCATATATTTATATACATGCATGTGTACGTATGTATGTATGTCCATATCTTTGTGCTTGCGGTTATATTTAGCCATAAAGCTAGCCTAAATATTTATGTCTAAGCTTTATTTTTTTATTTACCGTTTCAAAAATAAATAATAATTTTTTTCTCGTGGATCTTAACTAAAATCGATTCCTTACCAACAACACTTATTTGTCTACGCATTGTTTAGCCGGCACGAGAACACTTGTAACAATATATTTGTACAAAAAAGGGAAATTTTCATATTTAACAATCGTAAAAGTTTTTTTTGTGGTACAGAAATTTTAGTTACTTGTTAAATCTGCAATGTTAACAAGCGCTTGTAGAATTGTTAAATTGTAGTTTTGTGGTACTGGCCCCTGCTAGTATAAGAGGCGTTTTGACCTGCTGCAGCAAATTGTCGAGATCATTGTTAGAAAAAAATTAATTTGGTAAGATATAGATACACAAAATTGTGATTTTAACCGAAAGTTTCACCTCAATTGCAAAGACTAGTAAGTTTGAAGTTAAGGCCACAATATCGTACGGAATATTACTTTTGAGTAAAACTGTAATTCCTTGCTTTGTGTTGTGTGAAAAATTTAAGAAGCGGTTGTGTTGTGTGAAAACTTTAAGAAGTGTCCTTTGTACCCTTTCGGTGAAAGTGGAGAAGAACTGTATGGGCAATGGGTTTCCTGCTGTAAAAGTTTGAGAGCAATTATATTCTTACTGTATCCAGAGGTTCCAGCACGTACATTCATTCCATTCCATACATTCAAATTTCCTATCCCTGACCCACTCTTATCAAATCAACATTACCCTGACTTGTGATAATCCATTATACTCAATGCCTTTGCACACACACATTTAGTCACAGGAACCATCTATCGTCACCGATGCCAATAATTCATACACACACAAACTATTTTCCATCCGTATTCATCACCCTTTTCGCATTCCCAACTCCCATAGCAAGATCAGGAATTTTACATATGTATATACATATATATATGTAAATATATATTTTTATTAGAAAGACTTCGTCTTTCTTAATAATGCCAACAACACACACGGTCCCCCAACACCACCCGATGCTGCTTGATTTCAACGATCGGTAGATCATGCATTACTCACGATAACATCCAAAAACAGACCCCCTTATCCCATATTCCCTCACCCATCCATCGAAATTACTCATCCACATACTGTGCTTCACAATTACACAATATCCCACACACACTCCAATGCTCCAGCAAAATCCAACAAAACAACAACAACAAATAATACAGATGATTATGACGCTGACAAAAAATTCATGACACAACACGCCAGCACCTCTCCCCGATAACGAAAAACCATCTCCATTCCCCCCTCACTCATCCTCCAAAATTCGCATCATTCTCTCTACCAAACAAAAACTCCAACAACATGATCACACAATCCAACGCTCCAACTATATCCAAAAACAATTAAAAAAACCATCCATGCCACCCCACACACACACTAATCGACACTATCATATTACAATCTCTCGCACTCATCCCAGATAACAACGACCACGAATTACTCATCCCACAGATAGGATCTCATCCATTCAACATCATCCACACACACACACACACACACTCCCAGATACAAAACCCATATTCACTCCCACTTCCTAATTACACATCAATTATCATCCACCCCCTCACCCACACTTTCTACACTAACCAACTAAATTCCCATCACTGACAGACATAATACATCAAAATTTCAAAATCACACTTTTTAACCCAAAAAATATGCTGAGTCCAGTCGATGGCAATTTCCCTCGTAGATGTCGATTAAGCTAAATTCGATTTCGATGAACTCGAATTAGGTCGAGTCAAGTCGATGGGATCCGGTATTTTGCTGACAGCTGGTATGTCGGTTATTGGCACCGACATAACTCGTGCGTGCGTCCGTTGAGTCCTTCGTAGGTACTTTACGATATTATTTGTCACAACGCACCCAAGCAAAATTTGTAAAACGAAAAGTCACGTTGGCAGGGTTACTTACTTACTTTAGGTGGCGCTACAGTCCGGGGTGGACCTGGGCCTCAACCAACAAGCCTCTCCAGCCAGCTCGATCTTTAGCTAGCTGCCTCCAGTTTCGCACACCAAGTTGGTTGAGGTCCCTTTCCACTTGAGCGCGCCACCTAAGGCGAGGTCTTCCTCTACTGCGTCGTCCCTCTGAAGTGGATTCAAAGACTCTCCGGGCTGGAGCATTGTTGTCCATTCGCTCTACATGACCCAACCATCTTAGTCGTTGTATTCGAACTCTTCTGACTAGGTCGATGTCGCTATATAGCTCGTACAGCTCCTGATTATATCTTCTTCTCCACTCTCCGTCTATGCAGACATGACCAAAAATCATCCGAAGTATTTTTCTGTCATAAAAACCGAGAGCGTCCGCATCCATTTTTGACATAGTCCATGCTTCTGCGCCGTAGAGCAGGACTGGGATGATCAAAGTCTTATATAGGGATACTTTACGTTGTTCGAGAGAGGGCTTTGCTACACAATTGCCTTCTTAGCCCAAAGAAACAACGATTGCCAAGAGTTAATCTTCGTTTGATCTCAAAGCTGGTGCCATTGTCTGAATTTATAGCGGATCCTAGGTAAACAAAGTCCTTAACTACCTTAAAGTTATATCTGTCGAGGGTGACGTTCTGTCCGAGGCGTCGGTTTTGTGTGTCCTTTTTTGTTGACAGCATATATTTTGTTTTGCCCTCATTAACCGTTAAACCCATCTTAGTCGCTTCCGTCTCAATGCTCACAAAAGCACTACTGACATCACGCTTTGTTCTTCCGATTATGTCAATATCATCGGCATATGCGAGCAGTTGTACGGACTTTTGAAAAATTGTGCCCCTGATGTTGGCGTGTGAGTTCTGCGCAATTCTTTCAAGAACGATGTTAAAGAAATCGCATGACAGCGCGTCGCCCTGTCTGAATCCTTTTTTGACATCAAAGGTCTCGGTGAGGTCTTTCCCGACCTTGATGGAGCAGCGTGCATTCTCCATCGTCATCCTGCACAATCGGACGAGTTTGGCAGGGATGTCAAAACTAGACATAGCTCTATATAACTCTTCTCTATAGATGCTGTCATAGGCGGCCTTAAAATCGATAAAAAGGTGGTGAGTATCGATTTGAAATCCCTGGGTGTTTTCCAAGATCTGCCGTAGTGTGAAAATTTGGTCTATAGTGGACTTTCCTGGCCTAAAACCACACTGATATGGACCAATCAGATTGCTGACAAAAGGTATTAAGCGTTCACACAGAATAGTAGATAAGATCTTGTAGGCGACGTTGAGGAGACTTATTCCTCTATAGTTGGCGCCATTTTAGTGGGTCTCCTTTCCTTTCTCATTTTGCAAATGAGTTGGTGCATGCTCCTTATCAGGTCATCCCCTGCTGCTTTGAATAACTCAGCAGTTAGGGCTCCAGCAGATTTATTGGATTTCAGCTTAGATATCGCTTAATCTTCATCTTAATCTTAATCTTAATTTCATCCAGATCGGGTGAACGGAAATGTTGGTTATCTTTGTCCAGATTGAATGGTTCATTTTGCCTGATTACGGAATTATGGTTATCATCGCCATTATACAGTTTGAAGAAGTGATCTTTCCATATCCTCATATCGGGAAAGTAATTTGCTTGGGGCTTCGAAACAAATTCTGCGTTACATGTGCTAGAAGTGGACTATATAAAAATCCAGATCATGTTTGCAATATAAACAGCCGACCTTAAACACAAATGGAATCCGATTTGCTTCTTCAGCCTTTTAAGTGAGTCTCAAAGAAATTGGACTTCGGTATCTGAAAATGGTTTCTTATCAAAAAATTGTTAAAACAACCCATATGATAGAATACTAATAACACTGCGCGACGTGGCTCAAGTGGTTGGACTATGGAGCGAGGAGTTCTAGGTTCAATCCCCAGGCAACACCTAAAATTTCTTTCACTGCCCCACTTATCACGAGGGTCTGACAAACATCCGAGAGTAAAACTGTCATGAAAAATCTTCTCAAAGACATTAAACAGTAGGAAAAATTAACGCTGATGTTGCAGCTTCAAGTGCAGTTTCACGATCAACTGGGCAAAACTATTACAAGTTCCCTCATAGTTCAGGATACTTATTTTCTGGGAGCTTTCCAGATGGTCTAATTAAAAAGATATTCTTATCGAATTTTTTGTTATTGAAATAAAATGCCCCTCTGCCATTACAGGGTTAGAACTGATAGAAGCAATCCAAAATAAGAAGTTAAAATATATGAATATGTTTGATGATAAAGAAATTTTAGTCTTATCGAAATCCATTATTATTAGCAAATTTATTATTATCATCATACATTTTCTGTATTTGATTTTTTTTGAATAGGTGACAAGTTTTGGAATAACAAAATAATAGACAAACTAACACTATCCTACGAAGACTGGCTTTTACCAGAGTTATATACATACATATATATATATATATATTGTTCGAGAGATTACGAACCAGACCCTTTTCGTCTCTCTTCCACGATCCATCTTAGCCTCTGGATTTCTCTACAGTTCCTCTCTGGCTTTGATTCCTCGTGTCAACGCTAGCATCTGTTTGACAGAAATCTGGTTCATCCTCTGAATTTCTACCCAGTGGCTCCCCAGGACCTCCCTTCTTTTGCTAACTAACGCCGGACATTAACGCTATATATATGACTTCCTCCAGGCATAGTTCACAGGTGTTGTCCTCCAGAGGTCCTACTTCTTTAGGTGATACCCAAAATTCCCATGACCTGTAGATAACGCTACCACCCATTTCAGTGTTCTTCGCCCTAAGCTTAGAACCTTTCTGGAAGTGGTGTTAATCGGCATTTTAATAACCATTTTCGCCTGCCTGCAACCTTCTCTGGTGTTCCGCCGCGGGCCCAGTTGCTAATCAGGTGTTCTACCATTCCTCTGCAGCGAATGGTTCCGGACCAGAGAGCTACGAGGTTGACCCCTGCTTTGCCAGAGAGTCCGCCTTTTCGTTCCCCTCAGTCCTTACGTGCCCTCTAACCCAGAGCAGCGTCATCTCATTTCGAGATGAGCACTCATTGAGCTTATGAACATATTCCAATTTCAGTGATGTACAGTATGTGGCCATTGAATTATGACCGATGAGAAATACATGCGATTTTTCGCTTTGACCGCAAATAAAGACAAAATTAATTTGATTATTTAAAATCTTGTTGCACATATTTATTGTTACATGGCATATCAGTGATTATAAAGTAAAAAAAAATTATTAAATCTTAATACTTAGTATTACCGCCCTTTTGTTCGTACCTCCTTTATTCGTGTGGACATGCTTTCAATGCATTCCGCCCGTTTCGGGCTCATTTTTCCAGATATCTTCAATGTTCTGCTTGAGCTCTTGTATGGTATTGTTTCATCCACTATAAAGGCGAGATTTTAGGTAGGCTAAGCAGTTTTGAATCGGGTTCAAATTCGGAGAATTACCAGGCCATGGTAAGACTTCCAAGTTCATGGAATTTAAGCATTTCATGCTTGTTTTGGATGTGTGGCATGGAGCTCCATCTTGCCTAAAGACGTATTCTTCTCTGGGAGAGTCTAATGTGTTCAAATACGGCCGAAGAAATTTCCTCAGGACAGGAATATACTGATTGGGGTCTACTGTTTCATCAAAGTAATAAATTGACCCCGTACTTTCGCATATTATGCAACTCGAAATCATCACTGAGGGTGGGTATTTGACCGTCTGAACTACGCAATGCTCTTAATATCTGTCATTGGACCTTCTGCAGACTTTTGGCCGTCTCCGTCACGACTTCTAAGCGACACTTATCGCTAAAGACAACCTAAAATAAAATCGTGATTACGGGAAAATTGCTAAAACTGTTTCATCTTTTATTGTGAAAAGAAATTTGAAGAACAAATTAACTTGCTTTGTTCCAATAGCCACTCTCGCAGTCTATGTGAAGTTGTGCCCAATATAATCGCCATTTTCACATGACATTGGTCAATTTGGGCTTCTTTGCTTGCCTCCTTCGCTTGTCTCCAATCGATGCCGCAGAGTTCTCACCGATATGTCAATTCCAGCTTCGTTCAAAACCTTCAAAATGCAGTGAGCTGGTGGATTACGTTCCTGTAGAGCTTTATAAATAATTTTCCGGTCAGTCCACGGTGTTATTTTTCTTTTTTTGCCGATTGCCGATTGCACAGTATTGCCGATTTTTTGGAGTAATCAAGGTTGAACCGCCTGGTACGTCTACGTGTTTTGCTATGTTGACTACTGAAGACTTTGCCATTCCAACAATCTTGGCTATTTAAGCATAGCTGGACTTCTTCTCAGTCAACAAAGCAGCAACTTGTGATTTTTTTTCAAAAGGAATGTCGGCTTATTTACCAATATTGATAAAAATCAATTAAAATAAGGTTTCCGACTTTCTATGAGGTATATATATTAATTTTCTAACAAATATGTAATGCTACTAACTGCAACTTATTTAATTTAAGTCCCAAATTAATTTTCCACTTATTAAAATACTTATTTACAACCGCACTATTGCCAACAGCGAGCTTGAAGAAAATGATAAGTAAACCACGTTAAAACCTATTTATTTGTTGCTGCACACTTATCGTACGCACGTAGGCAAGTCCTTTGGTACCTGCATTTGAAATTAAAGAAAGTATAGAGAAAAGCCGTATTCTTAAAAACAAATAACGAAAAAACGCATTTCACAGAAAAAACACATCAAAAAAAAAAAATATCTGTTTGGTCCATGCGTCTAATCACTGATTGATTGTCCAGTGCTATGGTAACGTTTCTACCCTCGACCGAACCTCTTTCAGGTGATCCAACGTATGCAACAGAGCAATCATCTCGGCTTGATGAACTGAGGTACATTTCCCCAGACTAATATGACAGGCTAGTTCCAGATCTTCTGAGAAGAAACCTGCCCCCGCTCTGCCATCAATCATGGACCATCCGTAAAGATGATTATATCACCAATCTTCTTTTCCGGAAGTGTTCCATCTCCGATAAGAGTTTTGTGATGCCTTTCGGTAACACGCACTCTCTTTATTCCATCCATGGGCATATTCACTCCCTAAACTCGTTTTTCACGAGATCCAGGATTTTCCTATGACCATATACAATACCGCGCCAGTGCCAGTTGGCATCCAGGTGCAAACTAAGTGACCGACGTCACTTAAGGCCGCCGCTTACTTAATGAATAAGTCGAGAGGCAGAATACCTAGGATCACTTCCATTGCGCATGTTGGTGTCGTCCGTATTGCACCCGCGATCATTAAACATGCCAGTCGTTGGACCCTATCTAATTGCTTCTTTACAGTTTTCGGTGTAGCTTTTTGCCACCATACAACTGACGCATATTGTGATAATCGGTCTAACTATCATCGTGTACATCCAGTATGCTGACCTCGGCGATATTCCCCACCTTATTCCACATACCCGTTTGGACTGATGAAGCACCCTTTTCGCCTTTCTAATCTGTTCTTCCACATGGAAGTTCCAGCATCTAGGTATACACCTTAATCTTCCTGGTCACCTGCAGCTCCGATTCGAAAAGTATCAAGGGCTGAAACTCCAGATATCTCCTCTTCCATGTGAAGATGATCAGATCTGTTTTTTCCGCATTAATGGAGAGCTTTTGTTCCTGACACCACCGCTCCACCACTCTGAGAGCATTTCTCATAGTATCTGCTGTGATGTTCATGAATTTACCTCTTGCCATTATTGCTATATCATCGGCATATCCCACAGTGTGTCAGTCTCTTCAAGTCTTCTCAGGAGAGAACGTAAGTGATAAAACACCTCTCTGCAGGCAGCCTCTGCTAACCCTTCGCCTAAGTCTTGAAGTTCCCGTCTGAATATTTATCGCCCTATTTTTCAGCATATTGTCCACCCATCTCACCACCACTGGGTATTCATCTCCTCAACCGCTACTGGCGTTACTATCCGTTCCGCTTCAGTCCTGTCCTGATTGCTCCTTGTTTCCTCAGAGCCCAGGGCTGATCTGACTTAAGGCTTCCCGGAAAGTGTATTTCCAAGAGGACCTCATTTGTACGATCCAGTGTCTCAACCATCTCCCCAGTTCTATCACGAACGATGTCTATTGACCTCAGCTGTGCTTCTCATATTCGAGCAAAATTCGCTCCACGACTCCCTTTTACGTCGTCGCAGAGTTGCTTTTAGCTCTTTCTTCTTTGCCTTGTACTCATTCCATGATTCAGGATCATCTCTTGTCATGGTATGATTAAAGGCTTTTCTCACCTCCTTCTTTAGATTTTCAAGTTCCCTACACCACCAAGGCGTGGGGTCCTTTTCATCTACCAAAGCATCGGAACCAATCACTAGATCTTCGCTCTTATCCCTGCAGACATTCACCAGAGACTCGACCTCTTTTGTTGGGGGAGGCTGTAGGGAGTCATATGGCAGGTATGCCGATGCTATGACAAAACTGCCCGCACTTGCTCCTACTCGTACATTGACAAGGTCAGGGACACAAAGTTGCGGCAGCATAAGGCTCACCAGTATACAAGATCTAGCTCTTTCAAGGCCGCACATAGTGTAAAGTGGCAATACTTTCAGGTAAACCCCTAATCCTTCCTTTGAAGATCCACGGCTCCTGCAACAAGGAGCGATCCGATTCCTCCACAAAACATCTGGTCAGCGTTGCTGATGCAGCTTTGCTATGGTGAAGGTTCAATTGAATCACCCCAATTTTTTCCGGTACAGGCCCTCTTCCTGCCCGACTAATGTTGACCTCATATCCATGAGGTTCATCACTTCGTCGGCCTACCGGGTGGCTTCCCAAGCTGAGTCTTTTCTGCTGATCCTTTGAATTTCACGAGAGCGACTTCCAGCCCGCAGTTGAGTTTCCCTCCTGCTAACCTGTCTCGCTTTCCCCATAGGACTCCAGATCGTCAATTTGGTAACTCCTGTCTTTCTGTTAGACTAACCTTCCAATTCGTGACCTTCCAAAAAGTGACGGTCACACATTCATTCTGACGACACAGCCTGACCAGGGTGATCTCTTTGCTCGTGATTTCCCCCGGGACAAAGATGATTCACTTCCCCACATCCTTGAGGATGTAGAGCCGATCCACTTTCAGGTTGATTCCCTCCCAAAGGGTGGTAATCTTCCCGATACCACCCTTTGGGATAAATTATTGCTCCAAGGTTACTTCCCTTACTCCTATGTCTCCGGCATTGACACGAAGAGAGTCAAGTGCCGCTAAAAGAGCACCTCTAAAGAAACTCAAGTGAGCAGTATCCAGTCCCCCCTCCCTTCCCATGTCGGTAACATCCATTAGAAGGTCGCTTGCCGCCGCCTGGCTATAGGTTTTTCCCTTGTTGACTTTGGCATGCTCGCTTCTAGCGTAAGGTTTCTTTCCCTCTAGTGGCGTTGCTCTCTTCGCCGTAGATTGGTCCTGCTTTCGCATAACCTTGCTCGGTCCAGGTCGCTCCGCTTTCGAGGATGTTTGCGGTTTGGGTTGACTGACCTTCTGTTTCCTAGTTTGTCCATCAGCCTTTCCACTTCCTTGTGGTCTTTGCTGATTAACCTTCCCGGAAACAGGCTGTCCATCTCTCTTTCCGCTCTCCGCCTCCATCACCACGGCTGTAGCTGAACCCAAGATCTCGTTATCATTTCTGAACCGTTTCCTAGGTCTTGCCTCTTTTGGGGTGGGGTGCCGATGTTAGACCAGCGATCAGTCAAATCATTGACCGATGTGTCGCTATTGCCCGAGACAGATTTTGCCACTGACAATTTCTGTCTCGTTCTTGCCCATTTCATCTTTTGCTTAAGCCGCTTTCGCAGCCTCCGCTTAGAATCAGGGTCTGCACCGACATATTTTGGTTCGGCTTCCACAACGTCGATTAACCTCTTGGCGCCTTGCAGCACCGCACCGTCTATCGGTGTCGATGATTATTCAACTAAATCCTTTGGATTGAGCTGCCACTGAGGAGTTACCATGAGCGGTTTAATTACCCCTGAACAGCTCCCTCGGCGTGGTGACTACCACTTTAGAGTTAAGGGTTGTTGGATCTTAGTTTTAGATTCACATTCTGCTCTGCCAGAGTAGTGGTAGCTACCTGGCAGTGCTTCCTGTCCCACCACGACAAGGTGCCCAACATTCGGAATGCAACCAGAGTTAGTACATCCGCGTATTTCTCGTGGAATGGAAATATGCACACCAGAGAAATATCAAATATCAATATCATCAATATTAACCAGTATAAATAGAATTAAAAAGTTTGATAAACCGATCAAATCATTTGCAGATATCTAACATCATTCTCAGGAAAGAGACGATGTTTGCTTTTCTTTGGAGTGCAATCGGATACCTATGTATAAGGGAACCCACAATTAAAAAAAAAACATGCAGAAAGCTACAATCCGTCTGGATTGGATGGTATAATAACCTATTCTTCCTTTGTATTAACCCTACTAAAGTAGGTGTGGTATTCTGCAGTTTTTTATTGAATTACTACGATAACTTTGAACGTTTGACGATGTTACCTTCATTGATTAACCGGCTGCAGATTGCGCGTATAAGCTTAATTTACTACACACTAAATTGGCTTACCTCTGATTCTGGCCACAGAACATGAGTTCGTCATAGCTTTGGGAAAATCGCCTGTTGCTCATAATCAGCGTGTAGTGGGAAAAATGAGATTTTAAACTGATCATTTATTTAGACCAAAGAATTTTACTAGAACTACAAAAGACAACGTATTATATTTTTTGTAGATTCTTCCTATATTTTCCACTTGTACTTTGTTGGTTATTGTTTAAAAATATTGTTGTATTGCATTGGTAGTTTTTCCAAACTGCGCGATTAGTGATAAATTTATCGATTGGTTTATACAAATGTGAACTATTCCAAAGGCAAATAATTATGAGTATTGGGAAGTGATCGCTACCATGAAGGTTTTTACTAATGGACCATGAATTATATAATGAATTAATTATATTATATATATATGAATATCTGAGCCCAGCAAAAAATGTAAGTCTAAATAAGGCTTAGTACAATGCAATATAACCCTTACCTTGTAAGGGTCGTTATTCATAAGGAAAGTTGCGCTACCTAGAATATGCCTGATTCCGTATGTCATTGGGCATAAGGCATAAAAGTATATGATAGCTTCATTCATTATTATAAGGCTTAAATAAGGTTAAGTTTTCTTATTCAAGCCTTATTATAAGGTGTAAAATAAGGTAAAAACCTTATGTAAACCTTACAACCTAAACCTTATAATAAATAAGGCTTATTACCAGTAATCTCTAAGGTTTATCTAAGGTTCAAAAAGTCAAAATGTGTATTTTATTTTAAATTTAAAAATTAACACATATGTAGGTACATCATTAGTTGAACATAAAATATAAAAACTTAACTTAAACTAATAATTAAGTTTATCGCTTTGTCCTTTCTTGATAGCCACCTTAACATCATATTCATCTTACACATATAATGACTTACATATATAAGTTGTGAACGGAAGCTAGATTAAACAAAAAAAAACAAGTAAATAAACAGTTCAAACAGTTCAAAGAATTTACTTACAGTATGGCGTCGATACAATCTACAAATCTAAGAGTTAGTTCCAATCGATTTCTCTTAGTTTTGATGAAAGAAATATTTTCTCCAAATTAAGAATAGTCTTAGAACAAAACAAATTATAGTTATTATACATACTTACTAAATTTGCTTCAAATTGAGTTTGAGATAATATTTGCTTTTTTAACTTCGCATTTAATTCTTATTTTTTCGGAATTTCACGCACTACTTCCGTTTAAAAAAGTTGACTCTACAGTGAATACTGATATCAGTCCGAACGCGAACTTAAGGGATCAAAAAAAAAAGAAGAAAACTACACATCCTTTATAGTAAGATATAGATACAGTGCTTTTACTGTATATGTTGATAGGCCACGGTTCTGTACCGCGATGGAATAGGATATTCTGTGCGTCTATGGATGAATCGACTGGATATTCAAATTAAGAACACAATGACTCCGACCGCTAGGAGTAACCCGGATGAGCTGAGGGCGATATGTCGTATATTATGCTGCTGAATTTGATATAACTCCAACTCCAACTGTTGGGAACGGATTTGTTCCCGTTTTCCTTGCAATTCCACTTGATAAGTGGTGATATTTGGAGCATTGTAGTGAATCGAAATCGTATGCTCCACATTTGTTTGGTTTATGTCTCTACTTTCTCGTTTATGCCACCCGTATATTGTGATCATTGACTATACATGGACTGCTAGTAGCCAACTTCGCACCGGTTCCAACATTAGCACTAGCCGTCCGTGTTCGGAGCGGACAAATTTCGAAGCTCACACTTTGTTTGAGGTTGGACGTGAAAACGAGTATACATTTAATTATTGTGATTATTGCGCTTAAATTAAGAAATCGGAGAAAACTTCAAGTAAAAATTATGGAAAATTAAGTGCTGTATAATTTAAAGCAACAAAATGCATAAATTACAACTCATTATTCAATTTTTTTTGGCGACATCTGTTCGAAGGGATGACGGCAACAATTTCAATTTCAACGGTTGTACTCAGTAAATCACTTCAGCGCCAATAGGTGCCTCTAGTGTTCTATGAAGAATTGCAAGCTGACGGCAATTTTTGCTTCGCATTTTTGCCGCTCCGAACTCCGACCGCTAGTTACGTTGGCGACACTTTTTTCGCAGAGGTTGTATGAAAATGACATTTCACTAGCAGTCCATGTATAGTATGTCAATGATTGTGATCGTGTTTGACAATACAATTTGGTTTTAACTTCAGAAAGCCACTTCCTTCAATTGTGATGAGGGACGGATAGTGATCGCATACTATATTTAGCATTGTTTCTTTTATTACCGCGGAGATTCACTGATTTGTCTGAGGAATTTGTGTCCACATGGAAGTACTTTTGATAGTTTTTAATTTACATGTCGATAATAATGATATGTTATTTAGGAAGTTAATGAAGCACGTGCTGATGTTAGCTCTAGATCGGTAAATTGGATGAGTTTGGGTGCATAAGTGATGTGTATCTTCTATGTGATTGCATATAGATAGCTCAACTTCTGACATTGGGTAGTATTGATGGTGATGAGTACTCACCGCCATTAGTGTTAATGAAGGGTCTATGACTATTAGTATATTTTTGACAACTTCAGAATTGGGATGATAATATACTTAAAATAGCCGACCCGACCGGCTTCGCTCGTGTGTTTTTAAAATGCACGGTATGAATAAGTATGTAGATATGAACGTACGTAGCGCTAATTTTTATTATCGGATCTCTGCAATATATTTGATAAGCAAGCCAAATTAATAAATTAAAAATCGATATCAAAGCAAATTTACAAAGTTTCGTATTTAAATATGACATTTATATAAAACGTGTAACCACGTACGTACATATGTATATGTATATATTATTTAATTCGAGGTCGATAATTTACGTATTGTGTTACGAAACTTTTAGACCTGCGGCTTTGCTTATTTTTTCACCACCTCTTTATATAATATGTTTGCCGTTGTTCCAATAGACTGTACATTGGGCATACTGTGAGTTAAACTATATGAGTTAAGCTAAGCTTTATTTATTGTCATCGCGAAACAAACCTACGATGCAAATTGAAGTAATATGGAATAAAAGGGATGCTAGGTGTAAACACAATTATCCCGCAGCTGGTAAAGATTGTCGTCTCTATCACATTTTATGGAAAGCTTTCACCTGCATTCGGGTTCCGTTGCACATTTGGATTTAAATTCCTTAAGAGCATAATAAGAGTGCCTAAAAAAAAAAAAATTTTTTGGCGCGACAGGTCCATGGGACCCAGGGCCTAGCTTCTCACAACCACTCGTGCTGTGCGTGTTATGTTCTTCACACGAATGAAAGGGGCCTACGATTTTAATGCCGAACGGCAGTTTTTTTTTTTTTTTTGTTTTGAGAAGCTTGTTCATGACAGTTTTACTCTCGGATGTTTGTCAGACGCTCGCGAGAGGTGGGGCCGTGAAAGAAATTTTAGGTGTTGTTTGGGGATTGAACCTGGGACCCCTCGCTCCGTAGTCCAACGCACTAACCACTTGAGCCACGGCGCCCACTAATAAGAGTGCCTACCTGCAATATTATTTTGTGTGAAGGAATAACTGGGGGGTTGAGAGAATGCAAGTATTCCAACAGGCACTTGCAATGCACCGCCGTGGCTCAAGTGGTTAGTGCGGTGGACTAAGGGGAAAGGTTCATGGTTCAATCCCTAGACAAAACCTATAAATTTCTTTCACGGCCCCACCTCTCGCGAATACCTCACAAACATCAGAGTATAACTGACACGAAAAAGCTCCTCAAATAAAAAATTGTCCTTCCATTTGGGTGAAGAATATAACACGTACAACACGAATGGTTGTGAAAAGCTAGGCCCTGGGTCCCATAGACCTGTCGCGCCAAATGTTTATTTATTTTATTTAATCTATTACTTCTTCGATATCTACTATCTACTGTGTCAATAGAATTGCAGGTCATATCAAAAGCATTTAATTTAAGCAAAAGCTAAGCACTAATTTCGATTGCATAATTTTTTTTGTTAGTATAGCCCGCTCCCTTAGCCTTGGAATTGGTTTGTTGGGTATGTTCTTCAAATCCGGAACGTCTTTATGTCCCGCACGATTTGACTCAAAGTATTAAAATTTTGTATTATTCCCTTTTCTTCTTCTATATTTCCGTCGTCTACTTCAGTTTTCAAGCTGCGTATACTCTTTACCATCCATGTCCCAACCAAGTCCTAAATGTACCCTCATATTCTTTTTATACCCTGTAGGGTATATTAAGTTTGATACATAGCTTGTAACATAGAGAAATAATAAAGATAAACCCTATAAAGTATATATTATACTTTAAATTTGGAACTGGGAGGATGAAATTTCATACCTGGGCTTTGAGAAGGAGAACCAGTAGAAGGGTAAAACATTTCACTTCAAAGTTATCGTAGGAATTCAATACAAAATTGCAGTATGCCACGCCCACTTTAGTAGTCCGTTCCACAGGGATTGTATCTTGTTATTTAAGAAACAGCTGCTTCGTTTTTGGTCACAAGTAGGATGAATTAAGGCAGGCCCGTATTTCGTCAGCACAAAACTCTTTTATGTGACATAGTACACTCATCCCAGACATTACATAGAACTTTACTTATACATATATGTTGAGAAGAGGTCTTGCAAATGTGTTTGAATTGAAATTTAGCTTGAATACTGAATGTGCAATACCACTCCAAAAGTGTTGTAGCTTTTCCAGACGAAGCGACATCAATGCTCTTACTTTATCAAGCAACAGGTTATTGAGAAAAATGTTTTCCGTCCCGCCTGCAGTGTCCAAGAACAAAATGTTATCATCTGTTGTTTTGAAACTTTAAATGATTTCATTATAAAATTTCCTCTTGCAGTTGAGAAGTGGGTAGTTTTATAGATCATCTATGTCATATGACATTTCTTTTAAGTAATCGAGGTTGACAGGAGTTTCACTAAGGGCTGTGGTAATTCATAGTGACTAAGGGGTTGATATCCCACCGCAACCACTAAATTCTCGAGCAGTATCAAGTATTTGTTCTAGACATCCATACTATGTTCATCATATCTTTACCCAGACCTTCGCAAAAACCAGTATTATAGAACAGATCTCAATAACATAAATCAGAGACCGAAGCTTCCATTATTTGGTTCCAATATCTTCCCTCTTCCAATAGTCCCTGCAAACTTAGTGGAATGTAGGATGAATGTAAGCAGCTAATAGTAGATAGTAATAGCACTTGACGTTGATCGGATGAACAATATAAATCCTGAGTACATGGTCTTTTTTACCAGAGTGTTCGGGTACTTCCGTTCTCTGTTTCATCTTACAAAATTATAATTTCTCCAGACGTAATAAAATACCTTCCAGTACAAAGGTACATATGTAGACATACATATATGTATTCGACGAAGTAATCGATGTTGCTTAGTTCGAAAAATGGCATTAATGTTCTTTGGAGGATTTTTGAATCTTTCTTTATTAACTTCTGAATAAAATAATCGTTTATGTATACTAAAACAAAGATTGGGCCAATCGGCCTCTGAAATGTCGGTCTCATATACATAGGTTAGGATGGGTTCGGTTGGCAGGCTTCAGAAAGTGCAGCCACACTTAGACCAGAATAGGCCCATTGTGATACCACAGTATCTAGTGTCTTCAACTACCCGTTGAACCCACATGAGCTTATTATAAAGCGCTGGAGGCGGTTAATACTTATGTTAGCTAATTCGCCAAGGTTGTCAAAGAAGTACTCTCCTAGATACAATTTCCTTCGAGTTGAAGGAGAGCTTGGCAAGTGCATAGGACGTGAAGAAGAGTCTCTTCCTCTTCCTCGTTCATGCAGCTTTTACAGAGGTCGTTTGCCGGGAGACCCCGCCTGAAGGCATGTCTTCCTATGGCACAGTGTTCCGTAATGACACCTACTATTGTGCTGATGAGGGATCTCTTTAGTCTTATTAGACTATTGGAGTGCTTGAGATCCAGCTTGGGCCAGATCCGTTTCGTGGTACAGTTCGACGACCTGCGGTTAGTAGTGTTAATCAAATATTGCTTAAATAAGAGTTTTCACGTAGCGAGAGGCATGTAGAGTCCCTCCTTCTCCGGTAGGATCGCCGGTTTTATATACATACATATGTACTTATCATAATTTTTCTTCTCCTATTAATATCAGAATTAATAAAATTGATAACATGCCAAACGTTTTTACTTATAAAGAAGCATGACTGAAATTTAAAAACGATCAAGTCAATGCGTGCGCACCCACACACATACACACCCACACACGATATGACAATGAAAACAACTGGTGCACGTCTGCTGTCTGTGGTCTCCAGTGACGGAAAATTATTGGGATGATTTGATTACTTGTTATGAGCATTGCTCAGCTTTAGAACAATGCAGAAGCATGATTTATAGTTTAAATGAATCGGAAACTTTTTTTGTTTTTCAATTGCATAAGCCATTATTTAGTTAGGGCTGTGTAAACATATTTTAATGACGGAAAATTCGTAATAAAACCCTTTTTCCCCACTTAGATCTCGAATTTCGAAAAATCCCTTCTTATCGAACATATAGAGGTTATAAGGAATTACTGTGCAAAATTTCAAGTTTCTACGTTTAGGGGTTTTTGAGAAACTGTGATTTCAAGGACTTTTGTAGCCTTAGCGTTTTGGATTTTATAGTATTTAAGATAACAAAAATTCATCTAGGCCAATCAATAGTAATTCGACCTTGAATATTACCATTGTATATAAATCTAATAGTAGTATCACTTGAGGATATCGACACTATCGCCTCTAACAAGCAAGGAAACTTTTTTCTCATTTGCTGTTACAGTCGCAGATATCAAGTAAGAAGAGAAGAAAGAGAACAAAGACAAAAAAAAGAGAACCAAACAAACACAAAAAAAGGTGGAAAGCTAAAATACAGAAAAAAATAGATGATCGTTATGTGTCCTGTGAAGTTTCTGCCGAGGTGGACTGCGTTCAACTTTGTTTGTACATATGCATACATATATACTTATATAGGTATGCTTTTCTTTATCATGATTCTGGCGGTTAAGGGTTGGACAGATAAATTTGTTTGACTGGCAAATAGGTGTAAGAAAGATAATTTCTTCTTTCCCATTCTTACATATGTACCTATGTATGTGCAGCTTTAACCTGTAATCTGTTTCCGTGTCAGACTTTGGGTGGATTTAAACTCCTTAAGAGCATAACAGGTGCGCATTCAATATTTGTTTGTGTGAAGGAATACCCAGGGGTAATATACCACTTTTTCCATATCTGTATAGAGTTGTTGCGTAATGTGTGTCCTGAAGTTTTCTGCCATATGATGTGTATACGTACTGTGCGCAGCTTTGACTTACTCTGGACATATGTATGTATATACATACATATGTACATGTGTATATGTTTGTATGGAAGTACATTTATAATTTTCCTTTTCTTGGTTTTGGCGGTTAAGGATTGGTCACAGCATTGCCTAGCATAAAATCAAAAAATTATTTGCCAAAAGAGAAACAAAAAACATATAGAATTGCTTGACTGGCAATTACCAAATTGTACGTTGTAAGAAAGTTAATTTTTAATTCAATATTCAGAGCAGTGAATATATACATACATACATACATATGTAGGCACATTATATACATATATGTATGTTCCTTTTAAATTTATATGTAAATAAATAAGCAAAGGTTTTATAAGTGTGGCTACCCGATGTTCATCCACTGATTGCAATAACGTTAAGAAATCGTTTTCTTTGTCATTTTTTCACATTCCGAATGACCAGCGAAGAGAAATTTGGTTAAAGCATTCTCAAAAAACAACTGAATTCGGGTGCAAGCACAGTTGGAAAGAAAAGAACTATTTTTGAAGTTTCAACTGCAGTAAAAGAGGCTCAAAATGATTCGCCTCCATTAACAGTAAATAAAAGTATAGTTTATGAAATTGTTATATTTATGTACATGCATACATACATGCATACATATGTATGTATTAAATGTATATTATATCCCTTTGAATGCATGTGCAATAATAGAATTTATGAAGTTGTGATAGAGGAATAGGCCTACTGGGGACACTTAAAAAAAAAAAAACGCATCTAGTATTTTACCCCACTGGGTGATGTGGAAAGAATACAAGAATATATGTACGTACATACATACATATACATATAGTTAGGGACAATAAAAAATATTCAGCATAATCCGTATTGGTAACCGTAATTTACTCCAAAAAGGAAAAAAAAGGTTGTTTTCATCAATTTGTCATTTCAATCCAATGTTTGTAATTAAATAAAATAAATCTGTTGTTGTGGTACAAAACATTAGAATACGTATTAAATATTTACATTGATTAATACATACACATACAGATGTATGTATTAACAAGAAAAAAAACATTTAGAAATACGCATAGAAATAATAAAATGTGGCAACGTTTGAGTGTGTGTGCAATTGTGTATATTGCAGTAAAATAACTTCATTCATAATTAAGGTAAACACAAAAAAATACAAAAACAAAACACGAAAGGAAAACATAATCCTCCCGTCTCGTCCATCACGATGGTATTAAATCACACGAACATGTACATATTTGCATGTGAGTACATGATTAAGAAGAGAGTCAGTTTTGTTTTCATATTCCTTGCCGTGTTTCCTTTTGTTCTCTCGTTAATCCATTTGTTCGCTCAAAACTCTCTTTCTGTGTGTAAGAGAAACCACTTTGCTTTGCGCCCTCTGTCTAACAAGGTAACTAAGAAAAAATTTCGTCAAGTGATAATACTATTAGATTTATATACAATGATATTACATAATTTGCCGTGATTTGTCCTTCTGTTGACATCAATGTGTAAAGTTTCAGTTTGTTTTCTGGTGCCACTGGAAGACAGAGCTGTAGTGGTGGGTGATTCCTGATTTTGATGAGTTCTTGTTTCAACTGCTGAGGCGAAATCAATAAATGATGAATTCTTGTATGGTTCTTTAATAACGTTGTTAGATAATTTTCATCCGAATATACATATCTCTTCAATATTTTTATCCATTTCTTCAGCGTATCGAGAATTAGGAACCCCAAACAGTGAATTCGCAAACATTGGTTTGCAGTTTGATTTTCGTCGTTAATGTGCCGTTTGCTACTATTTCCTACGCCTAGATCGGCTTGACATGACTGTTGTATTGGCAGTGTCGCAAGTCGGTGTATACATAGAACGATGAAACACACCAGAAACCATGTGTACGTCGGCTACTCTGAATACGCCATCGGGTCCTTTAACGGTGTTAATTACTCGTCCTAATGGCCATTTAAGACTTGGTTGATTGTCTTTTTTGATAATAACCATCAAACCTGGCTCTACGTTCTGACATTTCTCCTTTCACTTGTACCTGTATTGTAGCCCGCAGTCAATTTTGGACGTATGAGGCAACCGTATGAATCCTATGTTAATGTGGTGCTTTGATGCCCAAGAATTCAAATATGCCCGTCTGGCAGCACGTAATGCCAGCTAAAGGGTGTAACTGTATATTAAAAATCCGTTATGATGCAAAACAGGAATAATTGATGCAACCACTTGAATGTACTAGTAAATAATAGAATATGATCCCCTCAGTACGAATACATGTATCCAAGACGTTTTAGGTGTAGCCAAGAGCCTGCCAGACGCGCCGGAAGTGCGCAAAAATTACCAATTTTGAATAATTAATGCAACCGCACTAATTTCTTCTGAAACATAGGATGTTACAACGTGAATACAAATATGTAGGTCCAAGACGTTTTAGATGTCGCTAAGGTCTTGCCAGACGAGGTAAAAATGTTTATAAAATGCCAATTTTGAATAATTGGTGCAACCACTTAATTTTCTTTTCAATATTTAGAGTTAAACTCCCTGATTACAAATATATAAGTCCAAGACGTTTTACTTGTCGCCAAGTCCTTGCCAGACGCATTCAAAGGATCGATATTTGCTACGAAATACCTTATTTATCCACATTAAACATACAAATGTATCTTACATTGTTGATGCAACTACATGAAATCTCTCTCAAACATAGAATGACATACAAAGAATATTACTACATAAATCTAAAACGTTTTAATTGTCGCTAAGTCCTTGCCAGACGCATTCAAATGATCTCATTCCACTAAAAGTATATACCCTACTTGTAGACCCAAAAAGTGTAGCTGTATCTGAAAGAATTGATGCAACCACATGAAACTTGTACCAAACACAGATTAAAATATCAGGAATATAACAACATAAGTCCAAGACGTTTTAATTGCTTTTCTAAAATATTTGTAAGTCATATTCTTGTAATGAGTTCGAGAGAATCGAGAGAGTAGTTGCATCAACAATTTAAGTACATTTGTATGTTTAATGTGGATAAATAAGGTATTTCGTAGCAAATATCGATCCTTTGAATGCGTCTGGCAAGGACTTGGCGACAAGTAAAACGTCTTGGACTTATATATTTGCAATCAGGGAGTTTAACTCTAAATATTGAAAAGAAAATTAAGTGGTTGCACCAATTATTCAAAATTGGCATTTTATAAACATTTTTACCTCGTCTGGCAAGACCTTAGCGACATCTAAAACGTCTTGGACCTACATATTTGTATTCACGTTGTAACATCCTATGTTTCAGAAGAAATTAGTGCGGTTGCATTAATTATTCAAAATTGGTAATTTTTACGCACTTCCGGCGCGTCTGGCAGGCTCTTGGCTACACCTAAAACGTCTTGGATACATGTATTCGTACTGAGGGGATCATACTCTATTATTTACTAGTACATTCAAGTGGTTGCATCAATTATTCCTGTTTTGCATCATAACGGATTTTTAATATACAGTTACACCCTTTAGCTGGCATTACGTGCTGCCAGACGGGCATATTTGAATTCTTGGGCATCAAAGCACCACATTAACATAGGATTCATACGGTTGCCTCATACGTCCAAAATTGACTGCAGGCTCTTGGTCTATGAGAGGTTAGGTCACTTACGAGTTCTGAATGACATGCCTACGTTGCAAAACAGTAGAACACTGCTATATATGATTTTTGCGGTCGCTTTCCCCTAAGCTTATAGTGTCCATATGGGTCCGCAAAAATCAATTCCTGTGTTTATAAATGGTCGTGCTGGTTGAAGTCTGTCAGAAGGCAATTTTTGTCTTGCCTTTGAACATTTAACACATCCTTGCACAATGGATCGAGCGATCGTTTTACCTTTTATCGGCCAATACCTTTGTCTTGGGAATGCTAAAATAGCTTGTGGTCCGGCATGATTATATTCCTGATGGATGTCGAGCAGCAATAGTCTTGTGAACGGGTGAGAGTTGGTCATCAACAATGGGTGTTTGGCATCGTATGACAATATTGAGGATTCCAACCGTTCATCAACTCGGATGATCCCATCGTTATCGAGGAACGGAGTGAGACTTGAAAGTGAACTCTTATTTGAGACTTCGCTTTGTTGATTTAGGTGATTTATGTTGTTTTGAAACTCGTATTTCTGTATCATTTCATGGCGCCTGTGTAAATATTTTCGAGGAGGACATTGAATACATAAAGTCTAGTGGAACACCTTTTCGCTGCGATAAATGTACTGTTCTTAGACGACGATCTTTGAATTTGCCCTTATCGTCTCTGGCAAAAGAGACTACATCGAAAAAAAATCCAATCGCGGCTTATAACTTGAACACAAAAGAAAAGAACAATAACCCAAATCAATCGCGCGACCTGGCGATTCTACACTTCAAATGGTTTATATGAAGCTATCGAATTTGGAAGACATAAGCAAAGAGTTCCTAAAAACTTTAACCGAACAGCAATTCAATGGTTGTAGCACAGAACATTTTTCGAAATGCGTTGGACATCGAAGTAACAGATCACCAATTCACTAAATGCTACGTGAAAAATGTGCACAAAAAGAATGGAAATGGGAGCAACAGCAGCAGCAGCAGAAACAACAGACGCTCATTCGTGTAAATCAACAATGCTCCCACTAAATACACCCAGGCGTTACTTATGCGAGCGAAAGAGGTGAAAAAGGAAAAAAACTTTTAATATGTGTGGTTTAGTATCTATTGTATTTTTGTAATGAATTCTGATTTTAATTGTTTCGATGATATTATTGCCTACAACTTAATTGATACTAATTGTGAACAAGCCTTTATTTCAAACATGTACTGTGTAAACAAATTATTTTTTATACACCAAAACATTAGGAATCTAAGAGAAAAATTTTTAACTCTTGAATACCATCTAGACTCTTTTGTCTCTTTGCCTGACTTTGTATTTGTATCGGAGATTTGGACTTACAATTTTGAAAAAAAAGATTATAGTTTGCTGGTTATGAATTTTTATTAATGTTATTAATGTACCGATTGATTGCAAGATTGATATCTGGTAGATGTTTAGATCATATTTACGGTCGTCTTTCCAATATTTCTCTTGACTCTGGTGAAAAATGTGTCCTGGATGTTGCGATTACTGATCATTCAATAATAGGTTTACTGGTTAACACGGCCAATAAAAGTAAAGCCCATAGCTCGAGGTCACATAATGAGGTCACTAAAATTGATAAATTCAAATTTTTGTGGCATAGATGGCATTTCAAATTGGATGCTGAAGAGCATTGCAAGCTTTGTTGTTGATGTCCTAGCGCACATTTTTAATAAAAGCGTTTTATCTGGAGTCTTCCCTGAAGCCCTTAAATGTGCGGATGTAGTGTCACTTTTTAAAAAAGGTGCTGCTAATGATGTGAACAATTACAGGCCCATCTCGCTTCTTCCATCAATTAGCAAAGTTTTCGAGAAAGTAGTTAAGAGTAGGGTTGTTTGCTTTGTGAATAAAACCTGTTTTTTTAGTTCACTCCAATTTGGTTTTCAGAAAGGTAAATGTAAATAAATGGAGGATGCACTGTTGAATTTCTGTTCGCAAATTTACAACAACCTAGATAGTAAAAAGTACACAGCAGGTTTATTCGTCGATATTACCAAAGCATTCGATATGGTTAACCATATCATTCTACTGCGGGATTTGCAAAATGCTGGCATTCGAGGTTTTGTGCTAACAAAGATCACAAAGAGTAAAAATTGAAACAACCAGAAGTGGAATTAACGTTTTAAATTTAGGTGTGTCTCAATGCTCTGTATTGTGGCCGATTCTCTTTCTGATCTATATTAACTCAAATGCCTTCTCATTGCTTTTGTTGATGAGGTTGGTTTAACGTACGGTTCGGTAAGCCCTTTGAATTTAATTGCCGATATTAACTCGGATTTAGAACAGCTAACAACATGGTTCGCTGTTCATAAATTGATGATCATCTCCAAAACAAAAATAGTGTTGTTATTCAGTCTGTTTGGACAAAACTCTTTTGACGCTGAGGTTTTTTTCCATGTACCTGAGTGCCAAAGGTTTAAGCTGTTGAGCTGCTTTGTAGCTCCAGCTCTCCCAATAAAACATTTGATAATAATGTTGATTGCAGCGAAAACTGTTTTCAAATTGAGAGCACCCAGGAATTTAAATACCTAGGGCTTATTACTGATAACTTGAGGCAATATTTTCGCTCGACGCACAGGAGTTTCTTTTATCTCAAGAGAGTCCGTCATTAATATTGCTTTAAACTTCTAAAGACATTTTACTGTAGATCTGGTAACTTGAATATTAGGGTTCTGGAAAACTTGAATTTAGTATCTGTTCCTAGCTTTCGAACTACAGCCTATAAATAATTTTATTCTGTTGCTTGACGCCGTCCTTTTTAATAAGCTTCCTTTTTGGCTTAGGTCTCTTGGTCCAATTAACAGATTTATGAGGAACGTAAGACACTGGCTGTTAGCACAAGATGTTAAAAGTCTGGAATACGTTGTTGCTTCTCGTTCGTAGCTCCTGATATTTTGGTGATTTGTTCTTTTCTTAACGAATTTTGATCTCCAATTTAGGTCTCGAAATTGTTTCTTCTTAAATTACATACTGCATTCTATTTTAACTTAAGGTTCAATGATTTTTTTTTTATCTTACACTCTTAAATGTATGTACATAACTAAACCTATAAGGTCACCCCACCTATTTATTGTACATATTGTAACTTTGGCCATTAAAGTGGCATTTAATACTATTTTTTTCTAGAAATATAAAATGTCAATCAATTTTCTCTAGTTATAAATTTTGTTCTTATATAAGTAATTAAACTTAGTATACCATGTATTTTTGTAATTAAATAACTAGTGAAAAAATATTATATTACTAATAAAAAATTCATTCATTCATTCAAATATCAGTCTGATAATAGTTTTGGTTACCTGGGGGTCAATTCCCGATCTGTGAAGCTCTGAAGTGAAAAATTTTTTCAATCTTCACGCTCAATTCGATTCTCAAAATAGTCGTTTTTCTTTTTTAGTTCAGAGCAGAGCCTGAGTTGTCAAAAAAAAATGTTTGTTTTTCTTTTGTAGTTCAGAGCGCTCAGAACACTCAATTCGTGTTTCTTTTTTCGTATCAGCTCAGCGTGAATAAATCTTTTCGCCGTTTGACGTTTAAGCTGTCACAGACTTTTGGTGGCCAAACAAAGGGCTAAATTCGTCCAAATCGTATGAAATATCTATTAAAAGTGAAAAGAATTGTATAATGTTCGATATTTGTTATGTATTTTGAAGTTTCTTGTACCCAGATTTATAAATACACATATTATTACTCAGTACAAGCAAAAAATCCCGGTTAAATTACATTTATAGTCGTCTAGTGTCGTGTGCAGAATCACCTTTCCACTCGATTTAGTTTTTCATGTGGTGTATTTAATGAAAGAAAGTTAATAATTAATATTAATATTAATGAAGACAACAGTCATCAACACGTCGACTAAATCAGTTATTATTTTAATTCATATTTATGTAAATGTTTCACAAACCAAACGGAGAGATAATGTTTCACCCAATACTATGATACTATAAATACAATTTAACCAAGATTTTATTGCTTAATCTGATTAACAACATTTGTATCTATGAATTTGCATACAAGAAACTTAAAAATATATTATAAATATCGCACATTATACAATTCTTTCCACTTTTAATAGATATTTCATACGATTTCGCCCTTTGTTTGGCCACCAAAAGTCCGTAACAGCTTAAACGTCACAATTTTGACAAGCAGGCGAAAAGGTCTATTGATTGAGCATCCTGAGCAAAACCCGAGCACAGTGAATTTGACGTGATGAGAAAACAAAATCGAAAACAATTGAAATGGAGTTTGAGGCTTTGTTTTTAATTAATTATTAGCAGTTAATAATTAAATGAAAACTTTATTTGTGTATAAACGCTATTTCAGTGTTTAAGAAGACAAAAAACATGAATCTTCATCAACTTTGCAGTCATATGACAGGTACTGCTCAATCGTGTTCCTTAAATAAATCCGAGCGTTCAAAGCGTGCTCCGTTCCGAGCGCGCTCGACATGTTCAGGCTCTGTTCTGAACTAAAAAAGAAAAACGTCTATTGTGAAAAAGTGAAATCAAGTGACAACATTTTTTCACATGAAAATTATTTTATCACAGTCATCACATTCTGTGAAGAGTTGTGAAAAAAAAAAATGGAAAACAAAAATAAACGCGGACAAAAGCCATCGGAGACCCAAAAAGGGTATTTAATTCACATTCTTAAGACACACAACTAAAATAATAATAAATCTTTCAGCGAAAAAAAAAACGCCAAAATGACACATAAGTGATAGCATTTATCATTTAGTACATTTTAGTACACACTCTGACAGACATTCTTTATAAAAACTTCGAGAATCGCATTAGGTGTGTTTGTAATGTGATAAAATGAAAAATTGCTATGAAAACTAAAATGATAATTTTTTTTATCACTTCACAGCTTCACAGATCAGGAATTGACCCCCTGATTATAAACGTAGGCTGTGCTCTTGCGACTGTATGTTTTTCTTTGATGATATTTTTAAACCTTAGCATATATGTACAGACATAGGCTATAATTCACTGTGCTTCATATTCCCAGAATATCATAGTCTGATGGCCGATGAGCGGTGACTGGCAGTGCAACGTGGGTGGCCAGATTGATTTTGCTCCATGCAAAAACCTTGGCCCATAAAACCAAAGAGTATGATTTTGAAGTAACTCAGGTGCTATTCCGCGTGACAGTATGTCAGCTGGGTTTTCCTTTGAGCTTACGTGTCGCAATTGCTACGGGATTGTGTGTTCTTGTATTGCGGATACTCGATTAGCAATGAACGTCGGTAGTGTGGATGATGATGATGCATTAATCCAATTAAGAACTATCTCTGAGTCAGTCCATAAATAGATTTTATCTCGTTGAATATCCAGATCGGTTTGCAGACGACGAATAAGTTCCGCAGCCAGCTTAGCTGTAAACAGGCGTGGAACAGTTCTAGGCGTGGAATAGTGCTTTGATGAGATATTTTGCTCTTCTTGGAAGGAGCTATCCTAGATTTTGCGTAAAGTAGTCGTACTGTAATTATATTGCTCTTGTCCTGCGGTCGAACATAAGTTGCTGCTCCACAGGCCTTCTCCGATGCATCCGCGAATACATGAAATTGCACATCCTTGGGAATTTTGTAAGAAAAAATGTGCCTGGGTATTTTAATATTGTGAAGTGTTTTTAATTCTCCTCGAAATTGAATCCATTTTGTTTGCATCTCTTGAGGAAGCGCCGCATCCCAGTCATATTTGAGTTACCATAGCTGTTGTAAAAATATTTTGGCTGTAACAATGATTGGGGCCATTAGTCCGAGAGGATAAAAAAGATGAGCAATATCTGAGTATTACTTACTCTTTCTTTTCCGACTCATGAGGTATTGATACCGAGCTAATCAGATTTTGGTAACCAAACCATTCCAACGGTTTTGACGTGTTCTTCGATGTTGGTATTGAAATCCAATTCGGTTTCGCGATTGCTGATTGGTATGTTCTGGATGAGTGATTGATGATTGGCACACCATTTTCGAAGCTTAAACACAGCGGTTTGTAATAAGCGTTGTAATTCTTCTTAAGTTGGGAGAGCTGTACTTAAGCTGTCGGATCCTGTCATCACATCGTCGACGTAGAAGTTATTTTGGATTGCTCTTGACGCTAACGGGAATCGGTCCTGATGATCTTCTGCTAATCTCTGGAGACATTTTATAGCGAGGTATGGCGCACAAGTAGTTCCGTATGTAACTGTGTTCAGCTTAAAGCACTTAAGTGCATCATTGGGACTACTTCTCTACCATATGAGTTGGTATTTTGTGTATCAGTATTTATCGGTACATTTTTTCAATGTCCGCGGTAAACACGTACATATCTCGGCATGCGGATCTTATAAGAACTGAGAACACATCGCCTTGGATAGTAGGACCTGATGATAAGAGGTCGTTTAATGATACGTTAGAAGATGTTTTTGCTGAACCGTCAAAGACTACCCTGAGCTTTGTTCTACTGCTATCCGCCTTTGTTATATTTACAATGATGTGGCAAGAAGTAGTAGGGCTTGTCTAATTGCTGATAATTTCTTTCATGTGCCTAAGTTGTTGGTATTCTTGCATGAAATCAATGTATTTCGTTTTAAAATCTATTGATTTAGCAAGTCTCCGTTCAAGTGATAGAAATCTTTGGAAGGCGACATCTTTTGATTCTCCCAAAATGTTAGCTTCTTCCTTGAATGGGAGTTTTTTACAATAAATCGTCCTTCACCGCTTCTTGAGACTGTCTGGTTGAAATGAAGCTCACATTGTCTTTCGGATGCTGAAAGACGCCTGTCATTGGATGGTGATTCCTCCAATTGCCAGAATCTTTCTATTTGATGGTCGAGTGCTTCGTCTGCATTGCATATTCCACATACTGCGCAATGTGCGCTGAATTCGTGAATGCCTTCTAGTCAACTGTCCATCCAAAGACTGTATTTTGTAACGTGGACAGATTTTCCCAATTGGATTTGCCCCAATGAGAAAAGAGAATAATACAGCTCGGCTCCAATAAGAACATCGATTGAGCCTGGGTTACCAAAGCTTGGATCCGCAAGTGGAATGTTGACTTGAATCGGCCAGATGCTAGTGTCAAACAATTTGGTGGGTTGATTTGAAGTTATTTTTGACAATACATGGGTTTCCATTCTAATGGAAAATCCATTAAGACGAATGAACGCTAACTCTCTTTTTTGCTTGCTGAGTCTCCCGACCAATCTCTTGGACAGAATTCATTGAGTAAAGAGATATTAAACTTGTACCTCTCTTTCCTCTCAAAACCCATTTCTTTACATTGTTTTTGTTGTAATTCGCTCCTCGTCTGTGAATACGTGTATATTAGGCGTTTTTCTTTTTTAGTTCAGAACAGAGCTCTGAACAGAGCCTGAACATGTCGAGCGCGCTCTGAACGGAGCACGCTCTAAACGCTCTAATATATTTAAGAAACACGATTGAGCAGTACCTGTCATATGACTGCAAAATTAATCGACGATTCATGCTTTTTGTCTTCTTAAACACTAAAATAGCATTTATACACAAATAAAGTTTTCATTTAATTATTAACTACTAATAATTAATTAAAAACAAAGCCTCGAACTCCATTTCAATTGTTTTCGATTTCGGTTTCTCATTGCTTTACCCCCTGTCAAACGTCAAATTCACTGTGCTCGGGTTTTGCTCAGGATGCTCAATCAATTCATGCTGAGCTGATAGAGCGCGCCCTGAGCACGCTCTAAACGAAAAAAGAAACACGAATCGAGTGCTCTAAGCGCTCTGAACTAAAAAAGAAACACAAACATTTTTTTTGACAACTCAGGCTCTGCTCTGAACTAAAAAAGAAAAACGACTATTGGCAACAACAATTCCTCTAGTGGTGGAATAAGTACATCAGCGGATGTGTTCGCAAAACGGAAGCATTTGCTATAAATATTGTGCATTGGAAACAATACTGGAAAATCAATGTGGAAGGAAAAAATTAATATCAGTCAATTTAAAATATTAATTATTGTTTTTCGAATTAAATAACATAAAAATGACTCTTTTTCTAAAATAAGATATTATGTTTTTGAATATTGATCATAAATAGAAACTAATAGACACCAATTTCAATTGAGATTGTTATTGTTAATTAAAAAATCAAGTAATTGCTACAAAAATTATTGTTGCAGCGAAATTAGACGGTAAAAACATACATAGCAACCAAGTTAAGTTACGGTAATTCTTGGTATATATAAGTAGAATGCCAGTAACAATTGTGTCTTGATTGATGAGGCTTTCTATTACAGATATTACGGCCGTTCCTGGATTTAACGAACTTTAATTACAATTATGTATAAACGTACAAAAATCATTAAATAATAAAATTAAGCATTATAATTAGTAATTGTGTTAATCTCGAAGAAGTAGCCTAGAGTTCTAAAGCATATGAAAATGCAATTTCCATTCCAATTCCTTTACATGAATACCTATGTTTAAATATCCTGAACTACTACAATTGTAATACACAGCTGAAGTTACATTTATAAACAGCCTTGCTGAAGCTATCAATAAAACTACTTCAAGAAGAGTAAACGTCGTGTACATTTAAGTGCTTGCAAATATTTTTAATACAATATATGTATTTATGAAAATAGTATTAAAAATGTATTTGCAAATTTGTTGTTGAGCAACTGCTTATTTGTTTTTGATTTCAATGACGAAAAGAAAACACTTGTTTACCGGAAATGTTTTTCTCATTTTCACTTACATTCCGATATAATGCTTGAATTGCAATATAAAACCATTTTTTAATATTTCAGTGATGCAGCAAATAGCAAGCACCCAAGGTTGATTATGTGGATCATATCTTTCTATATATATTTTTAAATATGTTTAAAATATTGAAATGTGTATGTATTTTGCCATAATGGATGTTACTAGCATCTGTAACTTTTGAAATGTCGCCGTTGTCTTAAATTCAAAACACATCACACATTTCGAACCCTATGTTAGGCTTATAAATCAAAAACAATATTAATCCCTGAATGCATGCATTCATATGTGTATCAACCACTAATTTATTCTTTTGTTAATTAAATTACAAAAATGTAAATTTTGCCAGTACAAGCTATGTTATCCAAACAATGTCCATCGTAGAATTTTTTTTATAAAAAACATCCACTTGAGAGCTATGTAATTACAAACCGAAATGTGATCAAAGGCATTGCATAATAATTAACTGTTTTAAGGCCCAACGTTATTTCGTTTTTCTTCCTGTTTTTCTTCTTCACAATATTACTGTGTACTTAATAATTTTCAACTTAAAAAAAACAGAATTTCAATATATGTAATTTCTTTTTAATATTTCTTTACTTAATAATTTTCAACTTAAAAAAAAAAAACAGAACTTCAATATATGTAATTTCTTTTTAATATTTCTCATTATACATACTGATATTTCTAGATTGAATAAAATTTCAAAACTCAAACTAATGTTTCCCAACAATATAAATACAATTTTAAGTTTTTTTTATCGTCAACCCAGAAGTAAAGATCAAAAATGTGCATTTTACATTTATTTCTTATTTTCATATTGTAAAATGCAATCAGAAATTGTGAGGGCTTATATTTTTCTTAAAATAATATACGAAATTTAAATTTTGATATTCAAAACTCAAACTAATGTTTCCCAACAATATAAATACAATTTTAAGTTTTTTTATCGTCAACCCAGAAGTAAAGATCAAAAATGTGCATTTTACATTTATTTCTTATTTTCATATTGTAAAATGCAATCAGAAATTGTGAGGGCTTATATTTTTCTTAAAATAATATACGAAATTTAAATTTTGATATTTTAAAGAAAAAAAAATAATTTCAATATTATTAATATCTAGTGAACATACCCAAAGCACTTTCCAGTTTCTTCCACGCGCTCTTCCAAAGCACTTTCCAATTTCTTCATCAGCTGTCAAATTGACTCATTGTTGTTGTGATTTAGAGGTGAATTTACTGTGTTGTTGTTGTGATTTAGGGCTGAATTGACCAACTCAAGGGTGAATTGACCAAGTCAAACAAATGTGCGTGTAACAATATGCGTGAAATAGCTTGTAGGCACCAGGAAAGTTTAATATCTCTTTAGTCAATGATTTCTGCTCTTGGATATGCATTACTTGAGAGATTGGTGTTTCTTCAATTTTCTTTATGATTCTCTCGGTAACGAAGTGCAATTGAGATCCCGAATCCAGTATAGCCTTGCACTCAATAGTCTTACCATTTTGGTTTGTGAGGTTCACGATAGCCGTTGAGAGGAAAACATACCCATGATTTCCACAGTTTCCTTGAGTTGTTAGAGATGATGTTGAGGTATGCATGCTAATCTTCCTGGTGTGGTCACGGGGCCGCTTTCCATTATGGCCACCTCGCAAAAAATTTGAAAAAAATATTTTCAAATGTAGAATGGGCTCCTAAATACGAATATGAAATTTATTTTGCGCGCAAACTATTATTAACAAAGTTATTAACATTTGAAGTTCCCAAAAGACCTCTAAACTGAACGCATTTTCGAGGTATTATTCACAGATAAGTAGCAATTTCTCTTTAATTTCCGCTTTCTAACATCATATTCTTTGTTTTAAAATTGTAAAATATTATAAATAAATAGTAGAAATAAACAAATAAAGATAATAAAAAAACAGTAGTCATAATTCTCAAAAATGACAGGTACATTCGGAATTCCCTAGAAATATGCAATACAAAAGAATATGTGCAAAAGTTGGTGGTGAACGATTTCGGTTCCTTTAATGACTGTTCCCACAGTGTATGGGTGTTCCGATCTAATCTCTTTATTAATATGTGTAACAAAAGTGGATCACAATTTTTTGTTTTCTGATTTGGGTACATCAAGATTTTGTAGGCTGAGAATACATTCTTTTGTATTATCATGTACAGTATGTGGCCATTGAATTATGACCGATGAGAAATATATACGATTTTTCGCTTTGACAGCAAATAAAGACAAAATTAATTTGATTATTTAAAATCTTGTTGCGCATATTTATTGTTACATGGCATATCAGTTATTACAAAGTAGAAAAAAATTATTAAATCTTAATACTTAGTACTACCGCCCTTTTGTTCCTACCTCCTTTATTCGTGTGGGCATGCTTTCAATGCATTTCGCCCGTTTCGGGCTCGTTTTTCCAGATAGCTTCAATGTTCTGCTTGAGCTCTTTTATGGTATTATTTCATCCACTATAAAGGCGAGGTAGGTAGGCCAAGCAGTTTTTAATCGGGTTCAAATACGGAGAATTACCAGACCATGGTAAGACTTCCAAGTTCATGGAACTCAAGCATTTCATGCTTGTTTTGGATGTGTGGCATGGAGCTCCATCTTGCCTAAAGACGTATTCTTCTCTGGGAGAGTCTAATGTGTTTAAATACGGCCGAAGAACTTTCCTCAGGACAGGAATATACTGATTGGGGTCTATTGTTCCATCAACGTAATAAATTGATCCCGTACTTTCGCATATTATGCAACTTCAAATCATCACAGAGGGTGGGTGTTTGACCGTCTGAACTACGCAATGCTCTGAATATATTTCATTGGACCTTCTGCAGACGAATTTGTCCGTCTCCGTCACGACTTCTAAGCGACACTTATCGCTAAAGACAACCTAAAATAAAATCGTGATTACGGGAAAATTGCTAAAACTGTTTCATCTTTTATTGTGAAAGAAATTTCAAGAACAAATTAACTTGCCTTGTTCCAATAGCCACTCTCGCAGTCTATGTGAAATTGTGCCCAATATAATCGCCATTTTCACATGACATTGGTCAATTTGGGCTTCTTTGCTTGCCTCCTTCGCTTGTCTCCAATCGATGGCACAGAGTTTTCACCGATATGTCAATTCCAGCTTCGTTGAAAACCTTCAAAATGCAGTGAGCTGGTGGATTACGTTCCTGTAGAGCTTTATAAATAATTTTCCGGTCAGTCCACGGTGTTATTTTTCTTTTTTTGCCACAGTATTGCCGATTTTTTGGAGTAATCAAGGTTGAACCGCCTGGTACGTCCACGTTTTGGTTTGCTACGTTGACTACTGAAGACTTTGCCATTCCAACAATCTTGGCTATTTAAGCATAGCAGGACTTCTTGTCAGTCAACAAAGCAGCAACTTGTGATTTTTTTCAAAAGGAATGTCGGCTTATTTACCAATATTGATAAAAATCAATTAAAATAAGATTTCCGACTTTCTACGAGGTATATATATTAATTTTCTAACAAATATGTAATGCTACTAACTGCAACTTATTTAATTTAAGTCCCAAATTAATTTTCCACTTATTAAAATACTTATTTACAACCGCACTATTGCCAACAGCGAGCTTGAAGAAAATGATAAGTAAACCACGTTAAAACCTATTTATTTGTTGCTGCACACTTATCGTACGCACGTAGGCAAGTCCTTTGGTACCTGCATTTGAAATTAAAGAAAGTATAGAGAAAACCCGTAGTTAGCCGTATTCTTAAAAACAAATAATGAAAAAACACATCAAAAAGAAAAAAAATCGTTGAAACCACCATCGGTCATAATTCATTTCATTGGCCACATACCATAATCCCTTTAGATTGAGCTTTGAATTTGCCGTTGACGTCATTGTTGTGGTAGCAGGGGATGACTTTTCCGCCTGGATATTGATTTCTTCGTTTATTTCATCTTTAGATTCTTCAGTGTCTTCAAGTGTTTCGCTGGAGAGAGCTTCAGTATCTTCAAGAGTTCCCTTAAGCTCATTGTAGAGACTTTGTACTCTTTGAAACATATTTCCCGACACGTATGGTGTGTCGTATTTTATCTTGCTTCTGGTGGTTTGCTTGAAATTGCTCCCAGATAAATTCCACGTGTTGTAACCTGTCTTTGTTTTTTCGAAGAACTATCCTTTGAGATGTTAACTCTTAGTTTCTCTAGCTGACCCGCTAGAACCTTCTGTCGAGCGACAATGATGGAAATGTCTGTTTCATCCATTTTAGTTGCTGTCCGCTGTGTTCCTGTACATAGCTTCTGATGTGAAGTGTATGACAATTACGTTGCGATCAGTGTTATAGCCTTGTCGATGCTTTTGTATACATATATGTATTTATATTGTATACATCTATGTATTTATATTGGTAAACGCCGCTTTTATTACTGTTATATTTTCTTGTTGTTTCTAAATGCCCCTTACCACTGGTGGGGGTAGCAATTTAGACGTTACAGATCGTGAGTTGAAATCACGTCGGGTCACTAAAATGTATACAGTACTTTTACTATATATGTTGATAGGCCACAGTTCTGTACCGTGACTATCTACGGTAATTCTAGTACAGTACTAGAAAACCAAAATTGTGATATTAGCAACCTTCCAAGCAAAATCACTTGAAAAAATTAAAAGTCTGATAGCTGCCAAATGATATCAAGCCAGTTCAATGTTTATGTATTGGTTAATAACAATTTCCACAGGAGTAGAAAATGGGGATGATCATTAAGCTTCCGAAAAAGGGAAACCTGATGGAATGCGGAAACTGGAGAGGTATATGTGTTCTTCCAGCTGTAGCAAAAATAATTCTGGACCGAATTAAAGAGCATTTAGATTCTACTCTCGACGTCGAACAAGCAGGCTTTAGCGCTGGATCCTCCTGCATCGACCACATAAACACCTTACGGATCATAATTGAACAATGCGTTGAGTACAGGTCTCCGCTACATCTGTTGTTTATCGACTTCAAGAAGTTTTCGACAGCTTGAATCGAGATGCTATTTGGCTGGCCTTGCGCAGGAGAGACATCCCGGAAAAACTTATTGCTCTTATCAAGGCTACATACGAGGGTGGTAAGTGTCACGTCTTACACAACGGTAAGGTGTAAGAGGAATTTGATATCCAAAGTTGAGTACGTCAAGGATGCATACTGTCACCACTATTGTTCTTGGTGACGATGTTTGTCTACTTTCACATCGGATAATGGACCTTCATCTAATAACCCATAATCTAGAAATTGAGGCAAATAAAGTGGGGCTCAGAATAAACAAAACAAAAGCCCTCAGCACTTCCAACACTAACGCTCAACTTAACATTGCCGGACAGGAAGTCGAGAAAGTTGACAACTTTCTATATTTAGGAAGTGTGGTCTCGGCTAATCGCGGTAGCACCCAACGCAGTATGCAGTAGAATCGGGAAGGCTAAAGCTGCGGTATGCCATATACAATCTGGAAAAGTAATGTTATCAGCTTAAGAACCAAGCTGCGACTGTTCCACTCTAATGTGGAATCGGTACTGCTGTATGGGTGCAGTACCTGGAAGGTGGACACCATTAACACACGCAGGCTGCAATTTTTTGGCCGAACCGGATCTCCAACGAACAGCTTTATATGAGAACGGGCCAAGAACCTATAAACATTACTATACGAAGGAGAAAGTGGCAGTGGATTGGACACACCCTACGGCGCGAAGACAACTCATTGCGAAATGCGCCATGCAGTGGAATCCGCTCACCCAAGCAGGCAGAATAGCGGGACGCCCTAGGCAAACATGGCGCAGAACAGTTGAGGAGGAATCGAACTCTCTAGGAATGAGTTGGAGGCAGCTCAAACGCGTTGCAGAAGTACGAACTAGATGGCGCGCAGGCGTGGTTGACGCCCTATGCCCATCGAGGAGTTAAAGGACCTAAGTAAGTAAGTAATATATATACCAAAAATTTTCTAGCACAAAGAATTCTTAATGAAATAAGCTTACTCTACTAAAAACACTACATACAAAAAAAAGTAAGTGCGATTGGTGTGCAAATTGCCTATTCTGCAAATACAATTTTATTATTGCGTGTGGTGCAAGTTAATCACTGTGCAAATATAGTGCAAACATAATGTGAATAAATGGAAACAATTTAAAGAATAAATACAAAAATACAAATTTTTGGCGCAACAGGTCCATGGGACCCAGGGAATAGCTTCTCACAACCAATCGTGTTGTGCGTGTTATATTCTTCACATGAATGGAAGGGCTCTACTGTGCCGGATCCGAACGGCAATTTTGAGAAGCTTTTTCATGACAGTTTTACTCTCGGATGTTTGTTAGACGTTCGCGAGAGGTGGGGCCGTGAAAGAAATTTTAGGTGTTGTCTGGGGATTGAACCTGGAACCCCTTGCTCCGTAGTCCAACGCACTAACCACTTGAGCCACGGCACACACAATTTAAAGAATAAATATACAGAAAAGCTACAATCCGTCTGGAACGGATCGTATGATACTCTATCCTTCTATGTAGCGTTTATAGAGTGGGCGTGGCCATATTGCATTTTATACTGAAATACAACGATAACGTCGAACGTTTGGGATGTTACATGTAAAATTATATGAAAATCGTTTGTTTTATGAAAACGCCCCCCAAAACGTGGGCGTGACCAAACGTGTTGAATGGGTGAATTGTAGGGAATCTGAATGTCTAAATAGTTAATCTTAACAAAATTTTTCAATTTCATATAATTTAGTGAAGTTATGAAAAAGTAGGCGTGGCAGTGGGCGGATTTCGAAAATGCTTACACTTGTGCTGCTTCTCTTTCTCAAAAGCTCAAATAAGAAATTTCATTCTCTAAGCTCAAAATTTAAGGCCCCAAAAGCGGTGACGTACGGACGGACAGACATGGCTCAATCCTTTTCGCTATTAATTCTGATCATCAATATATGTATGTACATATATACTTTATAGGGCCTATCTCGATTATTTCTCTATGTATTGCATTGTATTGTATTGAAGTTTATTTTCACTAGTAATATAATTACATTAATTCATAATAAACTAAGTTTAATTGTAAAATAAATAAATCAAAACTAGAGAAAATTGAGTGACATTTCATATTTCTTAAACAGAAATAGTATTAAATGCCACTTTAATGAACTAAATAACAAGGAATAAGATAAAAATGGGTGGGGTGACCCTTTGAAAGTTAAGTAAGTTTACAATTCAAAAAATAAGAAAATACTTTAAACCTTTAAGAAAGTATAATACATTATGTAATTGAAGTAAAAAGAACACAATTCAAAAATTCAAATTAGAGAACAAAATTCATTGTATGAAAGAACCAAAATTCATTATGTATGTGAAATAACGATACACCAAAACATCGAAAACACCAAGTTACGAACGAGAACTAAAAACAGATTCTAAACTTTTAACATCATGAGCTAGAAGCCAATGTCTTACGTGATATATAAATCTTTTATTGTGACTTAGAGTCCTAATCCAAAAAGGAAGCTTATTAAAGAGACGGCGTGCTGAAATTGTGTAAAAATTCTTATAGGCTGTGGTTCGAAAATTAGGAATAGTTACTAGATTCAAGTGATTACCACGTATATTATAATTATCAAGAATTCTAATATTCAAGTTACCAGATCTAAAGAAAAATATTTCTAAAACCTTAAAACAGTACAAATGTCGGACTGGAAGAATTTTCAAATTATAGAACAACGAAAAATTTGGATGTAAGCGATTTTTCCCGCATATTTTTCTTACAATATATTTCTGTAAAACTAGAAGTGGTTGAATTTTGTTAAAATATGCTCCTCCCCAACAAGTAATGCCGTACTGCAGTTTAGAGTGAAAGATTCCATAATAGATTATTTTAAGAAGGCTTGATGAGCACACACTCCGCAGATAAAAGAAATTCCTAAGAGTTGCCCGAAAATATTGCCTCAAGTTGTCGATGTGATTATGAAAACACATTCTAGAGTCAATAATAAGAATAATAAGGCCCAGATATTTAAATTCTTTAACGATTTCAATTTAAAGACACTTTTCGCTGCAGTTGAGATTGCTACAAAAGGTATCGGAGAGGCTTGTAGTACAGAAGCAGCTCAACAGTTTCAACCTTTGGCACTCAGGTGCGTGAAAAAAAACTTCCGCGTCATACGAGTTTTGCATAGCTAGACTGAAAAACATTATTTTTGTTTTGGAGCTGATCATCAGTTTATGCACAGAAAACCATGTTCTAAGCAGTTCTAAATCCGAATTGATATCCGCAATTAAATTTAGAGGGCTTACTGAACCGTAAGTTAGACCTACGTCATCTGCAAAAGCAGTGATCAAGCCTTTGAAATTAAGCTCAAATAACGAGTTGATATATATCAGGAATAAGATTGGTCCCAATACGGAGCCTTGAGGTACCCCTAAATTTATAAACTTAGTTCCACTTCTAGTCTCTTCAATTTTTACTCTTTGAGATCTATTGTTAAGATATGACTTAAACCACTCAAGCATAAAACCTCGAAAACCAGCATTTTGTAACTTCCGCAATAGAATGATATGGTTAACCATATCAAATGCTTTGGTAATATCGACAAAAAGACCTGCTGTGAACTTTTTATTATCTAAGCTATCGAAAATTTGCGAACAGAAATTCAACAGTGCATCATCCGTACTTTTTCCTACTTGAAATCCATATTGAAATGAACTGAAGAAATTTGTTCTATTTAAAAAGCAAACAATTCTATTTTTAACAACTTTTTCAAAAACTTTGCTTACTGAAGGAAGAAGCGAAATAGGTCAATAGTTACCTATATCATTTGCAGCGCCTTTTTTGAAAAGTGGAACTACATCCGCAGATTTAAGAGCTACAGGGAAAACTCCAGATAAAATACTTTTATTAAAAATATGCGCTAGGGCGTCAACAACAAAACATGCAATGTTCTTCAGCATCCGATTTGAGATTCCATCAAATCCGCAAGAATTTGTGTTTTTTAGAGAACCTATCGTTTTCAACAACTCGAAACCAGTAATAGGCTCGAAGAAGAATGTACCGCTCTGAGCAATTTCGTAAGGAGTACATAAGAAACTGGAATTCGGACAAAAAGATGTAGTTGAATTCGGATGGATAATGTTTGCAAAATAATTATTGAAAATGTTGGCAACTTCGAGCTTATCAGCGACAGTGCAATCATTGAAAAGAATCGCAGAAGGACTTTTAAAGGAAGATGGCTTATTTAGAATGTTACTAACTAATTTCCATTCACCTCTAATATTTCCTCTATTTAAATTAAATTGGTTTTTGTAAAAGGTTTCGCGGCATTTTGGAACTTTATTTTTTACTACCAGACATAGCCTTTTGTAATTATTTTTTAGTTCTATATTTCTCGGTTGTTTAGAACATTTCTGTCGGAGTTTATTTTTCTTATTTATTAATTGCACTAGATCCAAAGTTATTCAAGGTTTTAGCCTTCTAGACGACCTTTTAATAATTTTCGTATAACTGCAATTTTTTATATGAATAGTTAGACATTTTATAAAAAGATCATATGATTTAGATGCATCTGGCTCTGTGAAAACACATTGCCATGACTCAAAGCAAAGAGTAGACTTTAATTTTAAATAATCAATTTTGGTGATCTCATTATGTGACCTAGACTGTATTTTTCTTTTATTAATTTTACTGACCAGTAACCCTGTCATTGAATGGTCTGTAATTGCTATATCTAAGACACATTTTTCACAAGCCTCAAGCGAGATATTGGAAAAACGTCCGTAAATATGATCTAAACAGCTACCAGATGGCAATCTTGTCGGTTCATTTATAAAAGATTCCAACCCATGAGATGCCAATAAGGCCAAATAAGTTGCTACTGTGTCATTTTTTTGAAGAATGTTAAAATTAAAATCCCCCAATACTATCAGATTTTTTGATTTTTCATCATTTAGTAAATTTGAAAATTCTTCAAAAAACACAGAGAAATCATATTTATGAAGCCGATAAATGCATAAAACAACATAAATTGCTTTGTTTACTGTGAAAGATAGTTTCAATATATCAGCACTCAAGAAGTTAACAAGATACGTTGGTACACAATTATCATATTCCTCTTTGACAAAACAGCCTACACCACCTGCCATGTAATTCTCATTGGTTTTTGCAAAAAATTCATAACCCAGCAAAGAATAATCTTTTTTTTCGAATTCATAGATCCAAATCTCCGATACAAACACAAAATCCGGCAAAGAGACAAAAGAGTCTAGATGGGATGCTAGTCTAAAGAAATTTTCTCTTAGACTTCTAATGTTTTGGTGTATGAAAAATAGTTTGTTTACACAATATAAGTTGGATAAAAATGCTTGTTCACAATTAGTATCAATTAGATTGGAGCCAGTAATATCATCGAAACAATCAAAATCAGAATTCATTGCAAATATAAAAATTAATTTTCTTTATCAAGAAACAAATTTAACGTTTGAGTGATGAGTGATGACCGTCCGACCGTCTGTATATCACCGTTTTTTGGGCTTTAAATTTTGAGCCAGGAGGATGAAATTTCATATCTCGGCTTTCGAGACAAAGATGCAGTACAAGTGTAAAAAAATTTTAAAATCCGCCCACTGTTAAGGCAAAATATTTAGATATTCAGATTGTCTACAATTCATCCATACATCAATTCTTACCATGTCCACTTTTAGGGATCATTTTAATCAAAAAACCGATTTTGATGAATTTTTACATGCAACATCGTCAAATGATCGAATTTATCGTCGTAGTTCAGTACAGAATACAAAATGGCCACGCCCACTCTATTTTTAATCTAATAAAAAATACAAATTCAAATTCACCAAATCAAACAAATGTGCGTAAAAATGTAATATGCGTGAACTAACTTGTAGACACCGTGAAAGAGCCAGGGAAGTTTAACATTGCTTTGTTCAATGATTACTGCTCATTAGATGTGATTTGTTTTTTTTATCTAGGAGATTTGTCTTTTTATCCCAACTGCAGTATACCCAATATCAATAATCTTGATGCAGGTTCTTCTAATATTGTCGTGATTCAATTATCATTTCTGTTATTCGATGTTTTGTGCTTATCAATTCTGGTGATGTACTTGTCTTTAGCAGTTCGCAGTTTTAAATTGTGTTCAGGGCAAGAGAGTTCCGAGTTCCATTGCCACTCCCACTCTATGACGTGAGAACTGTCGTAAGGTGTATACAGATACACAATTCGTTCTGTGCAAATATAACTAAATGTATGAAAATTCCAATTTTACATTTATATAAAACAACATTTAATGAAATTTTGGAATTAAGATTTCTTTTACGCACTTTCTTTATATAAACTAGTAAATATATATTATATCTGGCATTAATTAATAATAATACTCATAGCATTAATCTCCAATTTTAATATTTTTCTTTTAGGAGTCGATCCAAGAGTCGATCAAGAAGTTATTCTCGAGATCAGCGAACGAGATCCCGCACTGGTTCACGGTCACATTCACGAAGTAAATCTACTTCACGTTCACCGAAAAAAGAACACAGAGACGGACCAAAATTACGTAATAACCGAAGGTCCGCAGAAAATGACGAAGAAAATGGAGTATCGAGGCATAATGATGAAGGGCGTAATGGCATTACCCGATCTCCGAAACGCCGCTACGACTCATCATGTTCCCCAAAGCGTGGTCATAGCCGAAACAGGGCTGTTAGTATGGAGTCAAAAAGAAGTAGTTCAAATTCTCGCCATGGCAATGGAGCTCGCTCAATATCAAGATCTCCAAATTTGAAAAATCGCAAAGATTAGTTAATAATTTGTATCCCATTAACTGGTTCATGTGACAACTTTTCATGTCTACTTAAGAACGATGCATATACTTCGTACATTTAAAATATGGTTATTTTGCATGTTTGAATGAAAGTAAACTAAATATTTATTGTAAGTCTTAGATGAGGAAAAAGCGATTTAATTAAATATTTTATATCGGCTAATGTGCTGAATTTCAATTTATATGATTTTATATTTTGTAATTCGTTTGCTTTATCTCGTAACAAATACAATAAAATGTCGAATTCAATCAAATGTATAAAGAGCTGCTCTAATAAATTTTTAATATACATACATATGTACATTCATATGTATGATTTCATCTCGATCAGAATTATCACAATCGAATGCCCAATAGACGTTTTCCCTTTTTGCAGAGCTTTTCCCGTGCGCGAGTTCTGTTCTGAGCATGTCAGAGCACCCTTATTTGTTTATAAAACACGATTGGGTACTTAGTTGTCATATGGTTAATTAGTCAAATATGCTTTTGGTTCTCTTAAGCTTAAAATATTGTTCATACATAAATAGAATATACATATAATAATATTTATTAAATTATAAACTTCGAATATTTAATTAATTGTTGACTTCTAAGCCATTTAAATTGTTTTCCATTCTCTTAATTTTTATTTTTTTTTTTATTTTTTTGTCTGTTGTTAAATGACTGTGCTCTGAAGGTTTGGTAATGAGCTCATAAATAATGCTCTAAACGAAAAAAGAAACACAAATTCGAAGCTCTAATGTGTCTGAATTAAAAATAATTTGTTTGTTTTTACAACTCAGGTGTTAAATTGTCTAAAGTAGCAAATACACGGTACAACCGTCGTACCAACGGTTGGACAGATTTGGTGTATACGATTGCATACAGGGGCCTGCTTTCGGATTCGGTTTTCTATTAGGATCCGATTCTAAAATGAATTGGTATTTTGTATGGTTTTCGGATTGGGTGCAAGTGCTTCCAAATTAAAACCAGGCATTTCCGAAAGTACGGTTGTCAAAACAAATTTCAAACGTCACTTAAATTACTTTTAGATTTTGTTTATAATTTGATAAGGTGTTGTTTTTGATTTGTTAAGATAATTAAAGTGAAAATAAAGCTAATTGAAAATAAAAATAAGTAACTACGCTCAAGCGGACCAGTGGATACCGTTGTTATATGGCCCGAGGATAAAAAAGGACGGGTGAAAACATCGAGTGGGGGAAAACTTTGGAATAATTCCAACTGATGCATGAGAGGTCAGCCATTTGAATTATTGTTTAAGTGAAAATTCCATGCAAATGTTCTGATGAATATTATAGTTTTGTGGAAAACTTTCAGCTGTCGAAGGAAGCCTTGCACACGTTGGAAGCAACAGAACATCAGCTTCCGATTACCAGACAAATCAAGCTGCCTTATCAGGCATCGATAAAACTCTTAGCTTACATAAATACCACTAAAACAATATTTTTTCAATAAAATTAAAATTAAATTTTACATTTTGCCTCAAAATTCTTCTTACAAACACACATCCGAAAACAAGAAATCTTTCGAATGAATATCCGTAACAACAGATGACTTTGACAAACACTTTCGGAATACAAAATGCCAAATTTTCGAAAAAGTGTTAGTATGACTTTTCCTTTCCGCATTCGGATAGTGGCGTTTTCTTTAGAAGAACAAAATTGCAATTTACGAATTTCGAATGCATTTGCTATAGAAACGGAATACAAAATAAGGCCCCTGCGTATCCACCCAACGATGGCTGTTACCTCGTATATACAGATGCAGGATTGAAAGGTCGAGTCGAAACTAAGTTGAGATTTCGACCTGGGTAGTTGAACACACACAATCGAAAAATTGGGCCAGCGCACTCTGGGGTAAAACTGACTTTGTAGAAAAGACAGATACAGTAGGCGCGTTTTTTTGCAAGTCCATGTGGGCTTGGACGAAATATTCTGAGTAATAACTGCAAGAAATGAAAGAAAAAAATAGTAAAATCAATTGGATATCTACGATTTTGTGTAAAAAAATATTGTTGGATGATGGCATCGTACGTCAGTTTTGACGTTTTCATACAAATTATCGATAACACAAGGAAAATTGAAGTCTGGTATCACTGCTTCTATCGGGGCTAAGAGTTTAGCCCAGAAATTTATTTGGGCTTAACTATTATTGATTAGTTGTTGTATTTAACATGCAAATTTCCCAAAAATCCCATATGGGCTCGCAAAAAAAAGCATCTAGTGTACAGTAAAAAACGGGGTAATATGTTCATCCAGCATTGACTTGGTTGAACATCGGGGGAAAACCAATACACACATAAGTTATCAATTTCGAGATGCAAATAAAATACAACTACAATGAAAATATATACACAATTTAACCCCGCATTATTACTCCAGAGTGTGATTGGAGTAAAAGATACCCCGATCTTACCACGGGGTAAAATTGATAGTGTGCGTTTTCCCAATTGTATTGAAAAACATTCAGGAAAGCTACAATCCGTCTGGAACGGATCGTATGATACCCTATCCTTCCTATCTAGCCTTTATAAAGTGGGCGTGGCCGTAATGCATTTGTTTGCTGAACTGCGACGATAATTTCGATGGTTTGAGAATGTTACATGTAAAATTTCATCAAAACGATTTTGCTATTGATGCTGATCACGAATATACATATATACTTTACGGTGTCTATCTCGATTATTTCTCTGTTACAAACTACAATAGAATCTCGGAAACATGAACGGTTCTATAAGATGAACAATTCGGAAAGATGAACGAATTTTTTTCTATTATTATAGTGGGCGATAGTCTACCATAGAGCAGTTTTTTAAGAAAAACGTCTAAATAAGTCTGTTTTTATACCTTTTATAAACAACTTTTCTGTATTGTTGTTTTTTATTTGTTTTTTTTAAATAAAATGAATTATTAATTTGATATGTTTAATGTTTTTTGATAGATATACATAAAATAAACATTACAATAGTAACAAGAGAACTACCATCTCCCAGTTGGACTCCTCGACCCAGGTAGTTACACATCGAATCAGCAAAAATAGTGGTCTTGAGTCCAGTCGACTCGGTTTATATGTGTGTATTTCGATTCGGGTTCAACCAAGGTTCAACTCTGCATATGTACATATATATGTAGCATCATTGTATATAAATCTAATAGTATTATCACTTGACGAAATTTTTTTTTAGCTTCCTCGTTCGACAGAGGGTGCAAAACAAAGTGATTATACCCTATCCTAAGGGTATATTAAGTTTAACACATAGTTTGTAACATAGAGAAATAATCGAGATAGACCCTATAAAGTATATATATTCGTGATCAGCATCAATAGCGAAATCGATTGAGCGATGACCGTCCGTCCGTATGTCACCGCTTTTTGGGCCTTAAATTTTGAGCTAGAACGATGAAATTTCATATCTGGGCTTCTGAGAAAAAGATACAGTACAAGTGTAAAAATTTTTTAAATCCGCCCACTGCCACGCCTACTTTTTCATAACTTTATTAAATTATATGAAACCGAAAAATTTTGTTAAGACCAAATATTTAGGCATTCAGACTCCCTACAATCCACTCATACAAAAGTTTTGGCCACGCCCACTTTTTGGGGGCGTTATCATAAAACCGATTATTGGGCCTTAAATTTTTAACTAGGACGCTGAAATTTCATATCTGGGCTTCTGACGAAAAGATACAGTAGAATTGTAAATTTTTTTACATCCGCCCACTGCCACGCCTACTTTTTTATAACCACTAAATTATATGAAATCGAAAAATTTTCTTAAGACCAAATATTTAGGTATTCAGATTCCCTACAATTCACCCATAATACAATTTTGGCCACGCCCACTTTTTGGGGGCGTTTTCATCAAAGAACCGATTTTGATAAAATTTTACATGTAACATCCTCAAACGTTCGAGGTTATAGCCATGTTTGAGTACGAAATGCAATTTGGCCACAGAGAGGAGGAGGAGGATAGGGTATCAGACGATCCGTTCCAGACGGATTGTAGCTTTTCTGTATGTTTTCTCTTACACACAGAAAGAGAGTTTTAAGCGAACATATGGATAAACGAGCGAACAAAAGGAAAAACGGCAAGGAATAAAAAAAAACTGACTCTTCTTGATCATGTATATACATATATACAAGTATGTACATGTGTGGTTTAATACCATCGTGATGGACGAGACGGGAGGATTATGTTTTCCTTTCGTGTTTTGTTTTTGTATTTTCTGGTGTTTACCTTAATTATGAATGAAGGTTTATATACAATGGTAGCATGTACCGATATTGTATGGTCACGTGCCCTTGAGCATACAACCTGTGTTATATGCGATAAATTTATGGAAATCGTATAGTGTGCCGATAGTAGTAAACTGATTACTTAACTCTGATATCAAATTACTACACACTACATCATGCTAAGCGGTGATAAAAAGTAATTTCGAGGTTAGTGTCTTACCGTTACTGATAAAAATCGTAATAATGAACAAAATCGAAATTAACTTTGTCTTGACTGTCCACTGAGCGATTGTATTGGTTATTCCCTACTTAAGGTGATTTTCGATAGTTGATAATCAATATCATATTTTTACTCCTTGGTAATCTGACATTCAACTTGATTATCGTTTACGTGTGATGTCATCAGACGTCATAGACCTTTTCGCCTGCTTGTCAAAATTGTGATATTTACGCTCTCACAGACTTCTGTAGGCCAAACAAAGGGCGAAATCGCAGTATATTGTGCGATATTTGCAATATATTTTTAAGTTCCACATATGTACATACGTGTTGAATGGCTAAAGCGGGACACAATTATAGATTTCGTCCGAACAATTATGATGGAAATATCGGTACAAGACCAATAAGCATCCAACATTCCGACGATGCTCCAGCGAAGGGATTTGGTTGCAAATTGATAGGTCACCGATCAATCTACATGCCTGACGCTGGGCAAGATCTAATAAACTCAGACATGTTACGTGAGCTCCCGCCCAAACATGTGATTTGTATTCGAGTTTTGGACGAATGTAAGCTTTACACCTCTTGAGGAAACCGGGGCATCTAGCGTCACTTTTCGCAGCTTTGGAAACCTCATGATTCTAGTGAAGGTATGAGGAATGGGATAGAAGTATATCCGTCCAATACAACTTGTATTGACCGATTACTCAAAAAACTTGCAATTCATGATGAGAAGATGCTGCCAACACCATAAGCTAGGATTTTGCTTAAGAGGGCACTGTGCCACACTCTATCAAAAGCTTTAGAGATATCAAGGGCATCTTGGCATCTTGGTTCCATTTTTCTGATAGGTACACGATAAGATCACCTGTAGAACATTGTTGACGGAAACCGTACTGACGGTCATTGAGAAGACGGGATATCTCATGAGATGGAAGTTAACAATGCTTTCCATGACCTTGGAGAGCACTGATGTTATGGCAATGAGTCGGTAGTTCGAAGGGGAGGTTTTATCGCCCTTTTTAGAGATCGGCTGGACGTGCGCGAGTTTCCACCTATCCGGAAAGATGCCTGTAGAATATGACAAGTGGAAGAGCTTATGTAGAGGTTTAGCCAGGGAAGAAGAACACCTCTTCAAAACAAGGGGAGGGATCCCATCTGGACCTGAAGATTTGTTACTTTTAAGATCTTTGAGGACTCGAGCTTTCGAGTGGGTTCGGAAAAATATTTGTCCTAGTGTATATGAATATGGTGGTGGAAAAGACATATCTGGCAAGGTGCAATTTGCAGGGAACATAGTTGCTAGAAGGTTGGCTTTCTCTTGGGAGTCAGTGATACTTTGATCAAATCACAATGTTGCGTGCGTGCGTGCGTCCGTTGACAGATTTAGCAGAAACAATAGGCTCTTATGGGGTAACACAAAATGTGCTGATGATGTCTAACGCTGTAGATCAGCGTTATATCGTAAATATCGTATACGCTACTACAACGTCCAAGTAGATCTACTTTCTACTTTTGCGTCCGTTTGACAACTATCGGCTATCAGCTGTTTTATGAATTGTTCGATTTTCATCGACAGGGTAAATTCTTGTGTCGCGTATTTACCCCGAATTATTAACATGTAATATGTTTTTTAATAAAAATTAATCGTGTTAGATTATGTAAACACTATTTTTTTTAAATTTCTTTATTAACATTCCCTTGTTTGCAAAGTTATTTCTCACATTTATGTCTATTTGTAAATGAAAAAAAAAGGAGTAAATTTCTACTCTTTCTGCAACGAATCCGTGTATGGCAAATTTGAGGAAACAACATTATCTTCCTAACCTCCCGACGACCTCCACACAGGGTTGCCGTTAGGCGACTAAAGTCGTCATTTAGCGACTTTTTAGCTTCCGGGACACCAGACGACTACTTTTTTGAAAACTGCCAATATTGGACACTTTTTCAAAATCTTGGCGACTTTTGGGACACTTCTCAGGATTCATTTATAAATTATGCTGCCAAGTTACTTGCTTGGCTACTGGGCCAGAGTTGTAAAAGAATCAAATCTTTTGAGGGGTTAAGTCTATTGAATTCATCTAGAAATGATTTGAAGTCCATTTAATAAAAAGTAATTCGCCATTCATTTTGAAGTCATCATACATTCAATATTTAACAAACACTGAATTGAAATCATTTTGGAAGTCAATCGAATTCACATATTTCGTTGAAGTCAGTAGTGAATTCACCTGAAATCAGTTGAAGTCAGTGAATTCAATTGAAATTTTTGGAATTCATTAATATGTACGAATGTATCTGTTTCAAAACCTTAAAAATTTTTCGCAAAAAATAAAGTTTATGTAAGTCATTAGACGATGTTGAGTCTCGTCATCTTGGTTAAGAAATTTTACCCGCTTCTGTTTTGTTTTGATGTCTTAAAGTCTCCTTCACGTTTCAAACACCACAGTATCTTTAATACCTCAAAAATTTAATCTTGTCCAAAAATGTCTGACTGACTTGAAAAGAATAGTGAATTAAAGTTTTCATTTAAATTTTTTATGAATTCGACGAATGCATTCTTTTATAACTCTGCTATTGGTTTGGGAAATTCCGTAGCTTTTGACAAGCAAGTAGCAAAAGTTTATGTTCATAAAAAAGTGACAATAATTTGGAATTTCCTTTGCCAGAACTTGCTCTTGTGGCCGCCGGGTACAAAATCTGTTTCATATCAGTAATTACTTAAGAAAAGGATAAATACTTGTGCTGCCTTTATGCTTATCTTATAGTGTGTATTGGTTTAATCCATAATGAAACGATATTTTCATGATATCGATCTTTACTAGTGCAAATAATTCAGTGGGGACACTTTTAATGCTCTGGGTGACTATTTGAAATTTTTCACCGGCAACCCTGCCTGGTGGCTAAAAGGTAGTGATGCGATTATATGTCAGCACAAGCGCTCTCACGCTAGCCTCTCACTATCAACTCCTACTCTACACCTCCACGATGGTGGCTGCTGGGTGCCTAGTACCTCGACTAAAGATTGGGTAACCAACCCCTTTGGAAGGTTGTTGGTGGCAGCAAACGAGAGAGGAGGGAGGAGTGCTTTCTCACTAAGGCACCTCCTCTTGTTCCAGGCGGCAGCGGACGAATTCTCTAGATGGAATCAACGGTGGCGTCTACCAGTTCCAGTTAGGCCGAACTATTAATGTTTATCCCTATATGAGCTGCTCCGACATGCTTGAATCACAGGTCTATAGGGATCTCCAATACTGAATCAGGGTGTTGGAAAAGAGTTGGTGGCGGATGAACCCTTAACGGGCCAACGGCAGCACTCATATCCCCGAAGTGGGTTACTGATCCCGGGAGAACCCGGCCTCTCGTCCTAGGGGTATAAAAAGGAACTGGTCCTCCAGGTTGGGGGTTGTGCGTGGGGGTAACTTCCCCACCATGGAAAAAAAATAATAGTTACGAAAAAACCAACCGCCTCAGATAAGGATGATTCAACTGTTGACGACCCAAGCAAACGTGATAAGGACAACGACTTTCGGTTCTGCACGTGGAATGTTAGGTCCGCCATCCAAGAAGTGCGATGGAACGGGCCGGGCAAAAGAAGGATGAAAAACTGCGATATCTACTATGGCGATTGCTACCGAGAACAGAAGCAGCGCCAATTTGGATGCGGGTTTGTTATTGGAGACAGACTTAGGCAAGAAGTCTTGAGTTTCAGGCATGTAAACGAACGTCTCGTAACAATTCGCATCAAGGCTAAATTCGCTAACATTAGCCTGATATGCGCTCATGCCCCCACTGAGGAGAAAGATGACGATACCAAAGACAGCTTCTACGAGCTCTTAGACAAAACATACGAGCAGTGCCCTAGCTATGATGTTAAAACTGTCCTGGGTGATTTTAACGCAAAGCTAGGAAGAGAGAGCTTCTTTGGTAGTACTGTCGGAAAGCATAGCCTGCACGACACCACCTCCGATAACGGTTTCAGGCTAATTGACTTTGCAGTGGGGTAAAATCTTATAGTAGCTAGCACGTGATTCCCACATCTCAATATTCATAAAGGAACATGGAGATCTCCGGATCAGTCAACCGTCAACCAGATTGATCACATTGCGATCGACGCAAGGCACTCTTCCAGTATGATGGATGTCCGAACGTTCCGAGGAGCGAACATCGACTCGGACCACTACCTTGTTGTAGCCAAGGTACGGATGCGGATAACATCGCGAAGACAAGGAAATACTGTGAGAAAGTTTGACGTCGGAAAGTTACAATCGCAAGAGATCGCCAGAGCCTTCCGAGCTAGTATCCCTTAATCTCTCAAGAGGTCCTATGCCGCCAGCATCAAATACTGAAGACCAGTGGCTACATTGCCAAAAAGCCATCAGGGATGCCGCATCTGATGTGCTGGGTTTCGCTCGACCCCCACAACGAAACCAATGGTTCGATGCAGAATGTCGGCAAGCAAATGCAGAAAAACGGATGGCATACAAAGCGGCGCTGCACAGAAAGACCAGAGCTGCTCGTGAGCTCTACGAGCAGAAGAGTAGGGATGAGCACCGGCTTCTCAGAAGGAAAAAGAAGGAGCATGATAAGCGCGCGATTGAGGAAATAGAGAGATGCTATTGCAGGAATAAAGTTCGGAAGTTTTACCAGAAGGTAAAACGAACATGTCAAGGCTACAAACCCAGAACCGAAGCCTGCAGGGACGAACAAGGAAATTTAATAGTAGAATCGCAGTCAATGTTAAGGATATGGAAAGATCACTTCTGCAGACTGTATAACGGCGACGATGACCAAAATTCCGCTGTCAGGCAGAATGAACCATTCAATCTGGACGATGATAATCAACATTTCCGTCCACCCGACCTGGATGAAGTTAAGATAGCGATATCTAAGCTGAAATCCAATAAAGCTGCTGGAGCTGATGGCCTAACAGCCGAGCTATTCAAAGCAGCGGGGGATGACTTGGTAAGGAGCATGCACCAACTCATTTGCAAAATATGGTCGGACGAAAGCATGCCCGATGAATGGAACCCCAGTGATCCTCAAGAAAGGAGACCCTCTAAACTGCGCCAACTATAGAGGAATAAGTCTCCTCAACGTCGCCTACAAGATCTTATCTGCTGTTCTGTGAGAACGCTTAAAACCTTTTGCAATCTGATTGTTCCATACCAGTGTAGTTTTAGGCCAGGAAAGTTCACTATCGACCAAATTTTCACACTACGGCAGATCTTGGAAAAAACCCAGGAATTTCAAATCGATACCCACCACCTTTTTATCGATTTCAAGGCCGCCTATGACAGCATCTATAGAGAAGAGTTATATAGAGCTATGTCTAGTTTTGACATCTCTGCCAAACTCGTCGGATTGTGCAGGATGACGATGGAGAATGCACGCTGCTCCATCAAGGTCGGGAAAGACCTCACCGAGACCTTTGATGTCAAAAAAGGATTCAGACAACGCGACGCGCTGTCATGCGATTTCTTTAACATCGTTCTTGAAAGAATTGCGCAGAACTCACACGCCAACATCAGGGGCACAATTTTTCAAAAGTCCGTACAACTGCTCGCATATGCCGATGATATTGACATAATCGGAAGAACAAAGCGTGATGTCAGTAGTGCTTTTGTGAGCATTGAGACGGAAGCGACTAAGATGGATTTAACGGTTAATGAGGGCAAAACAAAATATATGCTGTCAACAAAAAAGGACACACAAAACCGACGCCTCGGACAGAACGTCACCCTCGACAGATATAACTTTGAGGTAGTTAAGGACTTTGTTTACCTAGGATCCGCGATAAATTCAGACAATGGCACCAGCTTTGAGATCAAACGAAGATTAACTCTTGGCAATCGCTGTTTCTTTGGGCTAAGAAGGCAATTGTGTAGCAAAGCCCTCTCTCGAACAACGTATCCCTATATAAGACTTTGATCATCCCAGTCCTGCTCTACGGCGCAGAAGCATGGACTATGTCAATAATGGATGAGGACGCTCTCGGTTTTTATGAGAGAAAAATACTTCGGGTGATTTTTGGTCCCGTCTGCATAGACGGAGAGTGGAGAAGAAGATATAATCAGGAGCTGCACGAGCTATATAGCGACATCGACCTAGTCAGAAGAGTTCGAATACAACGACTAAGATGGTTGGGTCATGTAGAGCGAATAGACAACAATGCTACAGCCCGGAGAGTCTTTGAATCCACTTCAGAGGGACGACGCAGTAGAGGAAGACCTCGCCTTAGGTGGAGCGCTCAAGTGGAAAGGGACCTCAACCAACTTGGTGTGCGAAACTGGAGGCAGCTAGCTAAAGATCGAGCTGGCTGGAGAGGCTTGTTGGTTGAGGCCCAGGTCCACCCCGGACTGTAGCGCCACCTAAAGTAAGTAAGTAACCCTGCCAACGTGACTTTTCGTTTTACAAATTTTGCTTGGGTGCGTTGTGACAAATAATATCGTAAAGTACCTACGAAGGACTCAACGGACGCACGCACGAGTTATGTCGGTGCCAATAACCGACATACCAGCTGTCAGCAAAATACCGAATCCCATCGACTTGACTCGACCTAATTCGAGTTCATCGAAATCGAATTTAGCTTAATCGACATCTACGAGGGAAATTGCCATCGACTGGACTCAGCATATTTGACCTCGGCGAATATGTTGAAGAAAAGCAGAAAAACAATTAATGTACAGTCCTAGAAAATGAGTCTCGAGGGAACAACGTATAAAAAAGAAAAATAAAGTTTTAAAACGATATTTTTTGTGTGTTTCATTATTTTTCGTGTTTTGTTAAATATAACAATTTATATTTCTGGCGCAGTCGGTAGGATTCTAGATCAAAAGATTAGAATTCCGAACGTATAAGAGAGAAAAAAAAAAGTGAAACCGTAGTAGGTAATAGGTCCTTTTTGCCTGGGAACCAAAAAGATGATTTTTAGGGAAACGCGTCATTTTTGGGTTAAAAAGTGTGATTTTGAAATTTTGATGTATTATGTCTGTCAGTGATGGGAATTTAGTTGGTTAGTGTAGTGGGTGAGGGGGTGGATGATAATTGATGTGTAATTAGGAAGTGGGAGTGAATATGGGTTTTGTATCTGGGAGTGTGTGTGTGTGTGTGTGTGGATGATGTTGAATGGATGAGACCCTATCTGTGAGATGAGTAATTCGTGGTCGTTGTTATCTGGGGTGAGTGCGAGAGATTGTAATATGATAGTGTCGATTAGTGTGTGTGTGGGGTGGCATGGATGGTTTTTTTAATTGTTTTTGGATATAGTTGGAGCGTTGGATTGTGTGATCATGTTGTTGGAGTTTTTGTTTGGTAGAGAGAATGATGCGAATTTTGGAGGATGAGTGAGGGGGGAATGGAGATAGTTTTTCGTTATCGGGGAGGGGTGCTGGCGTGTTGTGTCATGAATTTTTTGTCAGCGTCATAATCATCTGTATTATTTGTTGTTGTTGTTTTGTTGGATTTTGCTGGAGCATTGGAGTGTGTGTGGGGTATTGTGTAATTGTGAAGCACAGTATGTGGATGAGTAATTTCGATGGATGGGTGAGGGAATATGGGATAAGGGGGCTGTTATCGTGAGTAATGCATGATCTACCGATCGTTGAAATCAAGCAGCATCGGGTGGTGTTGGGGGACCGTGTGTGTTGTTGGCATTATTAAGAAAGACGAAAAGTCTTTCTAATAAAAATATATATTTATATATATGTATATACATATGTATAATTCCTGATCTTGCTATGGGAGTTGGGAATGCGAAAAGGGTGATGAATACGGATGGAAAATAGTTTGTGTGTGTATGAATTATTGGCATCGGTGACGATAGATGGTTCCCGTGACTAAATGTGTGTGTGCAAAGGCATTGAGTATAATGGATTATCACAAGTCAGGGTAATGTTGATTTGATAAGAGTGGGTCAGGGATAGGAAATTTGAATGTATGGAAAGAAATTAATTGAATGTACATACATTAAGTAAACATTCATATGTACTTACATTAAGTAATACTTTATGAGAACAGTCGGAGTAACATATGTATACATGCACATACGAAATATTTATAATGCATTAAATATGGTAATGAAATCAAATCTAGAACTTAACCAGCAATCAAGTGTCTTTAAGAAGGTACTGCAGATGAAGGGATGTACCTATGTACATACATATAAGGCTTGTCAAGAAGCATCTGAAACATGATTGTAATTTATTAATTATGAATTGACGAGCAAGTCAATCAGCCCTAAGTTATGCAATGAACTCGAAAGATCCTCAGATCTTAGAAATGTTACTACGTCAGAAAAAATATAAAATTTAACAAAAGACACGCTCATCTGTTAAATTTGGGAATTAATAAATCTATCAATCTAGGATATATCCAGCATTCAAGTCTCTTTAAGAAGGTACTGCAAATGAAGGGATGTATAAGGCTTGTCAAGGAGCATCTGAAACATGATTGTAATTTATTAATTATGAATTGACGAGCAAGTCAATCAGCCCTAAGTTATGCAATGAACTCGAAAGATCCTCAGATCTTAGAAATGCTACTTTATGTCAGAAAAAATATAAAATTTAATAAAAGACACGCTCATCTGTTAAATTTGGGAATTAATCCATCTATCAATCTAGGATATATCCAGCATTCAAGTCTCTTTAAGAAGGTACTGCAAATGGAGGGATGTATAAGGCTTGTCAAGGAATATCTGCAATATGATTGTAATTATTAATTAAGAATCAACGAGCAAGTCAATCCGTCCTAAATTATGCAATGAACTCGAAAGATCCTCAGATATTAGAAATGCTACTAGGCGTGTACATACGTCAGAAAATATAGAACTTAACAAATACACACTCATCTGGCGCTATTCAATAGCATCGATCTAAACGTCTCGTCAACTCCATTTTATGTTGTGTAACCTTTCATAAAGGCATGGAATATAATGGTTTATCACAAGTCAGGGTCAGGGTAATGTTGATTTGATAAGAGTGGGGTCAGGAATAGGAAATATGAAAAATAAAGATAAATAAATTGAATGAATGTGTATCATACATATGTACATATATACATCAAGTAATACTTTATGAGAACAGTCGGTGATATACACGAGATTTCTAAAATCTATTAAATATGGGAAAGAATCCAAATTTGGAAGATGCCCTGTATTCAAGTGTCTTTAGGTACCTTCTTGGATGGAGGGATGTATAAGGCTTGTCAAGGAATATCTGAAATATGATTGTAATTTATTAATCATGAATCGACGAGCAAGTCAATCCGTCCTAAATTATGCAACGAACTTGAGAGATCCTCAAATCTTACAGATGCTACTGTATGTCAGAAAAAATATAAAACTTAACAAAACACATGCTCATCTGAGGCCGCTCAATAGCATCGATCTAAACATCTCGTCAACTTTGCTTTATGCTATGCAACCGTTCATAAAGGCATGGAATATAATAAGTCAGGGTAATGTTGATTTGATAAGAGTGGGTCAGGAATAGGAAATTTGAATGTATAAAAGACATAAATTGAATGAATGTGTATCACACATATGTATGTATATACACATCAAGTAATACTTTATGAGAAAAGTCGGTGATATACACGAGATTTCTAAATTCTATTAAATATGGGAAAGAATCCAAATCTAGAAGGTATCCTGCATTCAAGTGTCTTTAGGTACCTTCTTGGATAGAGGGATGTATAAGGCTTGTCAAGGAATATCTGAAATATGATTGTAATTAATTAATTACGAATCGACGAACAAGTCAATCCGTCCTAAATTATGCAATGAACTTGATAGAGATCCTCAAATCTTACAGATGCTACTATCTACGTCAGAAAATATAGAACTTAACAAAATACAAGCTCATCTGACGCCACTGAATAGCATCAATCCAACCGTCTCGTCAGCTCTGTTTTATACAGTAAAATATTACAATAAAAGCATATCATACAGGAACTTCTGAAGCATGGAGCGTGCATACATATATAAAATCAAAGAACAAGTGCCATGCTCCATATAGTCTCACAAATGGATGCAACAAGTCCTATGTCTTTATGGTGAATAAACGAAAATCTTTTCGTTATCCGTTTAAGCGGCATCAATGATTATTTTCTTGAGGGCAATTAAAATTACACCTGAATGAATAGACACAATCAAATGTGATTTATCGTATTGTTGTAAATCCACCTGCACTTCTTTCAAAACTACAAAAAAACTCATTACTTCCTCTGAAAAAATATTATTAAGTAGTTAAAATGTTGACGATCAATAAGTTAAATGTTACAGATCAGATCCCAATATCCCAGATCAAAGAGCAATTACTCCCATGGATGGATAGAAAAGGTCAACTTATACAAAAATCTCTTGAGCCATCAATTGATTGACCTAAACACATTTCATGATACTGAAGCCAGGCAACTGTTGGAAAATGGGTTTCCAGATCATCAGCAGAGATCAATTTAACATATTGATCAATTTCCTACGAAGAAGCAATGAAGAAAAATTCCTACAAAGCTTACATACATAGAAAATCTTTGCTGCGTCAGAAAAAAGAATTAAACCTTCTGAAAAATTAAAATTAAATAAAAACCATTTTTCAGCTGGTTAGTTTTAAGGTCTCTCCTATATTCGTGCAGAAGTTTTGTCGCCTCCGCAACAAATTCTGGGTAGTCCCAGCAAGCCTTCTCGAACTCTTCGATGAAATTAGTTATGATCTGTTGAATCATACTGGTGCTACTATGAATAACATAAATTCATAAGTCTTATTTATACTGAAATTTGTCTCGCTCATTGATCGTGCTTTATGTAAAAAATCCATACACATGTCCTATATCATATAGAGAAATACAAAGGAGAACAAAGCATAATTCACTGCCCTCTGACTTGGATAAATACACACACACACACAGAGATCGATCATTAACTCTCCTTTCGATATTTAATTTCTTTCGGACAGTGGTCCCCGTAATCAAAAATGCTTCTCTAGCAGATATGTGGACTCCATTAAAAAATCTATCAGTATACATTGTCTCAAGACAAAGAGGAACAACGGAGAAATCATATCCGTTGACTTATCAATAATCGAGTCTTGCATAAACACAGAGACCAATTTCGTGGTCCCAATAATCAAAAATGCTTCTCTAGCAGATACATAAATCTCCATCAAAAAATCTGTCCCATATGGAGAAAAACAAAAGGAGAATTTATGTCCTTTGCTTTAGCAATAATCGACACTTTTTTATAAACAGAGACATTGAGAGAGGTTTCAACGATCATATTTTTGAGGGTAATTAAAATTTCAATCAAGAGGAACAAAGGAGAAATCATATCCATTGACTTATCCTAATTATCTTGCATAAACACAGATACAAATTTCATGGTCCCAATAATCAAAAAGGCTTCTCTAACAGAAATAAGTGAACTCCATCAAAGAATGTATCCATATACAATGTCTCATATGGAGAAAAACAAACATGTTTGATCACGCTCTAATCAATGATGATCTATTCGTATACATTGTCTCATATGTACATATGTGTATGTGATTATTTTAGAGTCGATGCAAAATGTTTGCGCCCTATATAAGCTCTAATTTTAAGACTGCGAATTATCAGTTTTATTATAACATCACATGAGTGAACTCTTTGTTGTTACATAAGTACGTACATATTTATAATGGATTCCTTAAAGCAACTTGGCAAAATTAAGCCATTAGAACCCCTCAAATCGTTGGAGATGAAAGTGCTACAGTGACAAGCCAAATATGGGCCTCGTATTTTGGTAGAATTGGACAAACTTAAGGTGTTTCTGCCGGTACGCTTCAATTCGATGGACGACGACACTGTGAAGGTACTATCATCAAGTGAGATAGAGGTGGTGCAAGCAGTAGGAAATTCTTTTGAACTGGAATTTTACCCCCTCTCAGAGGATGCATCCAACTTGGAAGAGGTGAACATACCTAATTCACAGCCTTTTATGTAAAAATTGTTAAAACATTACCTAAGACAAAAATAAAAACTGAAACAAAAAAAATTGATTTATTGTGTATTTTTCTTCCGGAGATAAAACCATATAAGCCCAGAGCAGAAAAACGTAGATTTCTTGACGAACACAGTTCCCTACCATATGGAAATAAAAGACGATTAATAAAATAAGTATGATACTGTTTTGTAAACAACCAAAATTTTTTATACTTATTAATTGTACTTTTATTTTCGTGCAGGAAATAGATTGTTTCGGTACTGGCAAAATGATGTTGGCATATTTCTGACACATGTTAAATTCTTCAAAGATTCATAGTTTGTGTACTCCACGTTTATAAAAAACAGATAAATATTTAATAAAAATTAAAACAAAATTGCTATTTAAAAGGAAAATAATTTTATTTTAGCTCAAGAATTTATTTAACAGGTAAACATTTTGCAAAGCACAGCATTTGCCATGGGACAAACATTTTGTTTCATTAGGATGGAGACGTTTCAATTCTTTTAAACTCAGGCAGCCAGCTTCTTCAATATTCATTATTTCAACATTTTGATCATGAAGTAACTCCTTGAACCATTGTGCTTTTTCTGTTCTGTGCTGGTGATAGTTGATCATAGTTGAATGGAGGTTTTAAGATGAAATGATGATATTGACCATTGTGTACCAATGCTAATTCCTTAGCGATAAAGTTGTTATTTTGACCTTTAAATCCTTGAGCATCGAAAATAAAATACATTTTGTGTGATATGAGTATGTGTGTTTCCTCAATTAAAGCTGTTCCTCAACTAACAATTATACTTCTCGAGAAACTATTTGACTCAATGGATTATAATTTATAATACGATCATGTAACATCAAGTAGTATACTGATGTGTTAGCAGGAATTATTTTTGATGTTTTGATTTCAATGCGAATATCGACTGGTCCATATTTTAAATATTCGCTTGAGACTTGAATGTATTTCTTGATAATAATGGTTCTGCAACAGATCGATTATAGTAGGATTTGAAAATCACAATACATCTTGTACAGTAAACTATAGTTGTTCTTATCAAATGCTAGATTTAAATCTTCACATGGATAGGAATCAGAATTTTAATAGGCTTTCACATTATAATTAGTTGGATTTCCATTTGCAGAGCAATATAATGTAGTGTGGTTTCTCCAATTGAAATGTTGTCTTCACATTCCAAATATGATGATTGGTACTAGGTAGTGCTGGATATTCGTATAGATCCCAGTTCCGAACAACAATTATTAATAGGTTTGTACAGCTTTAATTTGTAAGTATCATTCAATGTAATATGGGGAATTTTCCACTGTACATACAGATCTACGGAAGAACATTGAAAGTTATTGATAAAGCCTCATTGTCATGTGATTTAGATCCAAATCTCTTGACGGATAATTTTCTCAGCTCTGTTTCTAGCCATCTAAATAATATAACAAAGATATTTCTACAAAATGATCAATCAAATAGTCTAGTCTTTCAATATATGTATATCTAAATATAATGTTCTAAAGGCAGTAACTAGTGTCATATCAAACGCAACAGAATTTTTCAAACTCATTCTACCGTAGATATATGTACATATTATACCTTAACACATATTATTAATTTTTGTATCATGAGTTGACAATTCCAAGCAGTTGAAAATACGTTACGGTAGTTTCTGTGCTGAAAAACTGTACTAGAAATAGACCCGATGACTTCAGACAAAAAAAGGATTTTGTCATGTCTCTCAAAAGTTTTGGAAGTTCTAATGAGAAATCAAATCCCATATTGACCTGAATAATATGCTATCTCTGGATCAATCTGATTTCAGGTCAAAACGTAGTTGTACCATCGCCACTGTTGAAATCATGAATGACATAAAACAACAGTTTGACCAGAATAACATTTCCATTTTGTGTCACTTTCTTTTGCTGAAAAACTAAGGCAACTGTAAAATTTTAACCAAAACTCTGTAATTTTGATTTCTAGCTATCTTAGTAACAGATTTCAACAAGTCAGTACAGCCTCATGGATTTCTCAGTCTTTGGAAGTACACTCTGGGGTTCCACAAGGATCTATTTTAAGTCCTTTATTATTCTCCTTCTGTATTTTTTTATATAACAATCGGCCTCATTAAAGACTCCGTTGCAATAAGCTCTGTCTTAATCCAACAAAATCAAAAGCTTAAGTCATATCTAACAACTTTGTATATCCAAATTTCTTAGAAAACTCTAAATCTTATGGGTACGACTATATCCTATGTACATAGATGAGGCTAACAACCTATGCATTTATCTTAATAGTATCTACACTCTCCTGCGAAGCTTATTTTATCTACATATGTAATTAAGCGGATTTATTTTGGCATTTCATCAAATATGCATAACATAAAACTAAAGCTTGTGAGAGCTCTGTTTTACCAATTAGAAATTACGCTGTGCTAATAAGTATGTATATAGCAATCCTAAATCATCGACTTTCCGTAAATTAGAATTGGTATTTAATTCAGCAATACACTATGAATATCGTCTCCGAAAATTTGACTGTATTTCAAGGTTTTCGCATTCTATCACTGGCTGTTCACTTAGGCAGCATATCAACATTAGAAATAGAAAAAAATGCATTTTTCTCTTTAACATTCTAAGAACCCTCCATTGATCTGTATCTCTATGAAAAACTGGACTTTGCTCAATCAAATCGTTCAATCTTTTCCATATGAGACAATGTATACGAATAGATCATCATTGATTACAGCGTGATCAAACATGTTTGTTTTTCTCCATATGAGACATTGTATATGGATACATTCTTTGATGGAGTTCACTTATTTCTGTTAGAGCAGCCTTTTTGATTATTGGGACCATGAAATTTGTCTCTGTGTTTATGCAAGATAATTAGGATAAGTCAATGGATATGATTTCTCCTTTGTTCCTCTTTGTCATGAGACAAAATATACGGATAGATTCTTTGCTTGATCAATGCGTGTCACCAGTGATTGAAATTTTAATTACCCTCAAAAATATGATCGTTGAAACCTCTCTCAATGTCTCTGTTTATAAAAAAGTGTCGATTATTGCTAAAGCAAAGGACATAAATTCTCCTTTTGTTTTTCTCCATATGGGACAGATTTTTTGATGGAGATTTATGTATCTGCTAGAGAAGCATTTTTGATTATTGGGACCACGAAATTGGTCTCTGTGTTTATGCAAGACTCGATTATTGATAAGTCAACGGATATGATTTCTCCGTTGTTCCTCTTTGTCTTGAGACAATGTATACGGATAGATTTTTTAATGGAGTCCACATATCTGCTAGAGAAGCATTTTTGATTACGGGGACCACTGTCCGAAAGAAATTAAATATCGAAAGGAGAGTTAATGATCGATCTCTGTGTGTGTGTGTGTGTATTTATCCAAGTTAGAGGGCAGTGAATTATGCTTTGTTCTCCTTTGTATTTCTCTATATGATATAGGACATGTGTATGGATTTTTTACATAAAGCACGATCAATGAGCGAGACAAATTTCAGTATAAATAAGACTTATGAATTTATGTTATTCATAGTAGCACCAGTATGATTCAACAGATCATAACTAATTTCATCGAAGAGTTCGAGAAGGCTTGCTGGGACTACCCAGAATTTGTTGCGGAGGCGACAAAACTTCTGCACGAATATAGGAGAGACCTTAAAACTAACCAGCTGAAAAATGGTTTTTATTTAATTTTAATTTTTCAGAAGGTTTAATTCTTTTTTCTGACGCAGCAAAGATTTTCTATGTATATAAGCTTTGTAGGAATTTTTCTTCATTGCTTCTTCGTAGGAAATTGATCAATATGTTAAATTGATCTCTGCTGATGATCTGGAAACCCATTTTCCAACAGTTGCCTGGCTTCAGTATCATGAAATGTGTTTAGGTCAATCAATTGATGGCTCAAGAGATTTTTGTATAAGTTGACCTTTTCTATCCATCCATGGGAGTAATTGCTCTTTGATCTGGGATATTGGGATCTGATCTGTAACATTTAACTTATTGATCGTCAACATTTTAACTACTTAATAATATTTTTTCAGAGGAAGTAATGAGTTTTTTTGTAGTTTTGAAAGAAGTGCAGGTGGATTTACAACAATACGATAAATCACATTTGATTGTGTCTATTCATTCAGGTGTAATTTTAATTGCCCTCAAGAAAATAATCATTGATGCCGCTTAAACGGATAACGAAAAGATTTTCGTTTATTCACCATAAAGACATAGGACTTGTTGCATCCATTTGTGAGACTATATGGAGCATGGCACTTGTTCTTTGATTTTATATATGTATGTACGCTCCATGCTTCAGAAGTTCCTGTATGATATGCTTTTATTGTAATATTTTACTGTATAAAACAGAGCTGACGAGACGGTTGGATTGATGCTATTCAGTGGCGTCAGATGAGCTTGTATTTTGTTAAGTTCTATATTTTCTGACGTAGATAGTAGCATCTGTAAGATTTGAGGATCTCTATCAAGTTCATTGCATAATTTAGGACGGATTGACTTGTTCGTCGATTCATAATTAATTAATTACAATCATATTTCAGATATTCCTTGACAAGCCTTATACATCCCTCTATCCAAGAAGGTACCTAAAGACACTTGAATGCAGGATATCTTCTAGATTTGAATTATTTCAAATATTTAATAGAATTTAGAAATCTCGTGTATATCACCGACTTTTCTCATAAAGTATTACTTGATGTGTATATACATACATATGTGTGATACACATTCATTCAATTTATGTCTTTTATACATTCAAATTTCCTATTCCTGACCCACTCTTATCAAATCAACATTACCCTGACTTATTATATTCCATGCCTTTATGAACGGTTGCATAGCATAAAGCAAAGTTGACGAGATGTTTAGATCGATGCTATTGAGCGGCCTCAGATGAGCATGTGTTTTGTTAAGTTTTATATTTTTTCTGACATACAGTAGCATCTGTAAGATTTGAGGATCTCTCAAGTTCGTTGCATAATTTAGGACGGATTGACTTGCTCGTCGATTCATGATTAATAAATTACAATCATATTTCAGATATTCCTTGACAAGCCTTATACATCCCTCCATCCAAGAAGGTACCTAAAGACACTTGAATACAGGGCATCTTCCAAATTTGGATTCTTTCCCATATTTAATAGAATTTAGAAATCTCGTGTATATCACCGACTGTTCTCATAAAGTATTACTTGATGTATATATGTACATATGTATGATACACATTCATTCAATTTATTTATTTTTATTTTTCATATTTCCTATTCCTGACCCCACTCTTATCAAATCAACATTACCCTGACGCTGACTTGTGATAAACCATTATATTCCATGCCTTTATGAAAGGTTACACAACATAAAATGGAGTTGACGAGACGTTTAGATCGATGCTATTGAATAGCGCCAGATGAGTGTGTATTTTGTTAAGTTCTATATTTTCTGACGTATGTACACGCCTAGTAGCATTTCTAAGATCTGAGGATCTTTCGAGTTCATTGCATAATTTAGGACGGATTGACTTGCTCGTTGATTCTTAATTAATAATTACAATCATATTGCAGATATTCCTTGACAAGCCTTATACATCCCTCCATTTGCAGTACCTTCTTAAAGAGACTTGAATGCTGGATATATCCTAGATTGATAGATGGATTAATTCCCAAATTTAACAGATGAGCGTGTCTTTTATTAAATTTTATATTTTTTCTGACATAAAGTAGCATTTCTAAGATCTGAGGATCTTTCGAGTTCATTGCATAACTTAGGGCTGATTGACTTGCTCGTCAATTCATAATTAATAAATTACAATCATGTTTCAGATGCTCCTTGACAAGCCTTATACATCCCTTCATTTGCAGTACCTCCTTAAAGAGACTTGAATGCTGGATATATCCTAGATTGATAGATTTATTAATTCCCAAATTTAACAGATGAGCGTGTCTTTTGTTAAATTTTATATTTTTTCTGACGTAGTAGCATTTCTAAGATCTGAGGATCTTTCGAGTTCATTGCATAACTTAGGGCTGATTGACTTGCTCGTCAATTCATAATTAATAAATTACAATCATGTTTCAGATGCTTCTTGACAAGCCTTATATGTATGTACATAGGTACATCCCTTCATCTGCAGTACCTTCTTAAAGACACTTGATTGCTGGTTAAGTTCTAGATTTGATTTCATTACCATATTTAATGCATTATAAATATTTCGTATGTGCATGTATACATATGTTACTCCGACTGTTCTCATAAAGTATTACTTAATGTAAGTACATATGAATGTTTACTTAATGTATGTACATTCAATTAATTTCTTTCCATACATTCAAGTTTCCTATCCCTGACCCACTCTTATCAAATCAACATTACCCTGACTTGTGATAATCCATTATACTCAATGCCTTTGCACACACACATTTAGTCACGGGAACCATCTATCGACACCGATGCCAATCATTCATACACACACAAACTATTTTCAGGAATTATACATATGTATATACATATATATAAATATATATTTTTATTAGAAAGACTTTTCGTCTTTCTTAATAATGCCAACAACACACACGGTCCCCCAACACCACCCGATGCTGCTTGATTTCAACGATCGGTAGATCATGCATTACTCACGATAACATCCAAAAACAGACCCCCTTATCCCATATTCCCTCACCCATCCATCGAAATTACTCATCCACATACTGTGCTTCACAATTACACAACACACTCCAATGCTCCAGCAAAATCCAACAAAACAACAACAACAAATAATACAGATGATTATGACGCTGACAAAAAATGCATGACACAACACGCCAGCACCCCTCCCCGATAACGAAAAACTATCTCCATTCCCCCCTCACTCATCCTCCAAAATTCGCATCATTCTCTCTACCAAACAAAAACTCCAACAACATGATCACACAATCCAACGCTCCAACTATATCCAAAAACAATTAAAAAAAACCATTAAAATAACATAAACAAATATCCATGCCACCCCACACACACACTAATCGACACTATCATATTACAATCTCTCGCACTCACCCCAGATAACAACGATCACGAATTACTCATCCCACAGATAAGATCTCATCCATTCAACATCATCCGCACACACACACACACACCCAGATACAAAATCCATATTCACTCCCACTTCCTAATTACACATCAACTATCATCCACCCCCTCACCCACACTTTAATTTTTTTCCCATCACTGACAGACATAATACATCAAAATTTCAAAATCACACTTTTTACCCCAAAAACCAATCATTTATGACGCGTTTTCCTAAAAATCATCTTTTTGGTTCCCAGGCAAAAGGGAGCTATTACCTACTAACCGTGAAAATAATTCCATCTCATAAGATTGGAAGAAGTCAAGTAAAACATATACTAAAATACTGTTCTGAAGAACAAACTAAGTGAACTAACATATAAAAATTTAAATTTTGATGCCAAAGGCCGATAAAGGCAAGAGTACGATAACTTTGGCGCCAAAAATTGATAACGGTTTTTTGTAGAGGGGTCAAAAACAAGCATTTTTTACTACGGGAGGGGAGGTCTATCTCGCTTCGTTTAGGAGGTACGGGGAATTTTAGAAAAAAAATACTTAAAATGAAAAATAAATATTAAAAAACAACGACAACACCTACAATAAAGTATTATACCGTGAAAACAAGCATTTTTTATGGTATGGGGGGTCTATCTATCCCCGTTTAGGAGCTAGAGGGAATTTTGGAAAAAAATTACTTAAAATGAATAAAACACATTAAAAAACTACGAAACTACGACAACTCTTACAATGAAGTATTATAATGGTTTTGAAAGCCAGAAACCTGTTTGTTAATCCTAAATTTAAAGTAAATTATTTCTGTCAATAGTTTTTAAAAAATTCGCATGCAAACACAAAATTTTAATAAAAAAAATTAAAAAAAAAAGTTTAAACCAATTTCTTTCAAAATTGTGAAATGAAGTTCTAAATTGACTTTTTGTGGTCAATGCTTATATCAATTCTGAATCGAACATAAAAAACCTAATGGCTTTATGTCTTCTAATTTTTGAGAAAATTGAAAATGCCGAATTTGTCGAAGCGAAATAAGGTCGAATTTCACAAGTTGGAATCTAACCTTTGAAATTCGGCCTTATTTCACTTCCATAAATTGAAATAAAGCCGAACATTGTTTGTGAAATAAGGCCAAAGCAAATGTTTCCACTTTGATAAAGCGACATTAGACCAATTTGGATTTATGTATGTCACTTATATGCATAAACAGTGCAATATGTATGCAACCCCCCTGCTTGGAGTCACTGTAGGATTTGGGGTAGGTGCAAGGATGGTATATGCAAAGTTACATGGATATAAAGAAACTGTGCATACAGCCAACCTAGTTCCTACTCTAAATCCAACAGTGATCCCAAGCAGGGGGGTTGCAGTTGGATATTGCACTGTTTATGCCCATATATAAGTCACATAAAGCCAAATTGGTCTAATGTCGCTTTATATGGGACGCCCGAAAACTTTTACTATGAGGAGTTTGAGAAAATAGTGATATTCACAAACTGAATGACTGGGACGCGGAATTCAATGCAAGTCTACCTCCTCATGGTACATTCTGTGTAACGCTAAGTGATTTGCTGTACTTTAATTGCAAAGATAAACCTATCATCATTAATCCTCAAAGTAATATCACCGTATATACCAAAAAACAAAAATCTCATAAGAAAGTAGTTTTAGTAATTTTCAATTTTCTTAATAACTAAAAGACATAAAACCATTCGGTTTTTTGTGTTCCATTCAGAATTGATATAAGCATTGACCACGAAAAGCCAATTTAGAACTTCATTTCACAATTTTGAAAAAAATTGGTCTAAACTTTTTTTTTAATTTTTTTTATCAAAATTTTGAGTTTGCATGCGAATTTTTCAAAAACTATTGACAGAAATAATTTACTTTAAATTTAGGATTCAAGAACAGGTTTCTGGCTTTCAAAACCATTATAATACTTCATTGTAAGAGTTGTCGTAGTTTCGTAGTTTTTTAATGTGTTTTATTCATTTTAAGTAATTTTTTTCCAAAATTCCCTCTAGCTCCTAAACGGGGATAGATAGACCCCCCATACCATAAAAAATGCTTGTTTTTGACCCCTCTACAAAAACCGTTATCAATTTTTGGCGCCAAAGTTATCGTACTCTCCCCCCGATAAAATTAAAGTAACATTTAAACCGTATCAAGTACCACCGGAGGAAATCGAGATGGATCCACCAGTATCACAACCAGGAGCATCAGGAAGTCGGCAGGTTGAACCAAATCCACCCCAATACCAAATACCGGTGTCGCAGCTAATAAAAGAAGCTTCAAGAATTAAGGAATTCACAGGAAAGGATGGGTATGAACTAACATCATTCATAAGGGAAGTGGAACGGTTCCTCCCACTATTCCAAGCCGATCAAGCCCTCTACAATTTCATACTACAGAGGAGTGTAATAAATAAAATCCAAGGAGATGCATTGCAAACGATCCGAACTCTTGGGACCAATCCAACGTGGGAACAAATTAAAATGGAGCTGACCAGAAGTTTTGGAGTGAGGGAAACGTACCACCAACTTTATCACCAAGCTGTTAGCCTTAAGAATTTTAACAACGTAAGTGAATATTTTTATAAATTAAAAAATATATTAGATAAGTTAAATTCTAAGTATGAACAAGATACGAAAAAGCCTATGGAATTCTCACCTTCAGTGAATGAATCCATTATTTTGAAAACACATATAAATGCATAGAACTCTATAACAAGTCTATACATTTTGTAACTAAACATAAGCCTATAGATATTGCAGACGGAAAGGCTGATATTCAGAAACTAGCTACCTTAATGAAACAAAATAAGTTAAAGTCAATTGAGAAGGCAAACAACAATAGGGAAAACTTTACCAAAACAGGATCAGTAGGTTATGTTAAAAATTACCGTACATTAAGGCATAAAAATGAATCTACGTATAGAATGTTAAACTTAGAAAATATTCATCCTAAACGTCCAAACAAATTCGCAGGTCAAATGGATATTGACAATATTGATACTGATGTTATCCGGACTTGATGCAACTTTAATGATAGAAAAAAATAAGAGTAGCTACGGATTTGCAGAAATAAACATTGGATATATTCAAATCATAAAAAATTACGATATCATACTTCATATAATCAACCCGGTTAAATTCAGCAAATACTTTTTAAACTAGAAGATAATCTTATGGAAATAAATGTAGAAGACGAAAGGAATTTACTTATCAACGAACTAAATTCGCTCAGCTATAAAGTACAAACAATAATACCACACAGACATACAAGAGGACTTATAAACATTGCAGGAACCGTAATGAAATGGGTTTACGGAACCATGGATGACGACGATAGACAGAACATTGAAGGACACTTACGAATTATGAATAGTAATAACCACAACTTAATAGAACAAAGTAACCACCTAGTCTCTATTAATGACCACTTTAATAATACTTTTTCGATGATTAAGAAGACAATTGAAAATGATAGGGCTGATATTCTAAAACAGTTCGATAATGTAAAAACCGAAAACATAAAGTTAATCAATAAAATTAGATATTTAGACTTATTATCACAGATTAGAATAATCAGAGATAACGTAGAACAAATTCAGAATAATATAGCGTCAAGTAGGTTAGGAATAATGGGAAATAATATATTAACTAAAGAGGAGATAACAAGATATGAAGAATATAAAACTTGGCACAGCCAAATATGAAAATAATAAAATCCTATTCGCAATCAAAATACCTAATGAAATTATTGTTACAAAGAAATATCTTATAACGGCTCTTAATAATGAAAACAATGAAAAAATTGTTATGCAAAACGAAGAAATTGTTAAAATAAATAATACTGCTTATACTCTCGAAAAAAACACTGACCTAAAGAATTTAAAGAAATCCAATTCATGTATACATACATATATAGTCAAAATTGTATGAGAATAAAATATTTTAAAACGGAACTTGTCGAAATTGAAGAAGGATTAATATTATTAAAAAATTATAAAAATTTTAGTTTAAATAGTACTTGTGATGAAAGAACTGTTCGATTAAATGGAAATTATTTACTAAATTTTAATAAATGTGAACTACAAATTGGAAACCAGTCATTCAATAATAAAAAAGAAATGTTTGAACAAAGATTCGTAATATGTACCTAGCGAAATAAAAACAGACCAAATTCAAGATCAACTAACTCTTGACTGAAATACGAAAAAAGAATCATTTATTGTTAAACATATGCATAGGTATTATAGTATTACTCTTAGCTATAGCATTAGCAATATACATATATTTATATAAGAACAAATAAGTTAGGAAACATTATTTTTAAAACTCAGGAGAGTTTTTATCCAAAAGGGGGAGTAGTTATGTCGGTGCCAATAACCGACATACCAGCTGTCAGCAAAATACCGGATGCCGTCGACTTGACTCGACCTAATTCGAGTTCATCGAAATCGAATTTAGCTAAATCGACATCTACGAGGGAAATTGCCATCGACTGGACTCAGCATTTTTGACCTCGGCGAAAGCAGAAAAACAATTAATATACAGTCTTAGAAAATGAGTCTCGAGGGAATAATGTATAAAAAAGAAAAATAACGTTTTAAAACGATATTTTTTGTGTGTTTCATTATTTTCCGTGTTTCGTTAAATATAACAATTTATATTTCTCACGCACGCAACATTGTGATTTGGACAAGAGGCAGTACTGCCAGCTCGTGGTAAATTTACCTTTTCGTGGTAAATTTCAACTTCAATTTTCAAGTTATGGTAAAAAGGTAATATTTTCCAATTTCCATACAATAAAGTGGAAATTCTATTGACAAATTTGTCTTCTTGCGTACTCCCACTGCAATAGTCAGTAATGAATTCATCCCATAACTTTAAAGTGGTAATTTAACCGATTTGACATATTTGGTGATTGTATGCGTAGCGATCTACTATTGTTTTGTGTCAATTACTAATGCATATAAGTGAATGCCGAACTAAAAGTTTTATGCACACATGGTACACAATACCGTATGATCTTATTTTGAGAGTTTACTGTCATTCTTCTTACAATACCGAACGAGTAGTTTACATATTTGTGTATTTAGATAAATTTTTCTGGTTGGTCAAGAGGTACAGATTTCACAGAAAAGGAAGGAAATTTTTGGAGAAGTGGACCAGACTTGTAGGTAAGAAAATTCTTCCTACAATTTAACTCAGTTTGCCGTTCCATATGTTAAGTAGGAAATAGACGATACAACCGTCGTACCAACTTGTGTTGTACCGACATCGGCCCAACCTCCGTATGTAGCAAACACACGATACAATCAGCATACGATTTGTATACAACCAACAATAATAAAATCGATCCAAAAGTCTTTTTCTTTAATTGAAACCATGCTTTTTATACCCTATCCTAAGGGTATATTAAGTTTGACACATAGTTTGTAACATAGAGAAATAATCGAGATAGACCTTATAAAGTATATACATATATTCGTGATCAGCATCAATAGCGAAATCGATTGAGCGATGACCGTCCGTCCGTCCGTCCGTATGTCACCGCTTTTTGGGCCTTAATTTTTGAGCTAGGACGATGAAATTTCATATCTGGGCTTCTGAGAAAAAGAGACAGTACAAATGTAAAATTTTTTTAAATCCGCCCACTGCCACGCCCACTTTTTCATAACTTCACTAAATTATATGAAACCGAAAAATTTTGTTAAGACCAAAAAAATTAGGCATTCAGATTCCCTACAATCCACCCATACAAAAGTTTTGGCCACGCCCATTTTTTGAGGGCGTTTTCATCACAAAACCGAGTTTTGGGCCTTAAATTTTTAACTAGGACGCTGAAATTTCATATTTGGGCTTCCAAGAAATAGATACAGTATAAGTGTACATTTTTTTTACATCCGCCCACTGCCACGTCTACTTTTTCATAACTTCACTAAATTATATGAAACCGAAAAATTTTGTTAAGACCAAATATTTAGGCATTCAGATTCCCTACAATCCACCCATACAAAAGTTTTGGGCACGCCCACTTTTTGGGGGCGTTTTCATCACAAAACCGAGTTTTGGGCCTTAAATTTTTAACTAGGACGCTGAAATTTCATATTTGGGCTTCCAAGAAATAGATACAGTATAAGTGTACATTTTTTTTACATCCGCCCACTGCCACGTCTACTTTTTCATAACTTCACTAAATTATATGAAACCGAAAAATTTTGTTAAGACCAAATATTTAGGCATTCAGATTCCCTACAATCCACCCATACAAAAGTTTTGGGCACGCCCACTTTTTGGGGGCGTTTTCATCACAAAACCGAGTTTTGGGCCTTAAATTTTTAACTAGGACGCTGAAATTTCATATTTGGGCTTCCAAGAAAACGATACAGTATAAGTGTAAATTTTTTTACATCCGCCCACTGCCACGTCTACTTTTTCATAACTTCACTAAATTATATGAAACCGAAAAATTTTGTTAAGACCAAATATTTAGGCATTCAGATTCCCTACAATCCACCCATACAAAAGTTTTGGGCACGCCCACTTTTTGGGGGCGTTTTCATCACAAAACCGATTTTTGGGCCTTAAATTTTTAACTAGGACGCTGAAATTTCATATCTGGGCTTCTGACGAAAAGATACAGTACAACTGTAAAAATTTTTTTACATCCGCCCACTGCCACGCCTACTTTTTTATAACTTCACTAAATTATATGAAACCGAAAAATTTTGTTAAGACCAAATATTTGGGTATTTAGATTCCCTACAATTCACCCATTGAACAGTTTTGGCCACGCCCACTTTTTGGGGGCGTTATCATCAAAAATCCTATTTTGATAAAATTTTACATGTAACATCCTCAAACGTTCGGCATTATAGCTATATTTGAGTACAAAATGCAATTTGGCCACCCCCACTTTATAGGGAGGAGGATAGGGTATCAGACGATCCGTTCCAGACGGATTGTAGCTTTTCTGTATGTTTTATTTTTGAATGTATTTGCCATCAACAAATTTATATTGTTTAATATACTTTATTTTATTATTTGGTGGTTCATAAATTTCCCCAAGATTATTTATAAGTGATCGTGAAAACATTAAGTTTTCAACTGTCTTAACATTTAAACGATTTCTAAATTTGTTTTTTATCAAATTCATTTCTGATAATTTTCTTTCCGCTGCTGCGCTGCTGTGGGGTAAAACAGTCAAAGTTAACATATATTCAGACAAAATTTTTGAACAAAATCTCTTCCATTTGATTACATTTTCCCATTAAGCAATACCAAAATTTAACCAAATCTTTTTGATCTATATTGCTAATGTTATACTTGTAGGTAAGAAAATTCTTCCTACAATTTAACTCAGTTTGGCGTTCCATATGTTAAGTAGGAAATAGACGATACAACCGTCGTACCAACTTGTGTTGTACCGACATCGGCCCAACCTCCGTATGTAGCAAACACACGATACAATCAGCATACGATTTGTATACAACCAACAATAATAAAATCGATCCAAAAGTCTTTTTCTTTAATTGAAACCATGCTTTTTATACCCTATCCTAAGGGTATATTAAGTTTGACACATAGTTTGTAACATAGAGAAATAATCGAGACAGACCCTATAAAGTATATATATTCGTGATCAGCATCAATAGCGAAATCGATTGAGCGATGACCGTCCGTCCGTCCGTCCGTATGTCACCGCTTTTTGGGCCTTAATTTTTGAGCTAGGACGATGAAATTTCATATCTGGGCTTCTGAGAAAAAGATACAGTACAAGTGTAAAAATTTTTGAAATCCGCCCTCTGCCACGCCCACTTTTTCATAACTTCACTAAATTATATGAAACCGAAAAATATTGTTAGGACCAAATATTTAGGAATTCAGATTCCCTACAATCCACCCATACAAAAGTTTTGGCCACGCCCACTTTTTGGGGGCGTTTTCATCACAAAACCGATTTTTGGGCCTTAAATATTTAACTGGGACGCTGAAGTTTCATATCTGGGCTTCCGAAAAAAAGATGCAATGCTAGAGTAATTTTTTTTTTTAATCCGCCCACTGCCACGCCCACTTGTTTATAACTTCACTAAATTATATGAAATCGAAAAATTTTGTTAAGACCAAATATTTGGGCATTTAGATTTCCTACAATTCATTCATATAACACTTTTAGCCACGCCCCCTTTTTGGGGGCGTTTTCATAAAAAACAGATTTTCATGAAATGTTACGTTTAACATCCTCAAACGTTCGACGTCGTATTTCAATACAAATACCTCGTCCACTTTATAAGGGCTACATAGCAAGGAGGATAGGGTATCATACGATCCGTTCCAGACGGATTGTAGCTTTTGTGTATGTTTTTTTGTGAAATCAACAATATAGTGAGGATGTCAAGAGAACTGAAGACAATAAGAGGAAACGATTCCAATCGAGCTGGTTAGAGGGACAGTACGATAACTTTGGCGCCAAAAATTGATAACGGTTTTTTGTAGAGGATTCAAAACAAGCATTTTTTACTATGGGAGGGATTCCAACTTGAGAAATTCGGCCTTATTTCGCTTCCATAAATTCAAATAAAGCCGAACATTGTTTGTGAAATAAGGCCAAAGCAAATGTTTCCACTTTGATAAAGCGACATTAGACCAATTTGGATTTATGTATGTCACTTATATGCATAAACAGTGCAATATGTATGCAACCCCCCTGCTTGGAGTCACTGTAGGATTTGGGGTAGGTGCAAGGATGGTATATGCAAAGTTACATGGATATAAAGAAACTGTGCGTACAGCCAACCTCGTTCCTACTCTAAATCCAACAGTGATCCCAAGCAGGGGGATTGCAGTTGCATATTGCACTGTTTATGCATATATATAAGTCACATAAAGCCAAATTGGTCTAATGTCGCTTTATATGGGACGCCCGAAAATTTTTACTATGAGGAGTTTGAGAAAATAGTGATATTCACAAACTGAATGACTGGGACGCGGAATTCAATGCAAGTCTACCTCCTCATGGTACATTCTGTGTAACGCTAAATGATTTGCTGTACTATACATCATTAATCCTCAAAGTGATATCACCGTAAATATCAAAAAACAAAAATTTCATAAGAAGGTAGCTTTAGTAATTTTCAATTTTCTCAAAAACTAGAAGACATAAAACCATTCGGTTTTTTATGTTCGATTCAGAATTGATATAAGCATTGACCACAAAAAGCCAATTTAGAACTTCATTTCACAATTTTGAAAAAAATTGGTCTAAACATTTTTTTTTCATTTTTTTCTATCAAAATTTTGAGTTTGCATGCGAATTTTTCAAAAACTATTGACATAAATAATTTCATTTAAATTTAGGATTAAAGAACAGCTAAACCGGTATAGTACTTCATTGTAAGTGTTGCCGTTGTTTTTTAATAAATTTTTTCTCATTTTAAGTAATTTTTTTTTAAAATTCCCCTACCTCCTAAACGGGGCGAGATAGACCCCCCTCCCGTAGTCAAAAATGCTTGTTTTTGACCCCTCTACAAAAACCGTTATCAATTTTTGGCGCCAAAGTTCGTATTCTTGCCCTGGTTAGAAATAACGGGGTTTAAGTGTTGAATGATGTGCTGTGGTTTGTTTCGTTAGTTTTGTGGTTTTAATTTCATTCCGTTTCGTGTTTTTGTGGTTCTTTATTGACTTTGAAAGTGACTTCTACTTGTGTGGGAAATTTTCGGTGGGAATGGTAAATTTTCATGCATCATGTGGTATTTTTCTTGTAAAATGTCTGGCAGCACTGACAAGAGCTGGGATAGATGATGAGGCGAAGCCTTTAAGGGTTGGGCTTCTGTCAGAGATGTTTCTTCCGCTTGGTTTTTCCACGTGCTCCTTCCAAGCAAGTATCGGCTCGATATCGGGGTCTTCCTTCTGGGCATTCCGGATTTCCTCTGCACTGCAGCCAGCGATGGGTTCAGCTCTTATCCATGCAATGCTTGCAATCGATCTTGCAGGGTCTCCGGGATAGCGCATCTGCATTAGAATGGAGTTTCCCCTTGCGTTGTTGAATTTCGAAGTCGTACGTCTGCAATAGTTCAATGCACCTTGCAACCTTTCCTTCGGGATCTTTAAACTGCAGTAGCCATTTTAGAGATGCATGGTCGTTACGCAAAGTGAACTGCTGTCCATAGAGAAGTGTTTTGTCGCCAGAATTAGAGCTAACAGTTCTAGCCTGGTTACACAGTAATTCCTTTCCGGCTTGGAGAGTACTTTGCTGAAGTAGGCTATCACTTTCTCCTGGCCGTAATGTATCACACAATAAATGTTTTGCCTGGAGTGTGGTAGGGTAGTATTGGGGCTTTGCATAGCTGTCACTTAAGTTCTCTAAAACTTTTCTCGCACTCACCTGACCATTTATATTATCTTCCCTTTTCTGTCAGTTGGTGCAAGCTCTTGGCAATTCCGGCGAAATCCCTTACGAACCGTCTGTAGTACGTGGCGAGCCCTGGAAAGCTTCTCAGTTGGTGTTTGTCTTTAGGGACTGGCCAATTTTTCACAGCTTCAACCGTCTGATGTAATCAAGTGCTCCAAATACTTATCTTCCCGTCGAAAGAGGCACATTTCTTTTGATTGAGTTTCTGGTGGGAACTTCGAAGTCATTTTCAATACATCTCTCAGGTTGTCTCGATGTTCCGCAAATGTTTTCCCCACAACGATGACATCGTCCAGATACACCAGGCACGTTTTCTAGATTAATCCAAGAAGGGCACGTTCCATTAGACGCTCAAATGTTGCCGGAGCGTTGCACAACCCGAATGGCATTACTGTGAACTGCCACAGTCCATTTCCTGCAGTGAAAGCGGTCTTCTCTCGGTCTTCTGGATGGATCTGTACCTGCCAGTAGCCACTCTTCAAGTCGAGAGTGGAAAACCATTGAGCTCCTAAGAGTGTGTCTAATATGTCGTCGATTCGTCATTTAGCCTCCGACAGTCTACACAGAATCGAGTGCTGCCGTTTTTGTTCTTGACTAAAACTACAGGGGATGCCCACGGACTCTTGGAACTTTCGATCAGACCATCTTTCTCCATCGTTGACACCATTTCTGCAACCTCCGTCTGCTTCTCCAATGGGTGTCGTCGAGCAGGCTGACGAATTGGTCTGGCATCCCCTATGTCGATATTGTACTAGATGTGTGCGGCCATACTCCCCATCAAGTGAAGCGAATATATCAGCAAACTCACCGATCAGGCTCCCCGCAGTCGCAGCTGGTCGCAGTTTTTAGGCAGTAGCAGCCGGTGTAGTTCAGCCATGAGCTTCGGACGAGATCTTGTCTTATAATGGAAGACGTGGCGCCGGTGTCGATGGTATTGCCGATAAGCGCTTCCATTGTTAGGCTATTGTTACATCGTTTGGTTTGGGAGACTTGGATGATGGTCCTGGGGACGTCTATTCCATCAACCAGCTTCTGCCCCTCGAAACTTGCTGTTAAGCATATGCCGACTGGTCCTGAGAAGCTTGGCCAGCAGGATAGATGATATCCCTGTCGGGTACTTCTTTGTTGTGTCTATTTGCAAAATGTGGACAATTACCGCGTCTGGGTGGACTTCTGCACTGTTGTTGTAGATGTCCTAGTTTGTTGCAGTTCCAGCAACGGACTTGTTCTCCACGAACGTTGTTGTTTCGGTCTTCAGTCTCTAAACTTTCACAAGCGCAATCAATGGTAGTCAACTCCCTGACACGGTGGAGAGGCCTGATCTGCCGCCTCCATTGCCAGAGCAAACGCCAAAGCCTCCGCGAGTGTTTTCTTCCCGGCCATCCTAACTGCTAATTATAGTTTTCCTTCAGTTATAGAATGGGTAAACGCCTCGGTAGTCATTTCATTGATTATTTCTTCGCCTGCGTTGGGATAGGAGAAATGTGCCAGTCGTTCCACGTTTGCTTGCAACTGCTGCAGAGATTCCCCTTTCACCTAGATTCTTCTGCGCAACTGGACCCTGTATACTTGCTGCATATGGTCGTCCCCAAACCGCATCTCAATAGCTTTTACAGATTCTCGTAGTGGCATTGTTTGTCTTCGGGAATAGTTTGTAGCAATTCTGCAGCTTCAATTCTGCAGAAAGAACTTGATAATTTGAAAGTGTTTATCATGTTTATCAAAGATGATATAAAATATGAAAGTCTAATTTCCCAAAACGTTTCATATGAATCCATAAAAATACGAACCATTAAAGACAACAAATTCATCAGTGGAATATATAGACCACCGGGCTTCAATATAAAAGATTTTGTTGTAGAAATGAATAATAGTCTTGTTGAAATTAAAAATGCGAAGGATGTGATCTTAATGGCCGACATGAATATCAATATTCGAAACTACCAATTGAATTATGTTAAGGATTATGAAGAAATGCTAGCGTCTCATGGACTAATTAATGTAATTAAAAATGTCATTAACCACCACCATCATAGTAGAAGGAGGGCCCTGGGTATGCTACAAACACCTATACCATATAACACATACGGCAGAAGACAACTCCAACATAGTGTTCCTTCAATTTTTAATGAACTTCCGCAGAATTTAAAAAAATTTGTAAACTTCAAAACAAGGAAAAAACTTATCAAAGATTTCCGCTTGTCTTAAGCTTTTAAAGTAAATTTTTTATTTCTTAAATTGTTTCAAATATCTTTTAAACGATAATTACTTAATAACAATTGTATAATAATATGAACTTAAAACTGAATTCTTAAGCTCACTTTAAAATCAATTTTTCTGAGAGACAACCAGATCGCATTTCCTTCGTCCTGAATAGACGCGTCTCAGTCTACTTGCTCTCGCTATACTGCTTGAAGCGCCAGCTTGGCGATCAGGGGTATATTCCGCCGCTAGACCGAACGAATCAAACACCGACATTACGATACTTAGCATTTCCCGCTTGGTCGGTCTTCGGTTGCCGCTTCGGATCGATCTTCTTCCTTTGTACTAGATACGTGTAACATATAGATAAAAAAGTGAACAGCAAAATCTTTTATTATAAATACGCAGTAGCAGAATAAAGATACTTTTTATATATTATCATTGTATATAAATCTAATAGTATTATCACTTGACGAAATTTTTTCTTAGTTACCTTGTTAGACAGAGGGCGCAAAGCAAAGTGGTTTCTCTTACACACAGAAAGAGAGTTTTGAGAGAACAAATGGATTAACGAGAGAACAAAAGGAAAAACGGCAAGGAATATGAAAACAAAACTGACTCTCTTCTTAATCATGTACTCACATCCAAATATGTACATGTTCGTGTGGTTTAATACCATCGTGATGGACGAGACGGGAGGATTATGTTTTCCTTTCGTGTTTTGTTTTTGTATTTTTTGGTGTTTACCTTAATTATGAATGAAGTTATTTTTCTGCAATATACACAATTGCACACACACTCAAACGTTGCCACATTTTATTATTTCTATGCGGGAATTAGCGACGTTGCAATATTGTAGATTTCAATGTTAATGCAAATGCTTTTCTTCTTGTTAATACATATGAATGCGTATGTATTAATACATGTAAATATTTAATACGTATTCTAATGTTTTGTACCACAACAACGGATTTATTGTATTTAATTACAAACATTGGATTGAAAGGACAAATTGATGAAAACAACATTTTTTTACTTTTTGGAGTAATGGAGTAAAACGGTTACCAATACGGATTATGCTTAATTATTTTTTTATTGTCCCTAACTACATATAGTTATACATATGTGACTATTTATACCTAGAAATGTAGTTCTATATGTACATAAGTATTTACATACATATGTATGTATGTACGCACATATATTCTTGTATTCTTTACACATCACCCAGTGGAGTAAAATACTAGATGCGTTTTTTTTTTTTGAAGTGTCCCCAGTAGGCCTATTCCTCTATCCCAACTTTATAAATTCTATTATTGCACATGCATTTAAAGGGATATAATATACATTTAGTACATACGTATGTATGCATATATATATGTACATAGATATAACAATTTCATAAACTATACTTTTATTTACTGTTAATGGAAGCGAATCTTTAACTGCAGTTGAAACTTCAAAAATAGTTCTTTTCTTTCCAACTGTGCTTGCCCCCGAATTCATAATTCTAAAGGACGTATCGTCAATTACAACGTCACTGCATTTGCACACCGTTATGCATAATTTGGGAACTGCATTTTTAGTAAGGCATTTTCGAGTTGCCTTTATTATTACATCTTTCAAGTAAAAATGTTTTTTGCAAAAAAAGGCATTTTTTTTAAAGTTGTTTTCTGAGAATGCTTTAACCAAATTACTCTTCGCTGGTCATTCGGAATGTGAAAAAATGACAAAGAAACCGATTTCTTAACGTTATTGCAATCTGTGTATGAACATCGGGTAGCCACACTTATAAAACCTTTGCTTATTTATTTACATATAAAATTTAAAAGGAACATATACATATGTATATAATGTACCTACATATGTATGTATGTGTATGTATGTATATTCACTGCTCTGAATATTGAATTAAAAATTAACTTTCTTACAACGTACAATTTGGTAATTGCCAGTCAAGCAATGCTATATGTTTTTTGTTTCTCTTCTGGCAAATTATTTTTTGATTTTATGTTAGACAATGCTGTGACCAATCCTTAATCCCCAAAACCAAGAAAAGGAAAATTATAAATGTACATCCATACATACATATACATATGTATGTCCAGAGTAAGTCAAAGCTGCGCACAGTACGTATACACATCATATGGCAGAAAACTTCAGGACACACATTACGCAACAACTCTATACAGATATGGAAGAAGTGGTACATTAGCCCCAGGTATTCCTTCAAACAGACAAATATTGAAGGCGCACCTGTTATGCTCTTGAGGAGTTTAAATCCACCCAAAGTCTGACACGGAGACAGATTACAGGTTAAAGCTGCACATACATACATATGTAAGAATGGGAAAGAAGAAATGATCTTTCTTACACCTATTTGCCAGTCAAACAAATTTATCTGTCTGATTTGTTATGCAATGGTGGTGACCAACTCTTAACCGCCAGAATCATGATAATGAAAAGCATACCTATATAAGTATATATGTACATATGTGTATCTACAAACAAAGTTGAACGCAGTCCACCTCGGCAGAAACTTCACAGGACACATAACGATCATCTATTTTTTTCTGTATGATATTATCATTGTATATAAATATACATACATACATACATACATACATATGTAGGTACATTATATACATATGTATATGTTCCTTTTAAATTTTATATGTAAATAAATAAGCAAAGGTTTTATAAGTGTGGCTACCCGATGTTCATACACAGATTGCAATAACGTTAAGAAATCGTTTTCTTTGTCATTTTTTCACATTCCGAATGACCAGCGAAGAGAAATTTGGTTAAAGCATTCTCAGAAAACAACTTTAAAAAAAAATGCCTTTTTTTGCAAAAAACATTTTTACTTGAAAGATGTAATAATAAAGGCAACTCGAAAATGCCTTACTAAAAATGCAGTTCCCAAATTATGCATAACGGTGTGCAAATGCAGTGACGTTGTAATTGACGATACGTCCTTTAGAATTATGAATTCGGGGGCAAGCACAGTTGGAAAGAAAAGAACTATTTTTGAAGTTTCAACTGCAGTTAAAGATTCGCTTTCATTAACAGTAAATAAAAGTATAGTTTATGAAATTGTTATATCTATGTACATATATACATGCATACATACGTATGTACTAAATGTATATTATATCCCTTTGAATGCATGTGCAATAATAGAATTTATAAAGTTGTGATAGAGGAATAGGCCTACTGGGGACACTTCAAAAAAAAAAAACGCATCTAGTATTTTACTCCACTGGGTGATGTGTAAAGAATACAAGAATATATGTGCGTACATACATACATATGTATGTAAATACTTATGTACATATAGAACTACATTTCTAGGTATAAATAGTCACATATGTATAACTATATGTAGTTAGGGACAATAAAAAAATAATTAAGCATAATCCGTATTGGTAACCGTTTTACTCCATTACTCCAAAAAGTAAAAAAATGTTGTTTTCATCAATTTGTCCTTTAAATCCAATGTTTGTAATTAAATACAATAAATCCGTTGTTGTGGTACAAAACATTAGAATACGTATTAAATATTTACATGTATTAATACATACGCATACATATGTATTAACAAGAAGAAAAGAGTTTGCATTTGCATTAACATTGAAATCTACAATATTGCAACGTCGCTAATTCCCGCATAGAAATAATAAAATGTGGCAACGTTTGAGTGTGTGTGCAATTGTGTATATTGCAGAAAAATAACTTCATTCATAATTAAGGTAAACACCAAAAAATACAAAAACAAAACACGAAAGGAAAACATAATCCTCCCGTCTCGTCCATCACGATGGTATTAAACCACACGAACATGTACATATTTGGATGTGAGTACATGATTAAGAAGAGAGTCAGTTTTGTTTTCATATTCCTTGCCGTTTTTCCTTTTGTTCTCTCGTTAATCCATTTGTTCTCTCAAAACTCTCTTTCTGTGTGTAAGAGAAACCACTTTGCTTTGCGCCCTCTGTCTAACAAGGTAACTAAGAAAAAATTTCGTCAAGTGATAATACTATTAGATTTATATACAATGATATTATTCAAGTGTTTTAATTTGGAACATACAACTACAAGAATAATACATGGTGTCAGGTGTAAAATCACTAATTAAAAACAAAAGTACAGGAACAATAATTGTGTGGAACATTGAGCCGCAAAAGCGGAAAGAAGAACGGACAAAAGTCCCAATAGTTTTACGCTCAGTGAAAATCTGTGTCCTCAATCATTCTGCACCACGAATTGTCACAACAGCAAACAAAAAGCATGTCACAATTAAATTTGCAAGGACAGTCGCCAATGAATTTCGAAGACGCCGGTAAATAATGGCCTTTGTGGAAGCAGAAGTTCAACATTTACATGTTAGCCGCGGGAAGGAACAATGAACCGGACAATGTAAAAATTGCAACTTCTCTTCATCTGATTGGAGAAAAAGGATGTATACAATACGTTGTTTAATAAACCGTTTGACCGTGAACCAGTCCAAGAGGGTGCAGCAGCAGTCGAAATGGAAGAAGTTTTACATCGATTTGAAGGGTTTTGCTTACCGCAGAAAAACACGGTAATGGAAGCATTCAAATTTAATTCCATCGTGCAAAAAGAGTGCCAACCATTTACTGAGTTTGAGTTTGGTCCAAAATCTGAAGAAACGTCCGATCATCAAAAAAAGTGGATTCGAGAAACAATGTCAACGGTGGAAATGCGAACAGTAATCATGTCCAGCATTGAAAGAAGGAGTGAAGTGTTACAAATGCCAGTGTTTGGGTCATTTTGCAAATGTTTGCCGATCAGCTGAGACTCAAACGATCCATGAAGTGGGGGCAAGGGAGAAGACACCAAACGAAGGAACCGCGGGCATGAACTCATCAACTGGGGGCCAACAAGCCAATGTATTGGGTTACCAGACTGGATATTTTGACAAAGGTAATTCAGAGTTTTGTAATTGGTTGTATAGGGATGGTAGTTTAGCAGTTAGTTATGTACCACATATTGATTCTTTTAATAGCATAAATAAACAATGGTGTCACGATCTCACCTTCAATGATGTTAAGGTCAACTTCAAGCTGGACACGGGGGCGGATACAAATTGTATTCCATTATATTCTATTAAAAAAATTAAATTTGATAATTTAATTTGCAATTCCAATACGCAATTGTTCACCTATAATAATGATAAGATTAATACATTCGGTCAAATAACGTTGCCTTGTTTTGATTTGGCTCAAAAGAGTAAACACAACATCTTGTTCGAGGTGGTGGACAGTGACTTGTAGCCGATATTGGGTAGGGCTGCGTGTTCAGGTTTGGGTCTCATCAAGTGTAATGTAGATATTAACTTGATTTCAGCAGATGGCAAAGCAGCAGCTGCTGAGCTGATTAGGGGATTTACGGACGCGTTTGATGGGCTAGGTAAATTGCCTGGAAAGTGCCACATTAATTTGAAGCCTGATTCTGTGCCGGTTTCGAGGTATCGAAAACGAATTCCAGAGAGCCTTCACCTGCGCCTAAAAACAGAGTTGCTTAAGTTGGAGAAGTCAAAAGTCATCTCACTGCCAATCCAACGGATTGGATAAACAATTAGCAAATTGTGGAAAAAGCGAATGGGTCTCTGAGATTGTGCTTGGATCCAAAGCCATTGAATGAATGTATTCGCGGAGAACATTTTTTGATTCTAACAGCGGAATCTATTTTTAGTCGGTTAGCAGGAATGGCTGTATTTACAGTCATGGATCTCAAGAACGGTTTCTGGCATCTGGAGTTGGATGACCAAAGTGCTAACTTGACAACTTTTATGCCTCCATTTGGACGCTATCGATGGAATCGGGTTCCATTTGGACTGAACAATGTGCCGGAATTATTCATGCGGAAAATGGTACAGCTTTTCGGAGACATTCCCGGGGTGGAAATTTATTTTGACGACATTTTCATAGCCGGACGGACAGTGGAGGAGCATAATGCAGTACTGAGAAAGGTATTGCAAGTTGCGCGTAACAACGGGGTCCGATTCAATAAAGAAAAGCTTCAACTGGCATTGGCTGAGGTTCGCTTTATAGGTCAACAAGTATCCGAACCACAAGTCAGGCCAAGTCAGAAATATCTCGACGCCATCACAAGCATGCCACTACCTGAAAACAAGTCAGATGTAGCTCGATTTCTCGGTATGTTGAAATACGTAAGTCAAAATTTGCCGAACTTGTCAATGAGAACGGCAAGACTGAGTAAACTTACACGAGTAGATGTTGAGTGGCAATGGAACGAGGAGCATGAAGCAGAAGTACTTGCCTTAAAAAAAGACCTGACTGAAGGACCCGTATTGAGGATTTTCGATCCAGAACTGCCAATAGTGATTCAAACCGATGCATCAAAAGATGTATTGGGATCAGTCTTATTGCAGAAAGAGCAACTGGTTGCATATACTTCTCGCAGCCTCATAAGCATTGAACAAAAGTGGGCGCAAATAGAGAAAGAATTGCTGGCGGTCACTTTCGCGTTTGAAAAAGTCCACTATTTTGTGTATGAGCGCGAAATAATAGTGCAATCTGATCATCGATCATTAGAAATACTGATGAAAAGAGAGATTGATGATGTCTCCATGCGATTGTTTCTAAGACTACTCAGATATCCTTTCGGCGTAATAAAATATGTGCCGGGGAAAAAGATACCGGTAGCTGATTGCTTGTCAAGTGCACTTGTTAAGAGAGCGGAAGAAGACGATGATGAATTACAAGCAGTCATACATGCAGTCCGAAAACGGGTGTGTATGTCGGATCAGAATCAGGCCGCCTACGCACAGGCAACACAGAGAGATGGCGTTTTGATGTCAATTGTCAGGTATTTGCAAAATGGCTGGCCGGAATTCAAAAAGTTGAATGGCGACGCTAAGCAATATCATAAGATGAAAAATGAGCTGAAGTTTGAAGAAGGTTTGCTGTTTTTCGGAGACAAATTGGTCATACCTCAATCGCTCAGAAAAGAAATCTTGTTAATGATTCACGAGCTGCATTTAGGTATTCAGAAATCACTGCTGAAAGCGCGTCAACTATTCTACTGGCCGAAAATGGCGGGAGATGTAGAACTGGTAGTTAAAAAGTGTCTTATTTGTGAAAAATATACTCGAACTAACTCAAGAGAGCCAATTACACAGCACGAGATTCCAGAATATCTATGGCAGGCGCTTGGAATTGACATATTTGAGTTGGGAGGCAAGGACTACCTGACAATAATGGATGCTTACTCGAACTGGCTGGTGGCTGACAAATTGAAGGACAAATCAATGACAACAGTTATCAAATTCTTGGAGAGTGTCTTTGTCAGATATGGTTATCCCTCTGAAATCCGATCTGACAATAGTCCATTTAACTGTCGACAATTTCATCAATTCGCAGAAAACACCAACATCATCACACTGACAGTCTCGAGCCCAGGTGATCCGCAGAGTAATGGACTCGCTGAAAAGGCGTCGCAATCGCGAAGAATCTGCTTAATAGGTGCGTAGATGAAGGTCGCCCACTTGAGTTTGACAGTCGCTTGCTGGAATAGGCAAGAGTACGATAACTTTGGCGCCAAAAATTGATAACGGGTTTTTGTAGAGGGGTCATAAACAAGCATTTTTTACTATGGGAGGGAGGGTCTATCTCGCCCCGTTTAGGAGGTAGGGGGAATTTAAGAAAAAGTGACTTAAAATGAAAAAAGAAATATTAAAAAACAACTGCAACACTTACAATGAAGTACTATACCGGTTTTAAAAGTCAGAAACCTATTCTTTAATTCTAAATTTAAAACAAATTATTTGTGTCAATAGTTTTTGAAAAATTCGCATGCAGACTCAAAATTTTGATAAAAAAAATTAAAAAAGTTTAGACCAATTTTTTTCAAAATTGTGAAATGAAGTACTAAATTGGTCAATATTTATATCAATTCTGAATCGAACACAAAAAACCAAATGGTTTTATGTCTTCTAGTTTTTGAGAAAATTGAAAATTACTATTTTTGTTTTGTTTCTTTGACGGTGCCGTAAATTTCAAAATTCGGCTTTATTTAACATTATGAAGGCGAAATAAGGCCAACTTTTGAAATACGGCCTTATTTCACTTCCATAAAGTGAAATAAAGCCGAACATTGTTTGTGAAATAAGGCCGAAGCAAATGTTTCCCCTTTGATAAAGCAACATTAGGCCAATTGGGTTTATGTGACTTTTGTATATGCATGAACAGTGCAAGATGTATGGGGGGGGCATGTTGCCCCCCTGCAACCCCCTGCTTGGAGTCACTGTTGGATTTGGGGTAGGTGCTAGGTTGGTATATGCAAAGTTACATGGATATAAAGAAACTGTGCATACAGCCAACCTCGCACCTACCCCCCTTAATATTGCACTGTTTATAGGTATGTATATATGTAAGTCACATAAAACCAAATTGGTGTAATGTCACTTTAAATGGGACGCCCGAAAACTTTTACTATGAGGAGTTTGAGAAAATAATAGTTGGAAATGCGTGTATAAATTCAAAGCGTAATAAGGCCGACTCGGCTTTATTTCACTTTGTCAAAGTAAAATAGGACCGAACGTTGAAATTTGGCTTTATTTCGCTTGGCCCGCTATGCGGGATTAAGGGATTTAAACTCTATTTTCGCATGCGGTAGGACCCGCTTACGCAACTTCGTTGCTCCGCTCTGGGTAGGTGCTTTTCTTCAGACAGGCGCTTATGTCATCAATACTCTTCATCTACAGTACCATTGTATATAAATCTAATAGTAGTATCACTTGAGGATATCGACACTAGCGCCTCTAACAGCAAGGCAACTTTTTTCTCATTCGCTCCCAACTATCCATTTGCTCTTACAGTCGCAGATATCAAGTAAGAAGAGAAGAAAGAGAACAAAGAGAAAAAAAAGAGAACCAAACAAACACACAAAAAAAGGTGGAAAGCGAAAATACAGAAAAAAATAGATGATCGTTATGTGTCCTGTGAAGTTTCTGCCGAGGTGGACTGCGTTCAACTTTGTTTGTAGATACACATATGTACATATATACTTATATAGGTATGCTTTTCATTATCATGATTCTGGCGGTTAAGGGTTGGTCACCACCATTGCATAACAAATCAGACAGATAAATTTGTTTGACTGGCAAATAGGTGTAAGAAAGATCATTTCTTCTTTCCCATTCTTACATATGTATGTATGTGCAGCTTTAACCTGTAATCTGTCTCCGTGTCAGACTTTGGGTGGATTTAAACTCCTCAAGAGCATAACAGGTGCGCCTTCAATATTTGTCTGTGTGAAGGAATACCTGGGGCTAATGTACCACTTCTTCCATATCTGTATAGAGTTGTTGCGTAATGTGTGTCCTGAAGTTTTCTGCCATATGATGTGTATACGTACTGTGCGCAGCTTTGACTTACTCTGGACATACATATGTATATGTATGTATGGATGTACATTTATAATTTTCCTTTTCTTGGTTTTGGGGATTAAGGATTGGTCACAGCATTGTCTAACATAAAATCAAAAAATAATTTGCCAGAAGAGAAACAAAACATACAGAAAAGCTACAATCCGTCTGGAACGGATCGTATGATACCCTATCCTCCTCTCTATAAAGTGGGCGTGGCCAAATTGCATTTTATACTCAAATATAGCTATAATGTCGAACATTTGAGGATGTTACATGTAAAATTTTATCAAAATAGGTTTTTTGATGATAACGCCCCCAAAAAGTGGGCGTGGCCAAAACTCTTCTATGGGTGAATTGTAGGGAATCTAAATACCCAAATATTTGGTCTTAACAAAATTTTTCGGTTTCATATAATTTAGTGAAGTTATAAAAAAGTAGGCGTGGCAGTGGGCGGATGTAAAAAAATTTTACACTAGTATTGTATCTTTTTCTCGGAAGCCCAGATATGAAATTTCAGCGTCCTAGTTAAAAATTTAAGGCCCAAAAATCGGTTTTGTGATGAAAACGCCCCCAAAAAGTGGGCGTGGCCAAAACTTTTGTATGGGTGGATTGTAGGGAATCTGAATGCCTAAATATTTGGTCTTAACAAAATTTTTCGGTTTCATATAATTTAGTGAAGTTATGAAAAAGTGGGCGTGGCAGTGGGCGAATTTAAAAAATTTTTACACTTGTACTGTATCTTTTTCTCAGAAGCCCAGGTATGAAATTTCATCGTCCTAGCTCAAAATTTAAGGCCCAAAAAGCGGTGACATACGGACGGACGGACGGACGGACGGACGGTCATCGCTCAATCGATTTCGCTATTGATGCTGATCACGAATATATATACTTTATATGGTCTATCTCGATTATTTCTCTATGTTACAAACTATGTGTCAAACTTAATATACCCTTAGGATAGGGTATAAAAACATATAGCATTGCTTGACTGGCAATTACCAAATTGTACGTTGTAAGAAAGTTAATTTTTAATTCAATATTCAGAGCAGTGAATATACATACATACACATACATACATATGTAGGTACATTATATACATATGTATATGTTCCTTTTAAATTTTATATGTAAATAAATAAGCAAAGGTTTTATAAGTGTGGCTACACGATGTTCATACACAGATTGCAATAACGTTAAGAAATCGTTTTCTTTGTCATTTTTTCACATTCCGAATGACCAGCGAAGAGAAATTTGGTTAAAGCATTCTCAGAAAACAACTTTAAAAAAAAATGCCTTTTTTTGCAAAAAACATTTTTACTTGAAAGATGTAATAATAAAGGCAACTCGAAAATGCCTTACTAAAAATGCAGTTCCCAAATTATGCATAACGGTGTGCAAATGCAGTGACGTTGTAATTGACGATACGTCCTTTAGAATTATGAATTCGGGGGCAAGCACAGTTGGAAAGAAAAGAACTATTTTTGAAGTTTCAACTGCAGTTAAAGATTCGCTTCCATTAACAGTAAATAAAAGTATAGTTTATGAAATTGTTATATCTATGTACATATATATATGCATACATACGTATGTACTAAATGTATATTATATCCCTTTGAATGCATGTGCAATAATAGAATTTATAAAGTTGTGATAGAGGAATAGGCCTACTGGGGACACTTCAAAAAAAAAAAAACGCATCTAGTATTTTACTCCACTGGGTGATGTGTAAAGAATACAAGAATATATGTGCGTACATACATACATATGTAAATACTTATGTACATATAGAACTACATTTCTAGGTATAAATAGTCACATATGTATAACTATATGTAGTTAGGGACAATAAAAAAATAATTAAGCATAATCCGTATTGGTAACCGTTTTAGTCCATTACTCCAAAAAGGAAAAAAAAAGGTTGTTTTCATCAATTTGTCCTTTCAATCCAATGTTTGTAATTAAATACAATAAATCCGTTGTTGTGGTACAAAACATTAGAATACGTATTAAATATTTACATGTATTAATACATACGCATTCATATGTATTAACAAGAAGAAAAGCATTTGCATTAACATTGAAATCTACAATATTGCAACGTCGCTAATTCCCGCATAGAAATAATAAAATGTGGCAACGTTTGAGTGTGTGTGCAATTGTGTATATTGCAGAAAAATAACTTCATTCATAATTAAGGTAAACACCAAAAAATACAAAAACAAAACACGAAAGGAAAACATAATCCTCCCGTCTCGTCCATCACGATGGTATTAAACCACAAGAACATGTACATATTTGGATGTATGTACATGATCAAGAAGAGAGTCAGTTTTTTTTATATTCCTTGCCGTTTTTCCTTTTGTTCTCTCGTTTATCCATTTGTTCGCTCAAAACTCTCTTTCTGTGTGTAAGAGAAACCACTTTGCTTTGCGCCCTCTGTCTAACAAGGTAACTAAGAAAAAATTTCGTCAAGTGATAATACTATTAGATTTATATACAATGACAGTACTCATTCCAAAATTACAAAGTTCACATTAATGACAAATTTTTGCTGATTATAGAAAATTTACATGTTCGAATGTTGCAGCAAATTATTTACTTTGCTTAATATGTATGTTTGTACTTATGCAATATGTAATGCACTAGATAATGATGCAAAAATATAACCGAACAAACGTTTGACTTTTGTACCATTGTTTTTTTGTTTTCATACACATGTAATAAAGCGTGTAGTTATTGATATTCACAAACTGACTGACTGGGACGCGGAATTCAATGCAAGTCTACCTCCTCGTGGTACATTCTGGGTAACGCTATATGATTTGCTGTACTTTACTTACAAAGATGAACCTATCATCAACATTAATCCTCAAAGTGATATCACCGTAAACACCAAAAAACTAAAATCTCATGAAAAAGGAGTTTTAGTAATTTTCAATTTTCTCAAAAACCATTCGATTTTTTGTGTTCGATTCAGAATTGCAATAAGCATTGACCACAAAAGCTGATTCAGCAGTTCATTTCACAATTTTGAAAAAATTGGTTTAAATTGTTTTTTATTTTTTTTTTTTTTTTAAATTTTGAGTTTGCATGCGAATTTTTCAAAAACTATTGACATAAATAAAAAAAACCGTTATCAATTTTTGGCGCCAAAGATATCGTACTCTCCCCCTGTAATATAATGTCTCCCCATTGGCTTCCATGTCGATGTCGCCAGCCCAACTGTTTTTGGGATTAGAATCAAAACAAAGGCACCAATTAGTAGCAAACTTTTAATACGCGAACAGTTCCCGGAAGCTATATATTATCAAAAATAAGTTCATTCAAAAACGTGAACAGCAAAAGCTGTATTACGATCGTCAGCGTGTCCCAGCTTGGGATTGATCAAAAAGTTATTTTTAAAAGAAATACAAAGTGGTATTATGGTGGAATTATTGGTCAACTCAATTACCACTCATTTTTAGTGTTGGATATATCAACAGGTCAGATCTTCAGACGCAACCGTCTTTATTTAGCGGTCACTTTAAATAGCAAACTCGAATTTCTAGATGATTCCCAAAGTGTCGGAAATGGTCATGCTGTCTCGGATGTCAAAGGTGGTAGTGAAGCCCCAGCAGTAAACCATCATGACGTAAAATCAACCGAGGAATCTGGCTGTGATACTGAGGACAATGGGGACAGCATTGCCACGGATGAATCAAATTTGAATTCAAAATCAGGCGCTGATGATCAGACTGTTGGAGCTCAGCACCGCCATAGCTCACGCGCTTCTCGCCCGCCCGTTCGCTATGGTAACTAGGCATATTATAATTAAATAGTTCTAGCTTCTAGAGCTAAAAATTTGGGAAGTTTTTTATTTTAATAGATCATAGATCTTAAGTTTTTGATACTGTCCGTATCAAAGCATTGTACGAAGTCATCTACGAAGTGGTTATTTTTGAAGGCATCCACGGCTTCCGGAAACCTTGCTCGGAATTCATCCGCGTTTCGATTTTTGACGAATTGTGCTGTGCAGTGGCTCCAAAAGTCTTCGCAATCATCGTAATCATCGCGTACTCCTCAAGAAATTCTTTTGGATCTGCCCTCCACACGAATCGCTGTGCCATCTGGTCTTCTTTTCAAATCTTGACTTTGTGCAACATTTCGACTAGGGCGAGGAATCTGGGCGAAGAATGTACGATGACAACGTGAAGTTGTGGTATCTTCGTTGCCGTGGACAACCCATCGGAGTTCTGCAGCCTCACGTTCGGACTCACGTTCGACTCTTACGCACTTACTATGAACGCGTAGCACGTAATTTCCTTTCCCTTTCCATACAGCCGCACGGGTAGAATTTTGAATAGTAGCTTCGTATTCACGAGCTGTAGAATCTTGCTAGAGAACACTTGTTGTCTCTGCTGTCTTGGGCCTTGTCGACCCATCGTCTCACTCGGCCGTGCAACCTTTCCGTACATCCCGCTAGATCGCACTGGCGGCGTTGTTTACAGCCATCAGTTTGGTGACCCCCTAAAATTAAACAGGTAAAACTAATTTTATTCTGGCCAGCGCAACGCGTTGGCAGCACAAAATTCCGTGCGACCCGTCGTACAACTGGTTCTTTTCCTGCTGACGTTGTTCGCGAGAAAGAATTGCGTTTGTTTCCCATATTTACTATCGCCTGTTGTGTTTCGCCCAAGTCTGTGCATACCAAGTTCACCATGCTCGTCAATTAATGTAACCACTTGCTAAACTGCTCTATCTCTAAACTCTAATCTTCTTTGCACAGACAGTTTTAGCAGCAGCTCCTCCATGAGCATAGAATTTGCTAAATGATGCTCACATTTCGCAGTTTTGTGGAACGAAATCAGGTTTTGCACCATCGTCGCAAACGGCACTAGCTGTCCTACGCGGTGGTCTAGTATCGGCGGCATGCTTCGCAACTTCGCGATTTGGCTTTTCACTAGTTGTTCCGACCTTCCAAACTGCCTTTGAAGTGTATCAATTATCTGCGAAACATTACTACTACACTACCACTCAAGGACCTGACAGCACACCAAAGAATGAAGTGAGGAACGAGACTAATCCACCAGCCCATAAGAGATGCGATTGATAGCATCAAAGCGCTCTACGAGCTGTCTGCAATTGAGATGTATGACGACAGAGCAAAGGAGGTTATCAGGAAGAACAATGCTTCCCAGACATCGCCTTGGCTGAAGGCGGCGCAGGACGCGAAAAGGAAACCGGATCCAATGGTCGAAACCTCAAGCTCGAAACGGCAGCAGAAGCCATTAACGAATGAAGGACAAAAAGCACTGTGAGGAAAACCAATAAAGAAGAATCCCGACAAAGTCCCAAAACAAAACGAAAACTGGTCAAAAGCAGAGAGAGCCACGAAGAAAGTGGATAAATAAAAGCCTCTGCAAAAGTAAAGCAGATCGCACGGGAATATGCCTAAGATGCGGATGCAAGGGACACACTGCCAAAAATTGCTCTGCGAAGCCAAAATGTGCAATATGCGACCCGGAATGTAAGGGAGGAAACAATCACGCGACTGGTAGTTTCAGGTGCGCCGCATACAAAAACGCGATGCGAGAACTGGTAAAGACATAATGAAGTGCATCCAGATAAATCTTAACCATTGTAAAAAGGTTAAGGGTAGGAGTCGGTGATTGGGCCCTATTGGTGGGATTATTATAAAGGCTATCCCAAGCCGATAGTAAATTTGGCTAAAGGAGCCGAAATGAAAGTAAAGATTGAATTGAACTTCTTCCGAAGCGTGTTCAAAATTGACTTCAATGTTTTCCAATATTCTTACCCTATTTATACAAATTTTCTTACATGCTTAGTTATGCCTAACTTACAGTACATATAAATTCACACATTCTATTATGCTGATTGAGCATGTAGAGTTCATGCTCTTTGCCCGGCGGGTGGTTTTTTGTTACTCTACTATGAATGAACTGAAACTGCATACTTTGTTTTGATGAATGAAAAATGCTGTATGTGTTACTATGTCACAGTACTGTGGCACTACATCCTCACTCTTTGGGGAAAAAAAAAATTTTTTTTTTATATATGTATCTACATATGTACATATGTACATACATAAAAAATTGTGTTACTATGTCACAGTAGTGTCGCACTACATCCTCACTCTTTGGGGGAAAAAAAAAAGTTTTTATATAGGTATCTACATACAGTCAGTTACGAAAGTCTACATACAGCGCTGAAAAGTGCTAAATTTGAATTGATAGACAAAATTTCAATTTTGTTTTTTATTAGATAACATTATTATTGTTTAAAAACATGATTCAAAACAAAAACAAATCATATTCTCACAATAATTCAACGAAAACAAGAAAAAGACAAAAATTCAATTCAAATTTAGCACTTTTCAGCGCTGTATGTAGACTTTCGTGACTGACATAAATTTTTATTTTTTTTTTTAATATTTTTGTTTACGAGTTTATTCGTAATTTTGTTGTTGTTGTATACTTACTTTATTTCATCATTTATTCTAATCTTTGTGTTTACACATTTTAACTCTATGACTTCATAGGGTCCTTTGAATGGTGCGTCTAATTTTTTTTCCTACTTTTAAATATAGTAAATCTCCTATGTTAATTTTCTTATCTACTAATTCCTTTCGTTCTAACTTAGCTATTTCTAGTAATTTCTGAGCAATTTTCCTTGCTTTTCGTAATCTAAACTTTAATTCTAAACTATAATCTTCTATATTATATACTGGGTTTGATAGTTTATTAATTAAATCTTCAGGCAGTTTTACTATTTTACCGTAAATTAATTCAAAGGGTGATATGCCTATACTAGAATGTGGTGTTGTATTATAACTAAATACAAAATATGGTATCCATTCACTCCAATTATTTTCTTTTGTAAAAGCTAGAAGATATTCGTTAAGTACTCTATGGTTTCGTTGGTTTCGTGGTGATAGGGTGTTGACGTTACGTGATTTATCCCAAATGACACATAAACATTTCTCATTATTTCATTAAGGAATTCTGTTCCCATGTCTGTTTTTAGAGTTTTAAAGTTTCCATGTCTAAGTATGAAATTTGTCATCCACTATTTTCTTATTTAACTGACGGAAATCTACTACTAGTCGCCATTTGTTTTCACCTTTAACACTTTTTTTGGTACCACTAGTAATAGTGAATTAAATGGGCTTGCTGATGGTTCTATAATGTCTTCTTTGATAACCTTGTCTACTTGTGTGTCTATTTTTTTCTTTCTTTCTGTCTCTCTACATATCTCTAGAACTGATTCTTTTGCTTTTTTATCCAAGATATTTACATTTAATTCTTTTAGTAATTTAGCGTATTGATCTCAATATGATAGTTGTTCAAAGGTATTATTTTAGGTTGAAATTATTTTATAACAACATAATATTCTAATGTATTCATAAATGCTATGTGCACTAAGCCTTTCGCAGGTATGATACCATTTGCTATGAATATTCCTGGTTAAATTTCTTGACTCAGAATAACGCTGTCGTTATTTAGTTTTATATTTGTTAGTTGTAGGGATCCATCCCGGATGTTGGACACCTTGTCGTGGTGGGGTGGCTTAAATAGAGGTAGCACTACCAGGTAGCTACCATTACTTTGGCAGAGCTGAATGTGAATCGAAAACTAAGATCCAACAACCCTTAACACCAAGGTTGTAAGTCGCCACGCCGAGGGAGCTGTGTTTAAGTAGTGATACTACTGGAATACGGGGTTCAGGGGTAATTGAACCGTTAGTAGTAACTCCTCAGGGGCAGCTCAATCCTCTGTTGTATAGTAGTTGAGTAGGGTAGGTAATGGGGATCTCTGCCTACCTAGTCTGTGATTTCTCCCCGACTCGTGGGAACATTATGTACCCAGTTTTCAAAAATTATAAAAAAGAGATCGAGTCATCAGAGGGCCAGGCGGAAGGCTCCGAAGAGGTCGAGAAAGTGCCGTGAAGACAATGGAGTCCGGAGGGAAACCAAAGGATTCAGTTGAACAATCGTCGATGTCGATGAACAATGCGGTGCTGCAAGACGCCAAGAGGTTCAACTGATACCGAGACCTTCCGTTCAGCTAAAGCCAGGGTGGTGGAGGCGGAAAGCGGAGAAGGTGATGGACAGCCTGTGTCCGGGCATGTTAATCAATCAAGTACACGTGAAAGTAGAAAGGCTGATGGACAAACCAGGAAACAGAAGGTCAGTCAACCTGAACCGCACCCAAAAAAATTTAGGGTGATTCAATTGAATCTTCACCACAGCAAAGCCTTCATATTGCCTTGCTGCAGGAGCCTTGGATCTTCAAAGGAAGGATTAGAGGTCTACCTGAAAGTATTGTCACTTTGCACTATGTGCAATCTGGCGAAAAAGTTAGATCTTGTGTACTGGTGAGGCACGGAGTTAAAGCGGTGATGTTGCCGCAACTATGTGCCCCTGACCTTGTTGCGTAGGAACAGGTGCAGACAGTTTTGTCATTGCATCTGCAAACCTGCCATATGACTCCCCAGAGCCTCCCCCAACAAAAGAGGTAGAGACTCTAGTGAATGTCTGCAGGGATAGAAGTGAAGATCTAACGATTGGTTGCGATGCTAATGCACACTGTACAGTGTGGAGAAGCACTAACGATAACTGCAGAGGAGAAGCTTTATTCGAGTTTGTAGTGTGCAAAGAGCTAACTATTCTCAACAGAGGAACAGAACCGACCGTTGTGGATGCGAGACGAAGGGAAGTTATTGACGTGATTTTGTGCAGTAATAGAATGCTTGATAGAATATCAAATTGGAAGGCAATGGATCAGACAATGATGTCGGACCACAGAGCCATCTCATTTGATGTTCGATACGGATCTAAAAGAAAGAAAGATCGAAAATATATCAGGATTGCCAGGAACACGGACATAGTGAAATACCAGGAAGTGTTACGGGAGAAACTGAATGGGAGAGTACTCAAAATACCGAAAACCACGTGGGATGTGGAGTCACAGCTGAAGCACTTACAGTCAGCTATTGAAAATGAATGCCAAGAGGCGAGTACACCTACTTTGGTAGATGAAAAGGACTCCACGCCTTGGTTGTGTAGGGAACTTGAAAATCTAAAGAAGGAGGTGAGAAAAGCCTTTAATCATGCCATGAAAAGGGATGATCCTGAATCATGGGATGAGTATAAGGCAAAGAAGAAAGAGCTAAAAGCAGCTCTCCAACGACGTAAAAGGGAGTCGTGGAGGGAATTTTGCTCGAATATGAGAAGCACAGCTGAGGTCAAGAGACTTCAGAAAATTGTCTCGAGGGATCTATTTCCAAAGTCGGACTCATTCGCGACAGAACGGGGCAGATTGTTGAGACACTGGATCGTACATATGAGGCCCTCATGGAGATACACTTTCCGGGAAGTCCGAAGTCAGATCAGCCCTGGGCTCTGAGGAAACAAGGAGCAAACAGGATGGATAGGACTGAAGCGGAACGGATAGTAACTCCAGAAGCGGTTAATGGGGCAATAAAAACATTTTCTCCTTAGAAGACCGCGGGACCAGATGGTATATTCCCAGCTTTAATTCAGTGGGGTGCAGATCTCATTGTACCAAGGCCTAGGGGTATATACGTTACATGCGTAGCGATAGGCTACATACCGGTAACATGGAGAGAAACAAATGTGGTGTTTGTTCCAAAACAGGGGAAAAAGGACTACACCCAAGCGAAGTCCTTAAGGCTGGTCAGCCTAACATCATTTCTGTTGAAAACAATAGAAAGAATTGTGGTGGACCATATGGAGAGCACGGCGCTGAAAGGGTGTCCTTTGAGTAGTAGAGAACATGCATACAGAGCTGGCAGGTCTACGGAAACAGCGCTACACCAGGTGGTACGCGTTGCGGAAGAGGAGATGAATACCGGAGGCATCGCAATAACCATAATAATGGACATTGAAGGTACCTTCGATAAGATATGCTTCGAAAGTCTGAGAGTAGCCTTAGAAGAATGTAGGGGTAACCCATTGGTGGTGAGATGGGTGGACAATATGCTGAAAAATAGGGCGATAATTATTCAGACGGGAACTTCAAGACTTAGAGGAAGGGTTAGCAGAGGTTGCCCGCAAGGAGGAGTTTTGTCACCTACTCTGTGGAATATAACTGTGGACTCTCTCCTGAAAAGACTTGAAGAGATTGGCATCCACACTGTAGAATATGCCGACGATATAGCAATAATGGCAAGAGGTAAATTCATGAACATCGCAGCAGATACAATGAGAAATTCTCTCCGAGTGGTACAGCGGTGGTGTCAGGAACAATGGCTCTTCATTAATGCGGAAAAGACAGATCTGATCATCTTCACAAGGAAGAGGAGAGATCTGGAATTTCAGCTCTTGGAACTTTTCGGATCGGAGCTGCATGTGACCAGGAAGGTTAAGTATCTGGGTGTATACCTAGATGCTGGACTAACTTGGAACTTCCATCTGGAAGAGAAGATTAGAAAGGCGAAAAGGGTGCTTCATCAGAGCAAACGAGTATGTGGAATAAGGTGGGGAATCTCGCCGAGGTCAGCATACTGGATGTACACGATGATAGCTAGACCGATTATCACATATGCGTCAGTTGTTTGGTGGCAGAAAGCCACCCAGAAAATATTAAGGAAGCAATTAGATAGGGTCCAACGTCTGGCATATTTAGGGATCGTGGGTGCAATACGGACGACACCAACATGCGCAATGGAAGTGCTCCTAGGTATTCTGCCGCTGGACGTATTTATTAAGAAAGTGGCGGCCTCGACGGCACTTTGTCTGCACCGGGATGCCAACTGGCACTGGCGCGGTACTATCTATGGTCATAGGAAAATCCTGGATCTCGTGAAAAACGAGATATTAGAGAGTTGAATATGCCCATGGATGAAATAAAGAGAGTGTGTGTTACTGAAAAGTATCACAAAACTCTCATTGGAGATGGAACACTCCCGGAAAAGAAGATTGGTGATATAACCATCTTTACGGATGGGTCGATGATGGATGGCAGAGCGGGGGCAGGTATCTCCTCAGAAGATCTGGAACTAGTCTGTCATATTAGTCTGGGGAAATATACCTCAGTTCATCAAGCCGAGATGATTGCTCTGTTGCATGCGTTGGATCACCTGAAAGAGGGTCAGGTCGAGGGTAGAAACATGGACCAGACAGATATCAATACATCGCTGGCATTGGAATGTGCTCATAAGCTTAATGAGTGCTCATCTCGAAATGAGATGGCGCTGCTCTGGGTGAGAGGGGAATGAAAAGGCGGACTCTCTGGCTAAGCAAGGGTCAACCTCGGAGCTCTGGTCCGAAACCATTCGCTGAAATTAGCAGAGGAATGATAGAACACCTGATTAGCAACTGGGCTGCTGGGGTTGAACACCAGAGAAAGTGGTCAACCGTGAAAGGTTACAGGCAAGCGAAAATGGCTATTAAAATGCCGATTGGCACCACTTACAAAGAGGTTCTAAGCTTAGGGCGAAGAACACTGAAATGGGTGGTAGCGTTATCTACAGGTCATGGGAATTTCGGGTATCACCTTAAGAAGATGGGTCTTCTAGAGGACGACACCTGTGAACTATACCTGGAGGAAGTCGGGACGGCAGCACATATATTGTGTCAATGTCCGGCGTTAGCTAGCAGAAGAAGGGAGGTCCTGGGGAGCCACTGGGTAGAAATTCAGAGGATGAACCAGAGTTCTGTTAAACAGATGCTAGCGTTGCCACGAGGAATCAAAGCCAGAGAGGAACTGTGGAAAAATCCAGAGAGACTCTCCGGCTAAGATGGATCGTGGAAGAGAGACGAAAAGGGACGGAATACTGTGGTCTGGTTCGTAATCTCTCGAACAATATATATATATAGTTGTAGGGTTTGTGTTCTTGCTGGTAAATTTATGGTAGGTAATTTTATTGGGTAACTTCATTACCATTGGTATATTGTATTCATTGTTGTTTGCAATAATTGATATTGTGAAATTCTCATAAACTATTCTGCTATAAGTTTGTATTAAAAAATCTCTGCCTAGTATACCATCTGTTACAATTGGAAAGTCATCTGTTTCTATTTGAAAATTTTGTTTTACATATCCGTTTTCAATTCTCATGTGCGCCGTTATTTCACCTAATGAATGTATTTCTGAATCTGTTACTCCTGTAATTCTAATGCTATTTGTGGTATCTAATTCTTTATTTGGTCTTAAACTTCCTCTTTTTAAAATTGAAATGTTCGCACCTGTGTCTATTAAGAATTTTTAGTTACCTGTAGTTATGTTTGTTTCTATCTCTATGTAATTTGTTAAAAGTTGATTCAGATTTAGGATTGACTTTGTTGACTGTTACTCAAATTGGTATTTTTAGTCTCTCAGGCTTTCGGAGACTCCCAACTCGTTTCCCGAGCTCTCAATTAAATTAAAACGTCTGTTATTTGGAGTTCTTGAATTGGAGCTGAATCTGGCATTATTATTGTTCCTATTGTTATTATCAGGTCTGCTATTATTCTTGTTTCTATTGTTAGTGTTATTATTATTGTATCTGTTGAAACTATTGTTGTTATAACGTCGGTTGTTGAAATTTTTACTAAAATTGTTTCTACATGTTTGATTTCCTTGGAAATTATTATTGCTTCGCTTAAATCGATTTGTATGATAGTAATTTACCTGTACAATTTCACCCGAGCTGTCTAGTTCTGAAGCTAATTGGATTGCCTCACTAAGGGTATTTGGCCTAGCCTCGAAGATAGTTGATTTTGTTGCCTGATTTAAGCCAGTCTTGAATGCGTTTAGTTCTAGCTGGTCATTAAGTTTTGTTATTATTACTCTTCCTTATTCGCCTTGTTCTGCTATTTGCAAGGTAGTTAGCTCAGCGACTATTGACTCAATTTTTGCTGCATAGTTTGTTGTGTTCTTATTCCCTGATTAATTTTTCCTAATTCTTGTTGTAATTGTAAAGCATTTTTGTTGTATCTAAATAATTTTCTAAATGTGTCTTTCAATTCTTTCAAGTTTGTGGGTAATGACACTGTGTTTAGTTTATTCCTGACCTTATCTGAGAGTCTTGTTTCTAATATAAATTTAAATAATTTACCTTTCTCAGTGTCGTCCTTTAGTGTGTCATGCACGAATTGCACCATATTCAAAAAGTTTAGTTTAGTTTAGTTTGTCAAATTCACCGTTATACTCCGGAATTATTTTTAAAGTAGTTATTATATCAAACGTCGCCATTGTTTCGAATTCCCTCTCTTCTATAGATAAACCTGCAATTATTAATTTTGCTCTCTTTGACTTTAGTATCTCTCTATTTTCTTTGACCTGTCTATAAAATGTATCTATTATAATACCATCTTATCAAGAAATTGTTACTATACATACATATATCATATTTGGAGATTTCTTTAGATTAATTAGTGTTTGCTTAGTGTTCACGTGTAAACTTACAATACTATATTATCGACGTGTTCTAACAGCTTTAAAAGTTTCATGTAAGAGGTCGCCTTAGTAGATCACTGTTAGAGTATTTTCTAAGTACCTACATAGTTCCTTTTCCCAAAAAGTAATAACTTCCTTCTTGTACCAACCCTCCACGAGGTAAGACCTGTCTAGCTATACATTAAGCAATAAAGTACAGAATTGTAAGATCCGACTTTTTTTCATTTTTTTTCCTATGGAAACTCCTTCACGAGGACCCCTTCAAACCAGCGACCTGGGTACAAACTCCAGGACCCTAACTTTTGGTCCAATCGAGCCAGATAATTATCCACATTATCAACTCAATAAGTGAATTGAATTTAACTTAGTAAGATTCCTACATCTTACACGGATTCAATACACGATCGCTAGATCCCGATCATCCATCAATAAAATTCATCAATAAAAAATCCACGATCATCTATCCGATCATCAATCAATTTCACCAAACAACACTGCAAGATTCCAGCATATCGCAGAGCACTCCGTTATCATCAAAACGATCTTCGATCAACGCATCTCTAGATTCCTGCATCTTTCTCCACCGAAATCCTACTTCACGGACATACAAGTACTATCACACATAGACGTACAGCATTCCCTTTAATTAATCGCCAACACCCGCTCACCTATCTAATCATCGATTCTCACGATCATCTCATTATCAGTATCATCAAAAGAAAAAACAACGCACTGAAAATTCATACATAGATACATTCGCCACACAGTCATTAGTCATCGGTTATCACCCACCACGTGCTAAGGAAGAGAATCGGAGCAGTAACTTAACAGCGACAAGTGTCTAAAAGGATCGGAAATGCTTTCCGATCAATGCAATAGTTTATTTTTGTAGAAAAGTAGAATATTCCGCGTGTGAAATACGTAAGATAAAATCTGTAAATATTTCATGTATCATATTCCAGCGAAGTAGAACAATAGTCGCAATTATAAAACATATAAAACGAAAATCAAGTTTGTGTGAATCGCGTATCGCGCTCTTTGATTAGGGTGAGTTTGTTTCTATACTGTTATTTTCTTTCCCATAAGTATTCCCATACCTGACTCTTGAAAATGATCGGGTTAGACGATTTTGTTTTGTCCACTGACCTATTGACTGAATTCCAAAATAACTTTCAAGATTTCCCAGTGGCTGATCAAACCCCAGTCACATTGGAAGCCTCCAAAACTGAGTTAAAGGAATTGTGGGGTGAAATAAAGAAATCATATGTGTTTTGCTTCAAATCTAATGATTCGGTATCTGAAGAAGATGTAGAGGCCATTAAAGTCAAATATCGGTCGTCGTCAGCCACATACATTACGTGTTTAAGTGAGATTATCGATTTAATTCGAAAGCTTGAACTGATTAAATTGGACTCCGGTACGGTACCCTAAACAAAATTCAATCAGATTCTTGCATAAAAGTACCTCCTTGCGACACCGAAATATTTTATAGCGATTATCTCACTTGGCCGTCATTTAGGGATTTATTTACAGCCATAAGTTATGCGCAGTGCAAAAACTATTTCATCTGCGTGCTAAGACCAAAGGTGAAGCATAGTGTATTGCATGTAAATTTCCTCTTACCGCTGATAATTTTGACGTCGCTTGGAAAGCCTTGTCTAACCAATATGAAATTAAAAGAGTCCTAGTAAACATTCAATTGAAAACTCTTTTTAATTTAGCCGTGATAAGTGTCGCATGTGGGAAGAATATCAAAAAACTTCAAAGTGATATCAATGATTGTCTTTCAATCTTAAAATCGTACGACGTGACGACTCAGTCATGGGATCCAATCCTAGTGTTTTTGTGTTCGACTCGTCTTCCGGAAAAATTGCTCTCGTTATGGGAACAAGCACTCAAAAAACCGCGTGACCTTACCGCATGGTCAGAAATGGACTCATTTTTAACAAACCAGGGGCCTTATTTTGTATTCCGTTTCTATAGCGAATGTATTCGAATTTCGGAAATTCGCATTTTGTACTTCTATAGAAAACGCCACAATCCGAATGCGGAAAGGAAAAGTGATACCAACTCATTTTCGGAAATTTGGCATTTTGTATTCTGAAAGTGATTGTCAAAGTCATCTATTCTTACGGATATGAATTCGAAAGGTTTCGTGTTATCGGATCTGTGTTCCTAAGAAGTAATTTTAATTTTATTGATAAAAACACATATTATGTTGTGATTGATGAATATAAAGGGAGAAGGCCAAAAGTTCACACACCAAATTTGTGCAATTCGAAGTTTTGGTTGTGTTTATGGAAGCTAAGAGTTTTATGAATGCCTAATAATGCAGCTTGATTTGTCTGATATTCGGAAGATGATTTTCTGTTGCTTCCAACGTGTGCAAGGCAATAATTCAAATGGCTGACCTCTCATGCATCAGTTGGAATTATCCCAAAGTTTTCCTCCTTTCGATGTTTTTCACTCATCCTTTGTTATCTTTGAACCATATAACAACGCACTGGTTCCCTGTGCGTTATTACTTATTTTTATTTTCAATTAGCTTTATTTTCAGTTTAATTATCATAACAAATCAAAAACAACATCTTATTAAATATAAACAAAATCTAATAGTAATTTAAGTGACTTTTGATATTTGTTTTGACAACCTTACTTTCGGAAATGCCTGGTTTTAATTTGGAAGCACTTGCACCCAATCCGAAAACCATATAAAATACCAATTCATTTTAGTATCGAATTCGATTTCCGAATCCGAAAGCAATACAAAATAAGGCCCCAGTATCAGATACTGGAATCAGTGTCAGACTTCAAAGATTCCAATACGGTTCGAGCGCAGAGGGATAAACTCGTCCCTGTACAAAAGCAGAATCACCGTTCTTTCCACACTAAAGCCAATAGTCTCACTTGTCAATTATGTCAATCTTCTCATCCTCTTCGACTTTGTACAAAGTTCTTGCAACTATCTACTCCGGATAGGATTTCGAAAGTCAATTTCTTAAAGTGTTGCCGAAATTGTCTTGCTTCAACTCATTTTGAGAAAGATTGTCAAAGTATTCATACGTGTAGACTTTGCAAACAGAAACATCACACTCTTTTACATCATCCTCATCAGTCTCAATGTCGTAATACTTCCTCCTCTTTTAATATACAAGACTCTGTATCATTTCCAACACCTATTACAAAACTACAGTCCACTACTGAAGCAAACCCTCTTCAAGTTCAATCCTTTTTCGCTCAAAACAATAAACGCATTCTCCTAGCTACTGCTTTGATAGAAATTCATCATCTCGGTAGTAAGTTTACGTTGCGTGCTCTTATTGATCCTGGTTCAGAAGCCAGTTTTATATCAGAAGAAATGCAGAGAAGGTTACGCCTTCCTGTAATACCCATTCAAGCTGATATTTCAGGTAGGAGTGCAGTTGTAACAACATCATCTTCGAAATTATGTTCCCTAGTTTTGGGATCAAAACATTTAAATTCGTTTACCCTGACTACCAATGCCATTGTCCAAACGCCTCACAGGCAACTTACCCTCATGTGCTCTTAGCATGGAAGAGCTACCAGCTGAGTTCGATTTTGAGCTCGCTGACCCTTTCTTTTACGAAAGTTCTGAAATCGATTTCATAATCGGTGCTGGTTTATATCCATCAATTATTTTAGAGGGCCTAAGAACTAACATCCTCAATTCAATAATCGCACAAAATACAGTTTTCGGTTGGGTTCTTTCAGGACCTATTCCAAGGAAAAGCGTTCACTCTTTCTCTACAACAATATCCCATTTTGACAATTTGTCGATTGATGAACAAATTGCTAGGATTTGGGAGATCGAAGAGGTCTCAGAATTCAAACCTGTCTCTACTGAAGAAGAGTTATGTGAGAAACTGTATTCCGAAACAACATCTCGTGATGTCAATGGTCTCTACATTGTGCGACTCCCTTTTAAAGATCATTTACCGATACTAAGAAACTCTAGAGATATAGCATGCAAACAACTTTCTCGCATGGAAAGATCCATTTCCAAAAATGCTAGCCTGCATCACAAGTATAATGCTGTCCTTAAGGAGTATTCTATCCTCGGACATATGGCAGCCGTTTCCTCCAATGAAATAATAAGAAACCATCAGATTAGTTCATATTATTTACCTCACCATGCAGTCATCAAGCCTGAAAGCATCACAACAAAAATTCGAGTTGTGTTTAACGCCTCAAGCTCATCAAGCAATGGTATCAGCTTGAATGACATGCTTCACACTGGTCCGGTTTTACAATCCGATCTTACAACTCTCATCCTAAGGTGGCGGTTTTATCGATATGTTTTTAGTGCGGATATCGAGAAAATGTATCGACAAATTTTAGTTCATCCCGATCACACTTCGTATCAACGAATTCTTTTTCGAAAGTCAGTTTTCGACGAATGCCAGGACTATGAGCTGAAGACCGTCACCTTCGGAATAAATTGTGCCCCCTATCTCGCCATCCGAACATTAAAGCAATTAGCAGACGATGTGCAACGACGTTCTGTCGGGATCGCATGATCTCACCTCAGCCTTACATGCTCAAAGAGAACTTTCAATGGCCTTAAACTCAGCAGGTTTTTCTTTAAGGAAATTGACATCTAATGCAATCGATCTGATACAACATATTCCTCAGTCCTATCTTTATGATGAAGATTTCCTTAAATGCGATCATAAAAGTTTTAGTAAAACCTTAGGAATCCAATGGAACGCCAAACTCGATTTCTTCCATTTCTTTGCATCATTCGATAGTCGCGATAATCAGATTACTAAACGAGCTGTGTTATCAGTCATAGCTCAACTATTTGTTCCTGCAGGTTGGTTAGCGCCAATAATAATTACTGCGAAGATCATCATGCAGCAAATCTGGCAAGATGGGACGTCTTGGGACACACCCCTTAAGCCTCTAACGTGTCATCGCTGGAAGTTGTTCTTTGCTGCATTGCCGAACATTCAAACAATACTCGCTTCGTTCCTCGCTGTGTTCAGTATACCCCAAACGACGTGGTTCAAGTTCACGGCTTTTGTGACGCATCCGAGAGAGCCTACGCAGCTACCTTGTATATACGTATTCAGCATAGTACAGACAGCTGGTCCTCTCATCTGCTTTGCGCCAAAAGTAAAGAAGCCCCTGTTAAACAAGTTGCGCTACCTAGACTCGAACTTTGCGGTGCCGTTCTTTTATCCAAGTTAATTAAAAATGTCCTTTCGCAGTTAAATCTACCACATTACGAACTCATGCTATGGACTGGCAGTTCCATCGTTCTAGCATGGCTAGAAAAACCTCCATATTCTTGGATAACATTTATTGGAAATAGTATTTCCAAAATTCAATCAAATCTCCCTAACTCCAAATGGTTGCATGTGCGGTCATCGGACAATCCCGCTGATTTATCCACCAGGGGTATGTCACCTATCGATCTCCAGAACAGTAGCTTGTGGTGGAATGCACCTCATTGGCTTCGTCAACCACAATCCTCGTGGCCTATTTCTCTATTTCAAAAACCAGATGATAAAGATATGGAATCTAGACCCATTAAAGCTAACTTAACCACCCTATCTCATAACGCAGATATAATATTTCAAAGATTTTCATCTTGGCCTAAGACCCTACATGTTATTTGTTATGTATTACGCTTCTTCAAACGAATCAATCCCCGATTCAAAACTAAGTTCGTTTATAAATCGACTGCTATATCTCAGGATGAATTATGGCGTGCAAAAAAGATCATTATTCATCTTACTCAAAGTTCATATTTTCCAAGCGAATATTTATCTCTCTGCAAAATCTGTACCATTCATAAAAGACAACTCCGTTCTCAAATAATGGCCGCGTTACCACCGAAAAGAACCACAATTTCTCAACTATTTACTCACACCGACCTCGATTTTGCTGGCCCCTTTTCAATAAAGAACTTTATGGGACGTTCTTGCAGGATCTCTAAAGGATATGTCTGCGTTTTTGTGTGCTTTGTCACCAGAGCAATTCACTTGGAAGCAAAAACGATCTGTCCACTCCTTCGTTCCTAGCCGCTCTAAACCGATTCATTTCTCGACGAGGTCTACCGAAAGTTCTCTATTCCGATAATGGCACCAACTTCGTCGGAGCCAGTAAGATTATCGCAAAGGACTTTAAGTTGTTCCTTAAAACCTTCTCCTCAGATGTATCTGAGAGGTTTAAAGATCATCAACTCGAATGGAAATTTATTCCACCTGGAGCTCCACATATGGGTGGTGTCGGGGAAGCTGCCGTCAAAAGCTTTAAGACACATTTTCGTAAGATCGCAGGTGACCATAAATTTACATTCGAAGAGTTTTCCACTCTTTTAGCAAAAATAGAGTCTTGTCCTAACTCAAGGCCAATATCCCCAGTCTCGGGAAATGCAAACGACCTACCGTCTCTAACCCCAGGACATTTTCTTATTGGTGCCCCTCTTCTTGCTCTACCGGAGCAAAATTGTAGCGAAAAATCTTTAAATTGCATAAAGAGATGGGAAAGCCTGAAGTTGCTACACCACGAATTTTGTTCGCGATGGAAGAACGAGTATCTCAACGAACTGCGCAAGAGATATAAATGGAAGCATCCTCAAAGAGACACTGCCATTGACGACTTAGTCGTAATAAGGGATGAAAGGCTTTCCCCGAATGAGTGGCGGTTAGGACATCGAGTTCGCGTTGCAGATGTCAAAACCCAAAATGGTATTGTAACGCGACCTATCGCAAAGCTTTGCGTATTGATAGATACATAAATTTTGACAAAATTTATCTTCCTTATACTCAATTACTTCTTTTTCATAACTAATTAAGGTATTGTTTGTTTCATTATCGTAATGAACTTTTAAAATACTGCATTGATCTATAAAGTATTTCACGAATCTTAATGTAATTAGTTCTTTATCTATCATTATGATATGTATAACTTTTATCTATTATCCGAATAACGTACATATTACTCATATTAGATATAATTTTCCTCTACTAACATTTCCTTCCCAAATGGAGTGAGTGGAGCCCCTCCAATAACAAAAGGATCCCAATATCTCATTATTTACATATACATACCTATGTATCTAAGTATCTAAAGTCATATGCTTTAGCAGCGATTACTGCAAGGCGGCCTGCAATGTTCACGTGTAAACTTACAATACTATATTATCGACGTGTTCTAACAGATTTAAACATTTCATGTAAGAGGTCGCCTTAGTAGATCACTGTTAGAGTATTTTCTAAGTACCTACATAGTTCCTTTTTCCCAAAAACTAATAACTTCCGTCTTGTACCAACCCTCCACGAGGTATGACCTGTCTAGCTATACATTAAGCAATAAAGTACAGAATTGTAAGATCCGATTTTTTTTCATTTTTTTTACTACGGAAACTCCTTTACGAGGACCCCTTCAAACCAGCGACCTGGGTGCAAACTCCAGCACCCTAACACTTAGTTTGTTTTAACAAATTTAACATATTTTGAAAGAAAAGTAATGATGTATTTTTATATATATTTTTTTTATTAATAATTTCTTGAACGTTATTTACCCTAGCTACTGAGGATTCAAATAGCTAAAGTTTGATTACTAATACTATTATCTTCTTTGGAGTTGTGTCCTCCCATTGTGACTTTAGCAAATTATTTTATTATTTTTGTTTTTATTCTTGCTGTACAATTTCGTCAACTGCTCGTCTTCTTAGCTGTTTTGCTTGTTCTAGAAATTTTGCTTTCTCTGGTTGGGTGCAGAGGCTTGCCAATCTATATAGGTTTCCTAGCTTTTGCTGGTAACGCACCTGTCGACCTCGCCTTTGCTTCTTCGGATTTTGTTCTTCTGGTTGTTGACGTTGCTGTTCCTGCAGTTGTTGTTGCTTCTGATGGATTAAACGGTTCCTATATTCCTCTATTGTAAGGGGTTTGGGACCCTGTTGCGGATTGTTTCTTATTGCGGCCCATAATTCTATAGTAGAGCTCATTATAGAAATTCTTTGCGCTGGTAATCTCTCTCTCAAATGAACGTCGTTGTTAGCCAGGATTGGCAGGATCGCCATGTAAAGGTTAAGGGTAGAAGTCCGTGATTGGGCTCTATTGGTGGGATTATTATAAAGGCTATCCCAAGCCGATAGTAAATTTGGCTAAAGAGCCGAAATGAAAGTAAAGATTTCTTCCGAAGCGTGTTCACAATTGACTTCAATTTATTCCAATATTCTTACCCTATTTATACAAATTTTCTTACATGCCAACTTATGCTTAACTTACAATACATATAAATCCATACATTCTATTATGCTGAGTGAGCAGGTATAGTTCATGCTCTTTGCCCGATTGGCTGAGTTAGCTGAGATAGCATATTTGCCGTGTACGAGCCGAAGGAAATCCGAGACATGGGATAGTCAGTAAGAATTCAATCAAATCGGATACATTGTCTTAGGCAATGAACTCATTTGAACTTGGACCCCAACTTAATGTTTAAGTCACCGTGCAATGTCGTATGCGTATCAAGTGGTTTCTTGTTACTCTATTGTGAATGAACTGAAAGTGTTGTGCATACTTTGTTTTTGTCGTTTTATCGTATGTGTATCAAGTGGTTTTTTGTTCCTCTACTATGAATGAACTGAAACTGCATACTTTGTTTTGATGAAGGAAAAATGCTGTACTATGTCATTGTGGTACTATGTCATTGTAGTGTGGCACTATACCATTGCGAATCCGCACAGGATCTGCTTATACAGACAGTAAGAGAGGAAAAAGCAGACCTAGCTCTTATATGCGAGCAGTATAAAGCCTTCCACGTCATTGCAAGATGGGTAGATGACTCCACCAAGAGAGCAGCGATATGGACATGCGGAAACTATGCAATCGAGCGCAAAAACGCAAACAAGAAGCCGAATTTGCCCTACGCCAAAGTTAAGGGAATCCAATTTTTTAGCTGCAATGCCCCACCGAGTGCGAGCATGGCAGAATACCAACAGATGCTGGATGTACTTGTGGCTCATATACGAGGAAAGTCACTAGCGTTTGTATGCGGAGACTTTAATGTATGGGCAATCGAATGGGGTAGTACGAAGACAAACAGCAGAGGTGAACCATTGCTGGATGCGTTTGCTAGTCTTGACCTTGTTCTACTCAACGTTAGAGCTTGCTCAATCATCGACCTAACTTTCGCCAGCAGAAGCTTAGGAGGAAAACAAAATGGAAGGTCTCCAATCTCTATACAAATAGTGAGCATCGGGCCATCATATTTGAGACAACAGAGCCAAGACGGTACAGAAAAGGTGCAAAATTTGGACTGGAAAAGTATGAACATATTTAAAGAGATGCTCGACTATTGGCTGAGCAATATGGAAATACCCAGCGGCACAGCTGAAGAAAATGCCAAAAAAGTAACAACTTTCCTTACCCGGGGATGCAACGCATCCATGCCAGATAAAGGAAACGGAAATGGAGAATACCGGTGTACTGGTGGAACCACAGCATCGCTAAACTGAGAGCAGACTGCCTGAAACTACGAAGGCGCCAGCAGCGAGGTAAAGGGAAAGACAAAAGACAAAGACAAAGACAAAGAGAGAACTCCGAAGAGATACGGGAAGATTTCCTAAGGAAACGAAAAGAACTTCGGAGACTTATAAAAAAGAGTAAAGCCGAATCTTTCGAAACATTAAGACCTCCAACATAACCATAGTAATGGGCAAAACCAAAGTAATGGTTTTAAAAAGGAGGCTACTGAGCATATTTAAAGATAAAATTTGATAAACAGTTGGTTGTTTTTGATGCTCCTACATATCTACTTAACTCTGATAGTGCAAGGCAACGCTCTGGGTATTTTTCCTAGGATGAATACTTTTGAACTCGTCTGTTGATGAGAAAGCCGCATTCAAATGGTCTTGGATCTACTGATCTGTGATCAGGGGATTGCAACCAATGTTGGTGTATTGATAAATTTTGGTTATAACAATTATTTCAAAAATTGATTTTTTTTAAATTTCGAATTCGTCTGGCACGGGTTTGGCCGCGCTCAAAAAGTCTTGGACCTTCATATTTGTCATGAGGGATGGTTTTTCTATCAAATATAGCAAAAATTATTTGGTTATGTCAAAAATTCAAAAAAATGATTTCTCGGGGTTTTGAAAAAGTCTTGCACAAGCCTAGCCGCGCTTGAAACGTCTTGGACCTACATTTTTGCAATCACATAAAAATACACTTTACAATGATATTAGCATTTATTGGTTATATCAATTATCTTAATTTTGGAAAAAAAATGAATTTTCAACATACTATTCACTCACTAAAGCCGCGACCATTCGCAGCAAGACTTTAGTCTATAGCATTACATTTACCGCAGCTTTCTACTCATCTACATTTTTGTCGGTTATGTTTCACACCCAAAATTTGCTGCGGGCTCTTAGACTACTGCTTGATCATAGACTCAATTTTCGAGAGCACCTGACCCACACAAGCGTGAAGGCCAATCGGGCGGATGCCGCAATATCACGGCTAATGCTAAATATTGGAGGCAACAAGAAACCTGCTTGCGACAGTGAGCAAGTCAATACTCATGTACGCAGCCCCTATATGGGCACCGGTAACAACAATAAACTCGTACATGAGAAAGATAAACGCTGTACGGGAAGAACATCGATCAGAGTATGCTGTGCATACAGAATGGTATCGGGGGACGCTATAAATGTTATAGCGGCGCGAACGCCTATTGACCTGGAGGTCAAAGCAGCGGCATCAATATATATTGGCGAAAACCCAGATAGAGGGGCCATCAGATCAAATGCCAACATGGAACGGCAACGGTAATGGAACGCCTTGGAAAATGGTCGGTGGACATACTTATAAACTTCTACCGAACATACATAGAAGAGTGGACCAGAAGGAAACACGGTGAGATAAACTTTTAGGGCTTACCACGATATCTAGAGAAAAAAAATATAGAAAACAAAAATCTAGAAAAAAAAAAAAAATCTCGAAAGCAAAATCTGGAACACCAAAAATCTAGAAAAAAATAATCTCGAATAACAAAACAATGGTACCTATTCGCGCGCAAGGATATATGTAAGTCCCTGTTCAGTGGGACATGAATCCACAATCGAGTTACAGACTTACAAATGTATGTCCCAAACCATCGCGCATAAGTTCACTTTGTCGAAGATGGGACATAAGTTCACAATTTTTGGGAAGATAATCAAGCAACGATTAACGATCGTCGTAGGTATTTACTTACTTACCAATGTAAGGTGATACATATGCAAGGTCACGCACTTGAGTGTGTTTTGTTTTTTTTTATGAAAATGTGTTAAACTTTTGATATTTTCAATCAAAAATTACAGAGTTTACGTTTTAGAGCCGTTTTCATTATTTTCAAAATTAAAATAATAAAAAAAAAATCTCGAAAGAAATTATGTTTTCGAGATTTTTTTCGAGATTTAGTCTTTCGAGATTTTTGTACTTTCTAGATTTTGTGCCATTCGAGATTTTTGCTTTCGAGATCTATAAGATTTATTTTCGAGATTTTTGCCGTTTTTGCCCAAACTTTTATCTTACCCAATTCCTAATGGGACATAGAAGTTTCCGTGAATAAAGTCCAAAGTCCAGAACGCCGAGCACATATTGCTAGAATTCAAAAAAATTGAAGCAGCCAGATATGCCCATTGAACGAGAGGTAGGCCATGCGTTAACCCCAAGTAAATTGATATCGTCCATGCTATCAATGGGCACCTCGGCGCCAACCAGCTGGTTTTGACTTCATTCGTTATTTTCGGCCCTGCTGGAGCTCCGCTTATACGCTCAATGACGAAGTGATCATAGGAACGCAGTTAGTCGAGGAAGGTATCAACGCATTACGAGAGTTCCTAGAGAGTGTGAGTGTGAGGAGAGTGCCACAAGTCAAAATGTGTCTTCCTATCAACCGCCGTTAAGTTCCTGGATTACATAATCGAAGGTCAAGGTATACCACCGGGACCTGAGAAGATAAAATGTATTGAGTATTTTCCAATAGCAACAACGTCAACAGAGGTTAGGCAGTTCTTGGGAATCACCAGATTCTTCCACTAGAAACCAACTAAATTCAAGTAGGGACTACAGCAAAAAGAGACAGTGCATAATGATCCAGATAAACCCATCAATATGGATTCCCGGAAGCAGACAGCGCTGGATAATATAACAACGGAGAAGCAAAAATGGAAACAGCGATTCGATGAGAAACACCAGAAGCTGCACATTTCAAGGACCATATGTAGTAACAAGGGTTCTCGACAACGACTGGTATATCGTCGAAGATCTGTCCGATATTCCGCTAACTCAGAAGCGTTACACAGGTATCATCGTTAGCGACCACAATAAGTCGTGGTGTACATTGGTGTCAGAAGAGGCCAAACTGTCAAATAGTGTTGGTTGATCGGCCGTAAAATACACACGTGTTTGAAGAGTAGTTTTCCTTTTGTTAAAGACATGCGTATTTCTTAAACATTTATGTTATTTTAATCTTATTCATTATACCCTATCCTAAGGGTATATTAAGTTTGATACATAGTTTGTAACATAGAGAAATAATCGAGATAGACCCTATAAAGTATATATTCGTGATCAGTATCAATAGCGAAGACGACTTAGCCATGTCCGTCCGTCCGTACGTCTGTCCGTATGTCACCACTTTTTGAGCCTTAAATTTTGAGCTAGGTGGATGAAACTACATATCTGGGCTTTTGAGAAGGAGAAGCTGTACAAGTGCAAACATTTTTCAAATCCGCCCACTGCCACGCCTACTTTTTGATAACTTCACTAAATTATATGAAACCGAAAAATTTTGATAAGACCAAATATTCCGATTCCCTACTTTCACTCATACAACAGTTTTGGCCATGCCCACTTTTAGGTGGCGTTTTCATCAAAAAACCGATTTTGATGAAATTTTATATGTAACATCGTCAAACGTTCGACGTTATCGTCGTATTTCAGTACAAAATGCAATATGGCCGTGCCCACTTTATAGGAGCTACATAGAAAGGAGGATAGGGTATCATACGATCCATACCAGACGGATTGTAGCTTTTCTGTACGTTTTTGTCTGTATTACTCGTTCTTTAAAATATCAATAAAACTAAACTAAAAAATACATCCATTTTATCCGCTGTTATCTGAGAGCTGTGAGTTAACTGAGCGTTCCTAGGTTGTTCTTCAACCCAGTACTGACTCTTTCCCATACGCTCGAAGGGGATGGCAAAGCAGGTACCCCATGGTCAAACGGATGGTCTGAAGCAGGAAGAGCTAGGCAGACCGCCTGGAGACTCATCCTGATCCTTTTCCACTAATTCCATAAATTCATCGAAGGGGTTAACAAGGTCCCGCAACAGTCTAAATGATCTCCATGTACATCCCCCTCCCCCGGTCACAAACTTTTTTTCGAGACTTATGCTCCACTCCATCGGGACATAAGTCCCAAATCGAATTAGGGATTTATGTCCCACTGCATCGGGACATAAGTCCCATTAAAAAATGGGTCTTATGTCCCACCCAACATATTTGTTTTTAAATAAGCTTAGAGAATTCAAATACCCAGAAGAGCATGGAACAAGTAAGTACATGGCAGAGCTAAATTAGGCAAATTTTGCTTTATATCACTTATATGCATAAACAGTGAAATACCTATGGGGCTGCCCCCCCGCCAAACCCCCCTGCTTGTGGTCACTGTTGGATTTGGGGTAGGTGCGAGGTTGAGTATGTGCAAAGTTTCCTTAAATCCATGCGAAACATGCGAAACATGGATATAAAGAAACTTTGCATATACGCAACCTCGTACCTACCCCAAATCCAACAGTGACCATAAGAAGGGAGGTTGCAGGGGGTTGCAGGGAGCAGCATGCCCCCCATAGGTATTTCACTGTTTATGCATATAAGTGACATAAAGCAAAATTTGCCTAATGTCGCTCTATCAAAGTGTTATAAGGCCAATTGCTAGCAATTGGGACTTATGTCCCATTTTCGTCAAAAAAATTTGGACTTATGTCCCGATGGGGTGGGACATAAGTCCCTAATTCAATTTGGGTTTTATGTCCCAGTTAAGTGGGACATAGGTCCCACAAGAAAAAAATGGGACTTATGTCCCTGTGCCAATATATAATATCTAAATAAATCTTCGTCAAAGGGGTTAACAAGGTCCCCCAACATTCAAAAATGATCTGCTCTCAAATTTAAAAGGCCGTGAGCCCACCCTATCTTATAATGTTTGATTTTGCCTGATGATACCAACACTTTTTTATAAACTACATCTCCCAAAAAGGGACCTGAAACTATTATGTAAAGGATAGCTTCCGATTCCCTTGGTAACCTTTTTGTCCCTTAATGTCTGCACGATGGTTTACTGTATAGGTAGCTTCCGCGTTAAACTTATTCTTTCACTCTGGGTCAATGGCATAGTCTCCATTTAGTTTTATAAATAACCTTGTTCAGTAGGATGAATGCGAACCCAAGCAGTCACTCAAAACAAACAGAACTAAGTGAGAGTGAGAACTTGAAACCGTGAGAGAGGAAGCTATCAGAGCTCTGGATGTGACTCCCTTTGCTCTGGCAGCTAAATCAACTGCAGCGGAGAGTCCAAGGCGAACCCAGCCACCACCAATACCACCATACAGTTCCCCGCCAGAGAGACAGGCGTCAGGAACTGTTTCTTAAAATATGAGATCGTTGGAGAGTGAGTATGTGAGTATGAGAATGTCTTTAGGAAGGTGGGAATCTTTTAAAGACGAAAGTAAGCCTGTACTCAGTGAGATTTTCACCCATTAAACCCACCTCCTCTTCTACCACTGGTCTCCGCGGCACTGCCGTCAAGCATTTCATCGCGAGGGGGGACTTCAGCCTTATGTGCTCGGCTCATTGAAGTTGGCAGCCTGTTGCGCTGCTTTTCGTTGGTGCTCCTGTCTTCGCTGCTCTTTCATTATTGTAGCCAGAGTGTCGTTAACTGCGTCCCAAGCCTCTTCGCTGCTCATCATCTGTCTGATGAAGTTGTCTGGGGTTAAATCATCGCCCAATTGGTTTACCAGCAGGTGCCGTTCTACGTAGTATCGTGGGCAGTGGAACATGATGTGTTCCGCATCCTCCACTGCTTCCGTGCACGTTGGACAATAGGGGTTGTCGTCGTGTCCAAATCTATGCAGGTAGGCTCTGAAGTATCCACGCACGATATTTCTGTTGCGCTTCTTTTGCAAGAAGGTCTATTGGTACCATGCCAGCCACTACACATGGCGCGTCGTAGGAAGTTGTTCGGAAGGCGCTGCATACTCTCAGCGCGTTGGTTCCTTAGACTGTCCTCTTTCTGTATGCTTTTGTTTTCACGGCACTAGCCCATATTTGGGAACCGTAGAGCATTATTGATGCGGCAACTCTTGCTAAGATTAATCTCTTCTTATGTTTCGGTCCCCCGATATTCGGCATTATCCTTGATAGGGCAGCCGTTGCCTTTGCTGCCTTTTCAGCTGCATGTTGCAGGTGCTGCTTATAGGTTAACGTTGGTTTGGAAGCTACGACGTGATCGCCCACGGTTACCCTTATAGCCTGCTGCTGATGAGCACTACTTCAGTCTTTTCTTCTGCAAGTTGTAGGCCCGTGCGTATTAGCCGGTCCTGGACCATCCCAATTGCTTCATTGCAGTCACGCTCCAACTCCTCAAGGTGTTTGTTTACTACAACGATTGCTATGTCATCGGCGAAACCAATTATTTTCGAAGACCTCGGAGTTCCAAGTCTGAGGACGTCATCATACATTAAGTTCCACATTAACGGACCTAATACGGAGCCTTGAGGAACGCCGCCTGTGACATTATACTGCCTCGTTCCATCGTCGTAAAGCAGTATTCTATTTCTAAAATAGTCCGTCATTATCTTCTGCAGGTATTCTGGTACTCTCTTGGCGGTAAGTGCTCCCAAGATGTTTCTCCAGTTTGCGGTGTTGAAAGCGTTCTTTACATACAATTGATTGCTGCTTTTAAGGCAATGTTAGGCATTCCATCGACACCAGGCGCCTTTTGGTCCTTGATTTTTGCGCAGACTTGCAGGACTTCTTCTGCGGTGACGAGGGTTATTGGTAACGCCCCCGTCGTATTTACTCTCTCCGTTTGTACCTCCATTTCTTGTTGTTGTGGGAAGAGTACAGCCACTACGTTTTCGAGAAACACTGTGGATGTAGGCGCGAGTTTTCGGCCACCCTTCAGCTTCATCACCACCACTTGTTAGGCTTTTCCCCACAGGTTTTGGACGGCTTCGTTGCACAGTTTGATGAACCTTCTCTTTTCACTGTCTTAAATTGCTGTTTTGAGATTTCATCGGGCGGTTATGAATCTCTCATGGAGTTCTCCGTGGCTGCTGTGTTCTCTGGAGCGCTGGTAAAATCTGCGCGCCCTGTGGCACTCTGCGCGTAGTCTGGCGATTTCGTCGTTCCACCAGTATACTGGTGGCCGCCACACGTTTGTTGTTTTCTATTGCATGGATGCATCACAGGCGCGTGTCAATCTTTTTCTGAGCTGATTCGCCTTGTCGGCGGCTGGTCCACAAAGGGTCATATCTTCCATCATCATTTGGAATACTTCAACGTCCAGAGTGTGTGGTTTCCTTTCCCTTTTCCGTGGCTACCTTCTCTGCTCTCTTCTATTTTCAGTGGGGCTGGGTCGTAGCTGGAACTTGATCGCCTGGTGATCGCTATGCGTACACATAGGGCATACTTTCCACGCAGCATTCCTTGCCAAACACATGCATATAAAAATGATGTCTATTATTGACCCCCTTCCGTTTTTGCTGAAAGTCAGCTCGCTCCCGGAATTCGCGAGAACTATGTCCAACGATGCAAATGCCTCAAGGAGTGTTCTTCCTTTGGCATTTGTGGTACGTGAACCCCATTCTACCGCCCACGCATTAAAATCGCCTGCAATGACGACGCGGTTTCTTCCTCTTGCGGTGGTTGCGATGTTGTCAACTATTTCTTATGTAATGCTCTGAGGAGCATAGCAGTTAAAGAAGTATATGTCATGTACTTTGGCCCATACGAATCCTGCCTGGTGAGTCGTCATTTTTTCTTCGAATGCTCGTTGACCGCATATCCATATCGTTGCTTTGCCTGAAGTATCCGCTGTCCACACGCTTTCATTAATCTCGGACCATCTATGTAAGTAGGTCTTGAGCTGCCTCACAATGGTTGAGGCTTTAAGTTGGATAACCTTCATGTTCGCTTCTGGGAATCATTCAGCGTGTGCTGGAATGCAGGGCATCTTATGCTTCCAGTACTGTGCTGTTCCCACTTCCTTTACAGGGTATACATTTCGGCTCTAAGGAGCAATCCTTTGCCTTGTGTCCCTTTCCACCGCATCTGTAGCAGTGTTCGGACCGATCTTCACTCTTGCAGTCCATTGCGCGGTGGCCATACCCAAGGCACCGTTAACTCCTTTTCAGATCCGGTTTTTCTCTTAATCGGCAATTTACCCACCCGATTCTGACTTTTCCTGCCGATAGCGCTTTGTTGGCGATGCTTGCTGGCAGGCTTACTACTGCAGTCTGCGTCCCGGCATAAGTTTTCCTCATGAACTTTATTGCAGTTTCCGGTATTGGCTTTTCCAATTCGAACTGCTCCAAGAGGGCTAGAGCGAGTTCTTCCTTGGTGGTGATTTCATCAAGATCCTTCAACTCTATTAAGACTCATGTGTCATGGTTTTGACGTTGGCCTTTGTTTCCAAGATCTTTTCCACTTGTTGCTGGAAGTCCGAAGTTTGGGCATCCGCTGTTTTCTTCATCTGCAGCAATAATTCTCCTTTCATGATCTTTCGAGGAGTCGGTTTTACCTTCCTCAGCATGTCCGCGTAGGAAAGATCTCCTTTATTACAAGCGCATCGGGTCGGGTTGGCTTTATTCTCTGTCTTTCACGTCCTTTCACCTGCGTCCATTTTTTGTTGTTGGTCTAAATTCGAAGATCCTCCATCCATCTGTGTCTCCGGTTTTTTCCTTTTTGGCTCAGGCAAGTGCCGTTTTGCGGGCTCGCTTGCCTTTTTGGCTTGGGAGTCGTGTCCATCCTTCTTTTATTGGTGGGTGTTGCCTGCTTTCCGGGATTCTGGGCAGGACACGTTGCCTTTTGGTTTGAGCTTGACCTACGAGAGGGTTTTGAGCGAGAGAGAGAGATTTCAGTGAGATGCTGAAAAGCCAAAATATTGAAAAAGATAGAGAAGAGATCGAATCCAGGAAGGGATCCAGACAACCCAAAAACTAAACATATGGAAACAGAGACCAAAACACGAGTACAAAACCACGAGAACGAAACCAAAAGACATATTGAAGATAGAAGAGGCGAACATTGAAAGTGACTGCGGCGGAGAGTATTCAACCTCCCCCAACCAGGAAGATAGAGAGTACACCGGAGCACATTCCCAACCCTTAGTGAAAGGATTAGACAGATAAGTATAGTGTATTCTTTGATTATTAGATTTTGGATAGTTTTAATAGCCGTGTAGGATATTTTATATATGTATATAGTTTCAAATAAGCCATCTTCCATTCGTTTCTTAGTCACCGAAGAGTCTATTCTGGTGTTTTAAACTGTGCGCGACCATTTTCTATTAAATTCCGTACCGTGTGAGAATCCTGAGCTACCCTCTGTGGCCATTTCCTCAACTTATTTCTTACCATCACCCCAACATTTTGATTTGGCAGTTTCGTTTTGTATCTTAATTGTTTACTCCATCAACATCGTACAACCAAATATACCAAACAATTTTTTTTCACTTACACCACGTCTTTTCTTACTTCAAAGGTTTTAGTAATTTTACCTTATTGTTTTCCTCTAAAAGATTACCTGACGCCCTTGTGTTCCGACCCCAAGGAACATCCCTCATACATCCCGAACCCATTCCTACTGAGCAGTCTAAATTCGGCGAATTGACATTCGCTGTTGTTGGGATATTTCCTTGCTCCCCCATTCGAACCTCCCCAGTTCTTTTATTTGTTTTTTTTTTCTTTTTCGATTAATTCCAAGTGTATTGGATAAAACCCCCCTTATTAACGTTGCGCGAATAATTAACCCTTAAATCGGAAATATCTCAACAGAGTATTTCTTTATTTCTGAAGTAAAAACTGTTTCCTTTGACTCACTCCTTAGGAGTTTTTGTAAAAATACATTACTTTCCAAACTGTTGTAGTTGTATGCGGCAGTCATCTGAGTGACTGTGGTGAAGAACATTGGCCAATCCTCACCATAAATTTCTGGCAAATCTATAATTTTCCTTGTGTGGCAGGTTAAGACCATATTATGCCATCACTAATATTGCAGGTTGAAGTGGATACAATCCAAGCGGTATTACTATTGTTATATATTCTGAAAAAAAAAAAAACTACAACGAGCCTCGGATAAGGATGATTCCACTGTTGACGACCCCAGCAAACCAAATAAGGACAACGATCTTCGGATCTGTACGTGGAATGTTCGGACCCTTAGCAGGTTGCGTGCAGCCGAACAACTAGCAGAGGCCGTAGACTGTTACAATGCAGATATCACCGCCATCCAGGAAGTGCGATGGGATGGCCCGGGCAAAAAGAGAATGAAAAACTGTGACGTATACTACGGTGATTACTATAGGGAAGAGAAACAGCGCTTATTCGGATGTGGATTTGTCATACGAGGCAAGAAGTCTTGAGCTTTCGGCACGTGAGCAAGCGTATTATGACAATCCGCATTAAGGCTAAATTCGTGAACATAAGCCTAATATGCGCTCATGCCCCCACAGAGGACAAGGACGACGCCTTCAAAGAATGTTTCTACGAGCTCCTGGACAAAACATAGCAATGTCCTAAGTATGAAGCCAAGATAGGAAAGGAGGACATCTTTGCTAGGACGATTGGGAAGAACAGCCTATACGACACCACGTCCGGAAACGGACTTAGGCTTGACGAAGAGTGAAGGCAAGCACATGCAGCTAAACAAGAAGTATACAAAGCGGCGCTGCAAAAAAGGACGAGAGCTGCTCGTGAGCTCTACGAGCAGAAGAGACTTCGGCTTCTCCAAAAGAAGAAAAAAGAGCATGAAAAGCGCGCGATCGAAGATATTGAGAGACTATACTCCAGGAACAATGTACAGGTGAAACGAATGTGTCAAGCCAACAAGATCCATACAGAAGCCTGTAGAGATGACGAAGGAAACCTCGTAGTAGAGTCGCAGTCGGTGCTGAGAATATGGCAAAACTTCTTCTACAGACTGTATAACGGCGACCATTCAATCTAGACGATGATAGCCAAATTTCCAACCACCTAACCAAAACGAAGTGAGGATAGCAATATCCAAACTTAAGTCCAACAAGGCTGCTGGACCTGACGGCTTACCAGCCGAGCTGTTCAAAGCAGCTGGAAATGACCTGGTAGAAAGCATACACCAACTCATTTCTGAAATTTGGTCAGATGACTGTATGCCTGATGAATGGAATCTCAGCACCGTTTGCCCGATCCACAAGAGAGGAGATCCCCTCAATTGCGCCAATTAAAGAGGTTTCGGTCTCCTCAACATCGCGTACTATCTGCCATATTGTGTGAACGTCTGAAACCCTTCATCAACAACCTGATTGGGCCCTATCAGTGTGGTTTCAGATCAGGAAAGTCCATAATCGATAAAATTTTCACACTTCGGCAGTTCATGGAAAAAACCCAACAAGTCCAAATGGATACCCACCATCTTTTTATCGATTTCAAGGCCGCATATGACAGCATTTATAGAGACGAGCTATACAGAGCCACGTCTAGTTTTGGCATCCCTGCCAAACTCGTCAGATTGTGCAGAATGACGATGGAGAATTCTCACTGCTCCATTAACGATCTCACCGAGACCTTTGGTGTCAAAAAAGGACTTAGACAAGGTGACGCGCTGTCATGTGATTTTTTAACATCGTTCTTGAAAGAATAGTGTGAAACTCACAAGCTAACACCGGAGGCACAATCTTTCTAAAGTCTGTGCAACTACTAGCGTACGCCGACGATATCGACATTATTGGAAGAACACAGCGGGCTGTCACCGGTGCGTTCGATAGTATTGCAACGGAAGCTGCCAAAATGGGTTTAGCGGTAAACGAGGTCAAAACCAAGTATATGCTGTCAACCAGAAGGGACACGCAACATCGGCGAATTGGACAGAACGTCACAATCGATAGCTATAACTTTGAGGTAGTAAGGGACTTTGTCTACCTTGGCTCTGCTATTAATTCTGACAATAACACCTCGGCAGAAATAAAACGAAGAATAACTCTTGCCAATCGCTGTTTCTTTGGGCTGAGAATGCAATTGAGTAGTAAGGCCCTATCCCGAACAACTAAGGAGACTTTATATAAGACCTTGATCATCCCAGTCCTGCTTTATGGCGCTGAAGCTTGGACTTTATCAAAAGCGGATGAAGATATCCTAGGTCGTTTCGAGAGAAAAATTCTTCGTAATATATTCGGTCCCGTTTGCGTTGACGGGCTTTGGAGGAGAAGATTCAACGACGAACTATACGAGCTGTACACCGACATCGACCTAGTACAAAAACTGCGCATCAGTCGTTTGAGATGGCTAGGACATGTAGAGCGAATGGACACCAGTGCTCCGGCCCGAAGAGTCTTCGAATCAAATCCGGAGGCACAACGCAGTAAAGGAAGACCTCGCCTTAGGTGGCGCACGTAAGTTGAAGAGGACCTGAACAAGCTTGGAGTGCGCAACTGGAGGCAGTTAGCTAAGGACGGAGCTAACTGGAGAGTCTTGTTAGTTGAGGCCCAGGTTCACCCCGAACTAACACCCCACCTAAGTAAGTAAGTATATATTCCGATAAGCGTTACGCATTTACCCATGTCTGTACGGTACACTAACCGTTGAATCAAGAATTTAAAGAATGTAAAGACAATATAATTACCAATAATATAATGATTTACTTTAATGTATATTTGAAATTAGTAATCACAAACAGTTTTGAAATGTAGTAAGATCGCGACTGCTGAACACAAATTGCGTTGTTACAAACAAGACGTTCCTTCCTAGTTGGACGTCTTATGGACTTACCATAAAACATTTTTGTTTTATCCGACCAGTCTTATTAGACACGATAAAGATAACCTGCAGAAGGTCCGGACCGATAATTGTCTAGACAATAAGGCGCTACCATATTTGACATAGACAGACAGGTTGCAGACTCGGGTACGCACGTATGGCTAGTGCGGTGTATGTATGAAAAACGTGTAATCTAGTAGATATTTATTTAATTTATATACTTAAGCCTAGTTTCCTGCTCGCGCTAAATTTAAGCTACCCAAGTCTCCATTTTTTTTCTCCACACTGCAGATAAATTTTTAATACAGGGAGTAGATGATATAAAAAAAGAAATATATGATTGATTGGAACTTGCTGAGATTCCATTTTTGGGAAGCTACTGGAAGATTCAGCTTGGTTGGTATTAATTATCACCATGATTTTTGCATTTGAAAATGCAAATACACACCCAGGTACTTATGTCGTATTGACACAAGGGTTAACCACACAAAGAGCACTTTACACGGTGCAATTTTGCCCTAGCAATTATAGAATATTTGGGAAAGCTCCCTTTGAAAAGTCCAATGCGTATATCTAGACGCACGATTTGTGTGGTATTTTTGCGTGTTTTCTTTTATCTTTGTGTTATCAGCATTGAGTTCGTGTCAGAAATACCCTCTAAATAGCAAATTACGAATAAAAGGAAAAAGAAATATAAATAATCGGCTATGAACAATCGCTTCGTGTAAAAGTCGCAATTTCTCGTCCGTGGCGGAATAAGTTTTTCTCATCTGAGGAACATCGCCGCCGTTATCCACCTCACCGACGCTACCAGTTGATAACAGTTTCAGCGCTACAACTGTACGAATCTTACAGCTGGTGTTGACGTCGTTCTTCATCACATCACAGACGAGTGTTTCTATACCATCACATTTATCGTTGTTTTCTACACCATCTGCATTGCTGTTTTCCGATTTAAATTTCCAGTAAACAAATGAAATTGTAATCGTCAACCACGGCAATGTATAACCAATTGTGTATGCACGTTTTGACTAAGCTTTGTGCGTTGTTTGCTTTGACACAAAGGTTAATAAACTGCCTAAATACAATTGTGTGTCGTGTGTCGGGCAGTAGTAGCGATTAGAAGGACCTGTCAGATTGTGTGACGCCACCTCAACTAAATTCGCCCGCAATTGTCCTTGCCTGCTTGTCAAAACGGTGGCATTTACACTTCCACAGACTTCTGTAGGCCACACAATCGTTGTTTTCTTTGGGAAATCCACTAAAGTGGAAAGAATTGTACAATATGCGATATTTATAAAATATTTTTAAGTGTTTTGTATGCAAATTCATAGATACAAATGTTATTAATTAGTTTTGGCAATAAAATGCCGTACTACCACCACAGCTACCCATTATGCTATGTCCCCACCAAAACTAAATCCAGGATTTACCTATGATTTCCCTAAATCCACCTAAATCTTCACTAAATCTCAAGGATTTGACGTCTATAAATCCCATCTAAATCCGAGATTTTTATAAATCGCACTTAAATCCTCATGCGACAGAAATCGAACAATCCTTTTTTATAGGCTTTTTTAGTTCAGAACAGAGCTCTGAACAGAGTTTGAACATGTCGAGCGCGCTCTGAACGGAGCACGCTCTGAACGCTCTGATTTATTTAAGAAATACGATTGAGCAGGACCTGTCTATGACTGCAAAATTAATAATGTATTTAGTGAAAGAAAGTTAATAATACATGAACTGATAAGGACAACAACCCCTATTACAAAATGGACTAAATCGACGACAACTTTCTTTCATTAAGAACTCCACATAACCAAAACAGTCGATTAGGACATGAAGGATTGACAGAACACACGATCAAGAGTTTTGTTGAACAATGCTGCCTGCTGCAATTGGCTTCGAAACCAATATATCGTGAATCATTTCAAAGAAGTTGTTGGTAATGGTAGTAGGTGCCTCAATAATACATAGAGTGATGACTTCATCATATCCCACGGAAAACTGATCAACGAAGTTGTGATGTGAAAAGTTGAATTCTTATAGTAGAAACGCATTGACACAGCAACAGCCAACAGTAACTTCAACAGCAGAGGCACATAAACAGATGCTGTGATGTAAAACACATTACCACAGAAAACAGCACACATCAAAATTTTACATTCTGGCAATATTTTCCCTGGATTCTACCGAAATATTAAATGTTATCAGTTTGGTACGATTGAAAGTTGGCTGTATTTAGACAGCAACAGCCAATTTAGGACTAGGCCTATCCTTGAAGTTGCTGTTGCGGTTGCTGTGCCCAATGTGTCCTGTTCCATTAAATAGCAATGGTTCTAAAATTTTTGCTGTGGTTGTCAGTTGCCAATAATGTGTTTCTACTACACTCATACCTCTGTTAGCGGTCTAGATACGTTCTACAAAATCAAGCCGTAAAGCGAAATGCGTATAACGAGTAATTTTTTCATACAAACCCATACAAAATCTATTAGATTGGCTCCAAATCTTTAAAAAATAACCAAAAAATTGATAAAGTTTTATAAAAAAAATGATTTTTTTCGCCCTCTACTCGTTTTGGTGGCATTTAGTAGTAGTAGTAGTAGTAATTGTGATTTTATTAAACAACATTATTCAAAAAATTTACATTACAAATTCACAAAAATTAGCATTGGCAATAGCCGTCAGCCGAAAAAAGAGAGAAATTATTACTAAATTTTGGATGCAAATACATTTTATGATTTTGTCTTACTGTACTCAAAATTAGGATTTTAGGATTTAATATGCTTCCGTGTTTTTCTGAATATACAATTTGTTACTTTTCATTTAAAATTTGTTGTCGATAACTTAAGGCACATTTTAGAAATTTATACAAATTATCCCAGTTTTGACCGTTCAAGCAAAGATTAATTTCCGTTTCCGAGAGGTTATCCTTACCCCAATGACCTTGTCTGATTGTCCTTAGTATTGGACAAGTTCCGATAAAGTGGCGTATATCCTCTTTCTGTCGCATGTTACAGTACAGTCTGCATTCTCTGCAACTCTATGTGGCATAAAGCTAAGGGTAGAAGCTCACCTCTGGCTTTAAAGATTACTTCAATACTGTGGCGGTCGTTAAAATAGTTTATCTGCCCAAGATCGTGGTTGAGTAATCGGTATGTGATCCTAGACTCACTTTGGCGTGCTTTTTCTTTAAATGCCGCACGAGAAGAACCTTCTATGGCAATTAATAGCCAGAAATCATTGAGTAAAGAGATATTAAACTTGTACCTCTCTTTCCTCTCAAAACCCATTTCTTTACATTGTTTTTGTTGTAATTCGCTCCTCGTCTGTGAATACGTGTACATTGGCAACAACAATTCCTCTAGTGGTGGAATAAGTGTATCAGCGGATGTGTTAGCAAAACGGAAACATTTGCTATAAATATTGTGCATTGGAAACAATACTGGAAAATCAATGTGAAAGGAAAAAATTAATATAAGAAATTCAATTTAAAATATTAATTATTGTTTTTCGAACTGAATAATATAAAAACGACTCTTTTTCTAAAATAAGATATTATTTTTTTGAATATTGATTATAAATAGAAAATAATGGACACCAATTTCAATTGAGATTGTTATTGTTAATTAAAAAATCAAGTAATTGCTACAAAAATTATTGTTGCAGCGAAATTAGACGGTAAAAACATAGCAACCAAGTTATGTTACGGTAATTCTTGGTATACATATACGTAGTAACAATTGTGTCTTGATTGATGAGGCTTTCTATTACAGATATTACGGCCGTTTCTGAATTTTAGCTTAACGAACTTTAATTACAATTATGTATAAAAGTGCAAAAATCATTAAATAATAAAATTAAGCATTGTAATTAGTAATTGTGTTAATCTCGAAGAAGTAGTCTAGAGTTCTAAAGCATATGAAAATGCAATTTCCATTCCACTTCCCTTACATACATACATATATTTAAATATCCTGAACTACTACAATTGTAATACACAGCTGAAGTTACATTTATAATTAAAAGTTTTGTAATATGTACTCGTAAAACAGCCTCGCTAAAGCTATCAATAAAACTACTTCAAGCAGAGTAAAGGTCGTGTACATTCAGGTGCTTGCAAATATTTTTAATACAATATATGTATTTATGAAAACAGTATTAAAAATGTATTTGCAAAATTGTTGTTGAGTAACTGCTTATTTGTTCTTGATTTCAATAACGAATAGAAAACACTTGTTTACCGGAAATGTTTTTCTCATTTTCACTAACATTTCGATATAATGCTTGAATTGCAATATAAAATCATTTTTAAATATTTCAGTGATGCAGCACATAGTAAGCACCCAAGGTTGATTATGTGGATCATATCTTTCCCATATATATTTTTAAATATGTTTAAAATATTGAAATGCGTATGTATTTTGCCATAATGGATGTTGCTAGCATCTGTAACTTTTGAAATGTCGCCGTTGTCTTAAATTCAAAACACATCACACATTTCGAACCCTATGATAGGCTTATAAATGAAAACAATATTAATCCATGAATGCATGCATTCATATGTATATCAACCACTAATTTATTCTTTTGATAATTAAATTACAAAAATGTAAATTTTGCCAGTACAAACTATGTTATCCAAACAATGTCCATCGTAGAATCTTTTTTATAAAAAACATCCACTTAAGAACTAAGTAATTACAAACCGAAATGTGATCAAAGGCACTGCATAATAATTAACTGGTTTAAGGCCCATCGTTATTTCGTTTTTCTTCCTGTTTTCTTCTTCACAATATTACCGTTTACTTTTCAACTTAAAAAAAAAAACAGAACTTCAATATATGTAATTTCTTTTTAATATTTCTTTACTTAATAATTTTCAACTTAAAAAAAAACCAGAACTTCAATATATGTAATTTCTTTTTAATATTTCTCAGTATGCATACTGATATTTCGTCAACCCAGAAGTAAAGATCAAAAGTGTGCATTTTACATTTATTTCTTATTTTCATATTGTAAAATGCAATCAGAAATTGTGAGGGCTTATATTTTTCTTTAAATAATATACGACATTTAAATTTTGATAGTTTAAAGAAAAAATAATAATTTTAATATTGTTAATATCTAGTGAACATACCCAAATCATTTTCCAATTTCTTCCACGCGCACTTCCAAAGCACTTTCCAATTTCTTCATCAGCTGTCAAATTCACTCATTGTTGCTGTGATTTAGCGGTGAATTTACTGTGTTGTTGTTGTGATTTAGGGGTGAATTGACCAAGTCAAATGTGCGTGAAAATATAACAAAATGCGTGAAATAGCTAGTAGGCACGTGGAAAGTGCCGGGAAAGTTTAATATCTCTTTAGTAAATGATTTCTGTTAATAGCTCCTGTAAGTTATTTTTCCACGACTCTGCACTGTATTCTGGAAGCGGTGCATTATGCTCGCCCGAATGAGGTGGCTTGCAACTATTTTTGGAAGGCGGTAATTGGGGAGTTTCATGACTTTCAATATATAAAGAAAGTGAAGTCTTAGCGTGAAGATATACAGGGGGAAAGTCCAGTTTCTAAGTACAACATGTAGTTCGGCGTATTTTCAGGTAGCCGGAAAGATCTTAGCATCTTAGATCTTAGTATCTTAGCAGTTTTTACACTTCCTCATACTGAATAATACCCCAAACTTGTGCGGAATAGCTCATAACACATCTCATTGCCGCTTCAAAGATCTTAAATTTGACGCTTGGTAGTATATCCTTTTTACTCAAAATACCTCTCCAGTTGCAGTTAATTGCTTTTTTCGCTTCCTTTAGCTTTTCAACCATTTGCTTATGAAATGATAATTGAGGTGTGATAATGACGCCAAGGTACTTATATTCCTTAACCACTTCTAACTCTTCATTTGCCCTTGTCCAATTTTCTTCACTTGAGTACCGCCCAAAATCTCTCCGGAATACCATTATTTTTGACTTATTCAAATTGACTTTAAGGTTCCATAACCTGCAATATTTAAGCAGCCTTTTTATCATCATTTGCATCATATTCGGAGATTTAGAATAAATAGAGATTTAAAATAACGATGTCGTCTGCGTAGAGAAGAAGCTTTAAAGCAATCCCGGCCCATTCAATTCCTCCTGGTAAGAAAGACGCGAGGTCACCCAAGAATAATGAGAAAAGCAGGGGGCTCATAAGGCAACCTTGTTTTGGTGTCGAACCACTCGGACATCCCATTACCATCCCAAACTGCCGTCCTATTGTTTTCATAAAGGTTTTGGATCACCGTGAGCATTTTGGTTGACACCCCTAAATTACTCAGCTTGTAGAAAAGAGCTTTCCTATCGATAGTATCAAAAGCTGCCTTAAAGTCTACGAAAAATCCATATAGCTTTTGACCCTTATCCACAAAATCCCGAGCAATACTCGTTAACGTAAAGATGTTATCAACCGTTGAATAATCTTTTCTGAACCCTGCTTGAAACTCGCTCATTACATCATTTTCTTGTACCCATTGGCTCAAACGTTCCAGTAAAATTCCAGAAAATATTTTCATTGCGGAGTTCATAAAAGATATTCCTCTATAGTTGGTTGGATCGTCCCGATCTCCTTTTTTAAACAATGGAAAAATTATGTTTGTTTTGAAGCTGTTAGGCACCAATCCCATGTCGAAGACGTAATTGTATGCTTGTGTTAGGTTTCCAGAAACTCGGTTGAAGCAAATTTAAAAAATTCATATGGAATACGATCTTCTCCGGGAGCTTTATTTAATTTACACCTATGCAACACTCTGTATACATCTTTAAGGGTTATAGGCCGATCTAGTGACTCAATCGTTAAAAAAGGTGTCGCATAGGATAGCTGGTATGGACTGCCTGGAGGGTTCAGTAAATCTTCAAAATGTTGCGGTGGCATTTTGTGTGTAAATGTCTAAATATTTAAGGAATTTTGCAACATAATTTAAAAGGTATATATGTATGTACATACCAAAAATAATGTGTCCATATACATATGTATATGTATGTACATACACATGTAAGAGAGTCAACACATCTTCTGACTTAAAAACTATGTCTCAAACCAAAAAGGGGAAAACCCGTGTCTAAGAAATTCAAACTTAGCGATACCGATATCGACTTTGTTGTGCATTATGCGTTATGTAAATTGGAGATATGTATGTATGTACATACTTTTTTGGAAAACAATAAGGAAGAAAAATTCACAGCGTAAAGTAAACAAAATAGGCAAGGTACATAATGTATACATATTCTTGCATTGTAAGAACATTTAAGGGATTGATTTTTTTTTGCCGTTGTAACGAAAAATGTTGGCCGTAAAACGGAAACAAAGTAATAAAGAAAAAAAGCCGTTATAACGAAAGGCCGTATAAAGAGTGGCCGTATAGCGAGGTAGGAGTGTTTATGCTTTCAAACACACACACACACTCGACCCACTCAACACACAATGATTTTACTTTCATTAGGTGTTCTTCTTTTTTAGTTTTAGCTGATTAAATTTCCTTTAGTGTGAACTAAGTTTTGCATGTGTTGGAAAATTGGGAGATAAATTTAATTTTTGTTTTGTTCCGAGAAATTCACCAGAATAGCTATAAATTAATTCAGCTCTACAGTATTGTTGTTTATATCAATCGATTGATCTTATTGCACTGAATTCGATATTGCAATTAGATATTGTCATACTCCTTTCAATTAATAGTTATAGCACTTTCAAATTGCAATTTCAAATAATAACGAATGTTGTATTGTAATCTTGATTGGAATAAGCCATAATAAACTATTTTCATAGAACTAAAAGAGCAATACTTTCTAAGGCGGAAAAGGCAACGAGTGGAGTACAGTTGATATTTTTTCAAAGAAGAAATGTATTTGGACCAGTTCAAATTTTGATCAATAATGATACCAAGATATTTAAAACTATCTACACCTTCAATTTTAAAGCAATTAACACTGCAGTCAGGACTACTATCGAAAGTTTGACCACTTTGTATACTACATAGTGGTTAACAGTTTGTGACTGGCACAGTCATGAGAATGAAATATTATATCAGAATCGGGGGGCTTCTGCTCAGTAAGACTGAAATAAATCAGCTTAGTTTTGCTACTAACAATAAGTCTGTGTTCAGCAGACCAACATATTAATAAAATGTTGTTTGTTTATGTCGGCGATTAAATCTAACGGACTGACTGAACAATATGCAATTCCAAGGTCGTCTGCAAAAGTTTTAATTTTACCCACAAATGGAAGTGAAAATAAGAAATAAAACTGGCCAAGGAACAGATCCTTGGAGTACGCCCAAGGTATTTGTTTTTGAACTGCTTATATTGCTCCCAATTTTCACATATTGTACTCTGTATTTAAGTTAAGACTCAAACCATTTATATATGAAACCCCTGAAGCCCGGTTTATATAGTTTATCTAAGAGAATTTTATGGTCAACCATGTCGAAAGCCTTATTAATATCGACAAAAAGGCCAGCACAATGTTTTTTGTCATCTAAACCCTTATATAAAATGGCACAAAATTCCAATAGAACATCTTCAGTGGAAAGGCCAGTCCTAAAACCAAACTACATGGAACTAAAAAAACTGATATGATTAAGATAAGCTAAAATTCTCGTTTTAATTACTTTTTCAAAAACTTTAGAAATTGAAGACAACAAAGAAATTGGTCTATAATTTGACTTGTCTGTCCGGTTACCCTTCTTAAATAAAGGAATTACAACAGCACATTTCATCGGGAAAGGTGCCAGACATAATGCTTAAATTAAAAAGCTAAGACAAAATGTTTACTAAATTGGGACCAATGTTTTTTAGAACCGAATTCGTAATTTCACCATTTCCATGTGAATTAGTAATGCGAAGAGAATTAATAGTTTTTAGCAATTCTAATCCCGCGATAGAGTCAAAAACGAAGCTATCTCTGCATTCACTGCTTTCAGCAGACATAGTGCAGAAGTTACAGGAAGTTTTAGGACTATCTGAAAAAGAAGATTGTCCAATGGAACCAAAGTAATTGGTAAATTCGTTCGCTATTTCTTCAGGATTCGAAATATTCGCACTTCCGCTTTTTAGCAGGATGGGATTTGCGTTGGTACAAACGTTCCGACTAACAATACTGTTAATTACTTGCCACTCTTTCTTAAGGTTCCCATTTGTCATTTGTATTTTGGAATTATAATATCTGCCAGTGTTATGAACTTCCGTATAAACTTTTTTGCAAAGTTTATTAAAACGATTTTTTAAGTTATTATTTAATGGATGTTTCCAACATTTTTTCTTAATTTTTGTTTTAGTTTTACTTTTTTGATAAAAGGACGTGTTGTCCAAGGCTTAAGACGATTCTCTGATTTCGTTAGTGTAGAAACAGTAGATAAATTTATGTGATATTGTAAAATCTTTAAAAAATTTTCATATGCTTTGGAAGCATCTTGTTCAACATAAACACCATCCCAATTTTCATAACATAGCCTGTTGGTCAATTCGTCAAAGTTTATTTTAGTAAATCTGGCTCACATGGTTTACTACACCTTATGTTTTCAAAGAAGATTCCCGTCATACAATGATCAGTTATATACAGGTCCAAGTTGATGCCAGCAAGGAAATTCATATCAATCTTATTAAAACGAGCAAAACATGGTCCATGTGCCTGAAATTGGTCGGGTAGGTTAATTAACAAAAGAATAGAGTCCATGTTCAGCCATGAGCGCTTGGTATAAATCACAGATTAATACAGATAGTCGTCTTGTCATCCCCTGCCCTATAAAACCCTCAAATGAGCGGAGCCTAAATCCTCTCCCATGGTTCTCTATCCGTGAATGCATGTGAATAATATATTACAGGCATCAGCTGATTAAATTTCCTTTAGTGTGACCTAAGTTTTGCATGTGTTGGAAAATTGAGAGATAGATTTCCTTTTTGTTTTGTTCCGAGAAATTCACCAGAATAGCTATAAATTAATTCAGCTCTACAGTATTGTTGTGTATGTCAATTGATTCATCTTGTTGCACTGAATTCAATGCTGCAATTATATATTGTCATACTTCTTTCGTTTAATAGTTATAACACTTTCAAATTGCACTTTCAAATAATGACGAATAGGAACAAAAAAAATTCCCTGGTGGTAAATTTTTGACACCAAGATGGATGCGCCCATGGGTTCCCCATCGCTCAAAGAATGTGTGCGTGAGGTCCCATTTGATTTGCATTGAAGCACCTATAAACCTAAAGAATGGGGAAAAACAGTTGTTTTCTGGTGCGTTTTAACTTGAGGGTCGAAAGAGAGATCCCCTCTGAGATGACTATCTGTATAAGTATATAATCTGAGGTATAAATCTAAAACTGAGTTAGAACATAAAATATCTAGATCATAAATTAACTATACCTAGATAGTCAACTTTCCATCCCCAACCCGCGAAAACCCGCAAATGGGCGGAGCCCAAACCTTCTCTTTTGTTCCCATCAGTGAATACGTGTAATGAGAGATTTGAAGTTTAATCAGCTCATCTACAGGTCCAAAACAATAGCTCATGTAATTTTGCATTAGAGTGGAGTGAATCTATGCTGACAGTTTTCACCAAATTTCAGTAAAACGATACTTTTTTTGTATCGGCTAATCATGTGGCTGTCAAAAATGCAGGTGATTTTCCTATTTCACTATTTCTGTTTAAGAAATAAAGCACTCTGAAATTGTCGTGAAATAATGTAAATAAAGGCAGTGGGTTGCCGCGGGTATGTTTGGATTACACAATTACAATATCAATTACACAGAACAATATCTTTTTTTTATAAATAAATGAAACGTGTCTTACACAAATAAACAAATTGCTGTAATGTAACTACGAAATTGTTGGAAATGTATATTTAGATTTTTATTTTACTTAACTAATTATTATTCTGTTGTGTTATTATTCTACATTTGTATGAAAATTCGTACTAGATTGAGTTGTTCTTCACTTACGTGCTTACTGATTTGTAGAAAAGTTTGATTTAAAGTACATATATGCACAATATGCATACATATACGTAAAAATTATTCACAGGAGAATAAATTGTAAGTTCTCAGATTTTATGTGTAGATGAAAAGGCTTTTTTTTTGTTTTAAAAAGGTGGAAAGCATCGAAAGCCTGAGTGTGGGACTTTAATCCACTAAAACCACCTCTGCATCCAACCGTGGATCCCTGCGGTACCGCCGTTAGGCATTGAAAAGACTGGTCGGAATCTTCTGTTCTGTTAATCTTTAATGAAAAAATAACTGTAGATGGTTAAGCCAGAATACAAATTTAAAAGCAGAATAAAACAAAACACATATGTACATATGTCCTTTAATCAAACATATTCTTCTTTTATATATGACCTGAAATATATAATAAACGTATCTACTTGTTGTTTGTTCAACAAAATAAAGTGGAGGAAATTAAAATATGTATGTTTATACTGTGATACATACGTTTGTATGTTTTAGTTTAGTTTTTTATTTAGTATAAATAATTTTGAAGCATACGTTACATTTTGAATTTAACTATTTTAAATGTAACGTACTTTTTAAAGATTCACCACGAAACGAAGAAAATTGTTGGTAGTTGTTTATTGGACACAGCATCCCCTCCACAATTGTCAATTTTTGATACAAATTGTCCAAGATGGCTGTCCTCCAGCCGAACTTTCTAGTGCAATCCCTATATGAACTGCTCTGACTTATTCGGATTCCAGGTCTATAGGGATCTCCAACACTGAGCCAGGGTGTTGGAAAAGAGTTGGTGGCGGATGAGCCCTTAATGGGCCAACGGCAGCACTCATATCCCCGAAGTGGGTTACTGACTTCGGAAAATCCGGCCCCTCGTCCTAGGGGTATAAAAGGGAACTGGTCCTCCAGGTTGGGGTTTGTGCGTAGGGGTAACTTCCCGACCACGGAAAAAAACACTTAGTTCCGAAACTAAAACAAGCCTCGGATATGGATGGACTCACTGTTGACGACCCCAGCAATCGAAATAAGGACAACGACCTTGCACGTGGAATGTTCGGACCCTTAACAGACCGGGTGCAGCCGAAGAATTAGCAGAGGCCCTAGTCTGCTATAAGGCACACATCACCGCTATCCAGGAAGTGCGATGGGATGGGCCGGGCAAAAAAGGGATGAAAAACTGTGCCATCTAGTACGGTGATTGTTATAGAGAGCAGAAACAGCGCTTATTCGGATGTGGATTTGTCGTAAGCGGCAGACTTAGAAGTCAAGAAGTCTTAAACTTTCGACACGTGAGCGAACGACTTATGACAATCCGCACCAAGGCTAAATTCGCCAACATAAGATTTATATGCGCTCAGACTCCCACCGAAGACAAGGACGACGCCACCAAAGAATGTTTCTACGAGCTCCGCAACTGATGTACTGGGTTTCGCTCGACCACCACAAAGAAACCCATGGTTTGACGAAGAATGCCGGCAAGCACATGCAGCTAAACAAGAGGCATACAAAGCGGCGCTGCAAAGAAGGACGAGAGCGACTCGTGAGCTCTACGAGCAAAAGAGACTTCGGCTTCTCCAAAAGAAGAAAAAAGAGCACGAGAAGCGCGCGATCGAAGATATTGAGAGATTATACTCCAGGAACAATGTACGGAAGTTTTACCAACAGGTGAAACGAAAGTGTCAAGCCAACAAGATCCGTACAGAAGCCTGTAGAGATGGCGAAGGAAACCTCGTAGTAGAGTCGCAGTCGGTGCTGAGAATATGGCAAAACTTCTTCTACAGACTTTATAACGGCGACGAAGACCAACATTCCGCTGTCAGGCAGAATGAACCATTCAATCTAGACGATGATAGCCAAAATTTCCATCCACCTAACCAAAACGAAGTGAGGATAGCAGCAATATCCAAACTTAAGTCCAACAAGGTTGCTGGACCTGACGGCTTACCAGCCGAGCTGTTCAAGGCAGCTGAAAATGACCTGGTAGAGAGCATACATCAATTCATTTCTAAAATTTGGTCAGATGAGTGTATGCCTGATGAATGAAATCTCTGCACCGTTTGCCCGATCCACAAGAAAGGAGATCCCCTCAATTGCGCCAATTACAGAGGTATCAGTCTCCTCAACATCGCGTACAAGATCCTATCTGTCATATTGTGTGAGCGTCTGAAACCCTTCGTCAACAACCTGATTGGGCCCTATCAGTGTGGTTTCAGACCAGGAAAGTCTACAATCGATCAACTCTTCACACTTCGGCAGATCCTGGAAAAAACTCAAGACGTATAAATCGATACCCACCATCTTTTCATCGATTTTAAGGATGCATATGACAGCATCTATAGAGACGAGCTATACAGAGTCATGTCTAGTTTTGGCATCCCTGCCAAACTCGTCAGATTGTGCAGAATGACGATGGAGAATTTTTGCTGCTCCATCAAGTTCGGTAACGATCTCACTCAGACCTTTGATATCAAAAAAAGATTTAGACAAGGTGACGCGCTGTAATGTGATTTTTTTCACATCGTTCTTGAAAGAATTGTGCGAAACTCACAAGCCAATTCCGGAGGCACAATCTTTCAAAAGTCTGTGCTACTAGCGTACGCCGACGATATCGACATTATTGGAAGAACACAGCGGGCTGTCACAGGTGCGTTCGCTAGTATTGAAACAGAAGCTGCCAAAATGGTTTTAGCGGTAAACGAGGGCAAAACCAAGTATATGCTGTCAACCAGAAGGGATACGCAACATCGACGAATTGGACAGAACGTCAAAATCGACAGCTATAACTTTGAGGTAGTAAGGGACTTTGTCTACCTCGGATCTGCTATCTATTCTGACAACAGCACCTCGGCAGAAGTAAAACGAAGAATAACTCTTGCCAATCGCTGTTTCTTTGGGCTGAGAAGGCAATTGAGTAGTAAGGCCCTATCCCGAACAACTAAGGAGACTCTATATAAGACCTTGATCATCCCAGTCCTGCTTTATGGCGCTGAAGCTTGGACTTTATCAAAAGCGGATGAAGATATCCTAGGTCGTTTCGAGAGAAAAATTCTTCGTAATATATTCGGTCCCGTTTGCGTTGACGGGCTTTGGAGGAAAAGATTCAACGACGAACTATACGAGCTGTACAGCGACATCGACCTAGTCAAAAAACTGCGCATTAGTCGTTTGAGGTGGCTAGGACATGTAGAGCGAATGGACACCAGTGCTCCGGCCCGAAGAGTCTTCGAATCAAATCCGGAGGCACAACGCAGTAAAGGAAGACCTCGCCTTAGGTGGCGCACGTAAGTTGAAGAGGACCTGAACAAGCTTGGAGTGCGCAACTGGAGGCAGTTAGCTAAGGACGGAGCTAACTGGAGAGGCTTGTTAGTTGAGGCCCAGGTTCACCTCGAACTGTAGCGCCACCTTAGTAAGTATGTAAGGATATTGCAACTAACTTTGATGACATCCGCGCTCCTTAAATTAAAAACTTTAACATTACACTCATACAAGTTTCTTACAAAAACTCCCACTCCACCGGCAATGTAAGTATCGTTGGCATTAGCAAAAAAGATATAATTAGGAATATAGTAATCTTCAATTTCACAAGAATAAATCCAAATTTCAGATAAAAATATTATTTCTGGCAGGTAGACTAGAGCTTCAAGATTCCCAATCAGTAAATCGAAGTTTCGACATAAGTAAACTACGGATATTTTGATGTAAAAGAAAAATGGTTTGCCACCTCAGTTACATCTAAACAGATCATAATTACTTCTTATGAATCTTGTAGTGAGGCTTTCGCACATAAGATCGAAACTGTCATTCATACTATTGCCCCTGGAGAGCAGCTAGATCATTAAGTGATCTTATGACGACAGCCTCACTATTATCAAACTTTCTCATTAAAATTTGAGAATTACGGAACCACAAGTATTTAAATTTTTTCTCAGATTTGAGTTTTTTAGCTGCCATAAATAAAGCCTTAGAGTACTTCGTTAAAAAATCATTAATAAAAATATTTGTATTACTACTAACAATAAATAATGGTGACTTCAGCTTCCTCTTTGCATTTTTATACCCTATCCTAAGGGTATATTAAGTTTGACACATAGTTTGTAACATAGAGAAATAATCGAGATAGACCCTATAAAGTATATATATTCGTGATCAGCATCAATAGCGAAATCGATTGAGCGATGACCGTCCGTCCGTCTGTCCGTATGTCACCGCTTTTTGGGCCTTAAATTTTGAGCTAGGACGATGAAATTTCATATCTGGGCTTCTGAGAAAAAGATACAGTACAAGTGTAAAAATTTTTGAAATCCGCCCACTGCCACGCCCACTTTTTCATAACTTCACTAAATTATATGAAACCGAAAAATTTTGTTAAGACCAAATATTTGGGTATTTAGATTCCCTACAATTCAACCATAGAACAGTTTTGGCCACGCCCACTTTTTGGGGGCGTTATCATCAAAAAACCTATTTTGATAAAATTTTACATGCAACATTCTCAAATGTTCGACATTATAGCTATATTTGAGTACAAAATGCAATTTGGCCACGCCCACTTTATAGAGAGGAGGATAGGGTATCATACGATCCGTTCCAGACCGATTGTAGCTTTTCTGTATGTTTTTGTTTTCCATTACCTTCTGTTTGACGATGTTCGAAGAGAAATGCACACAAAGAATATTACCGCGATCATTTGGGTTGGAGGTGGTACTCATATGATTTGATTTGTTTATGTGCTTTACATAACATTTTTGTATATCCTCAGTCGACACAGGAATATTCAAGGCCTTATCCAAAATGTCATTTACTCTCTCTCTCGCGTTTGAACTATTTAAATCAGGCACACCAACAATCTCAATGACATTCTCCAACTGCTTCTGTTCCCTCCAGTTCACCCTGGTCTGCAGATTCGCCACCTTTGAACGCAACGTTTTGTTCTCCTCTTTCAGCTGCTGGACTGTGTTGAGAAAATCGCTGTTGATTTCTTTTAAGTTAAGAATTCCCTCGTAAAGCAGTTGAAGGGTTATTGAACTTTTAGGCGAAGATGAAAGAACTGACGCAATAGAGTCATCCGCTAGGCCAAGTGCATGTTCTGTTTCGCTTTGTGATGAACGTGATGCAAAATCTGCATGGGCAATCGTCGACTTATGGGGCCCATACACCACACATGCACGCATGCACAATCTAGTGGTTGTGCATGCAAACTGAAGGTGTATGGTGTAGACTGTGTGGTTGTGCATGTGTGATTTCGAAAAATTGTGATATTTTCTTGTTTGTGCATGGAAGATTGCGTGGTCTGTGGTGAAATTTGCTCAGTTTAGTAAAAGAAATTGAGGAGTGCAGCAGAATCTGACATTGCGTTGTACACCTCCTAACGATATGACGAGTAATGAAATTATGGAGGAAATGTGATTGCACATGCTTGTGATTGTACATGCATGCATGTGTGGTGTATGGCCCCTTTAGGTGTTGTAGTTAATTTTGCAGGAACTTTTTCGCATTGTAACGAAAGTGGGGCAGTCTTGGCTTGGACGACAGTCGATTTTAATGTTGCTGTTTTTTGTTGCTTACTTGAAGAATGCGAATTTTTGCTTGAGATAAATGGTGTAGATAGTGGTTGTTGTAGTGATTTACGGCGCAAAACAGAACACTTGTCGCATCGATGTGTAAGATTATTTGTTAATAGATATTCAATATCAGCCGGTTGAATATTAGCACATGAACCGTGAAAGAAACTTTTGCAATCTCCGCACTGTATTTTAAATGGTCATAAAAAAAAATTTTTTTTTTTTTGATTTTAAAATTTTTATAAAAAAGTGACAAAAAAATCAGTTTACATCTTTAAAAAAAAAAGACATTTTTAAGACTTGAACATTTTTTTTAACATTTTTAGGTATGTCTTGAAGATCATATCTGTCTAAAATTAATGGCAAAACCACGTCTCAGCGATATATTTTGGCCATTTTTTTCTGAATTTTCAAAAATGTCTTCGCGACAGGGGAGTAAATCATTCTGGAAAAGTGAAAAAATTGTATGGCGGTCGCAAAAACGCGCAAGATGTTTTTAGTTTGCCTTAATGAGAACACTATACAGAATGACATAATTGTAGTTTCACACCGGAATTATGCGGAATAATTAACTTTAAGTCTACTTGAAAAACAACAATATTTTAATTTTTGAACTTTTTGACCTTCCCACAGACTTTTTGTTTTTAAAATAGTTGCAATGGAAATTATTAAATAAAAATTTTTATGTTTTACCTTAAAATAACGCTTAATAATAATAAAAAAAAATTATGACAATAAAATCACCATAGCGTTTTAAATCATCAACCAAACCCACACAAAAAATACGCTATTCGGTGTTATCTCTTTGCACCTGTTGACAACAGCTAACTTTCAAGCTTAGTTTTTCCTAATCAGAGATAAAAACAAAAAAACAAAACATGAATTACAGTTGCCTATTGTATTGAGAAACTTAATACATGATTTAAAGTCAACTGGCTAAACTTTGATTATTTTAATTTTGTCCGGCTAGATTGGCGATTCACCACACTGTGCATCGGTGCGATCTATATTGCCTTTGCATACTGGACAATTCATTTTTTTAGAGTTAGTTACTATTTGAATGTTTTAAGAAAGATAAACGACCACAGTCTCTCTCTCCTCCAGCTACAAACCTATAGCCGTCATTTAGAGTTTAAGCTGCAGTTCAAGAGCTAGAACTAAAATGTTGGAATTGAGATTTAGAAGTCTATGTGTAATGTTTTGTTTTATCAAAATACCTTTCCCTTGTTTGGAAGTAGTGTTATTTGGTAGGTTTTTAAAGTACCGGGTGAAGGCATGTGGTATGATTGGGGAGTGGTTGAATGGGCAGTGAGTCTCTTGGAGAGAGACAAGGCAGGGATTGTATTGTTTAATTAAAATCATCGAAGTTATTTACAAAGCCTTTGATATTCCATTGTAAAAATCTAAGAGCCATATTATAATAAGGGTGAGTTCATAAACGTCAAACTAACTAACTAAGAACGTCGGTCGACTGCAGTATCTGCTGTTCATAAACGTCATTATAACGTCGGCGTCGGGCAGATTGAGCAGCCATAAATTTTTGGCTGCAGAAAAAATACAAATACACAAATTTATTTCTACAAAAAATTTAGGCGTTGGAAATATTTTATTTATGTTTTTGTACAATATAATTTAACTTATTGTGCTTAAAGGGAGGACGAGGGTTCAGTCTGGAAAAATAATCAGATTTTTCTTCGACGTTTATGAACCACTGTAATGAAACGCGTAACTTCAATTTTGGTTATGTATTTTATTTGAAAATGTCGCGTATTTTAAAATTGTGTGGTTCCGGCTCCTCGAACTGCTCGCCTTGGTGGTTCCTTCTTTTCTAATGTCGGATATGTATGTCTGACTATAATGCGGTGGCGCGTGTATCCAGATTCGACCAATCACAGCGAGTCTTTAATTATTTTCTTTATTTCTCCCTCTGGCGTTGTTTCTGCGAAGTGGCAATTATTTGGCAGTGACAGCGCTGGTGACATTTCTGAGTGTTTCTCAGTGGTTGCATTCAGAACACTTGTATATTTTCGGCCACGACATCCCACCCTCCGTGAATCCTCAAAGAGTATGTAGAACGGCAAGTTTTGAGGCGGGAAGTAAAGTTCCTTGGGAAGTCCTCACATCAGCGCTCCTTACTTGTCCATCTCCAGCTGCATACACTTTGCTGATCGTCCCTCGCTGCCATCTGCTTCTGGGCTGGCTGGCATCACAGATCAAGACTAGGTCACCAACCTTGAGTGGTGGTGCGACTTCATGCCACTTACCTCGCTTAGTTAACATATTCCAATATCCATCGTTTCCAGAATCTGTCCTTGAGTTGTTAAGCTATCCTCCACTGTTTTCGGCAACATACTGGCGAGTCATCCACATTGGGCGTTTGGGTAGAATTCGGGCATCCCAGCAGGAAGTGGTTGGGCGTTAGCGGCTCTTCTTCTGAGGACACTGGCAATTCCGTCAATGGTCTCGAGTTGACTATGCTCTCGGCTTCAATCAGCAGGCTTCGCAAAGTCTCTACTCGTGGTGCTTCTTCCCGCAATGTTACCATCAGCACCCTTTTCACTGACTGCACCATACGTTCCCACACGCCACCTTCACTAGGATTCAGTTCTCGTGAATTCTCGTTCTGAATGCGATCGACGTCAAACAGTTGTACCTCTCGCTGCAGCTCTCTTCGAGTCTCGATGAAATTCATTGCGTTATTACTTCTTATTCGTACATCAAAGGTCCGAAGTAGTCCAAACCAGTATAGGTGAATGGGCGAACAAACGGCGTCAATCTGTCTGGTGGTAATTGGCCCATGAGTGGAATGGCAGGTCTAGCTCGGTTAGCCTTACACTTCTGGCAGTCGTGTTTTATACGTTTGAGAACTGATCTTAGATGAGGAATCCAATAACGCTGACGAATCTCGTTAATGACGAAGGCGTCGTTACTATTAATTGCGTGAGGTGGTGTTTTTGCGGCAAAATAACTGGGTTTCTCGCACCCATCGGCAGGCAGTAGACAGCTTGGATGCGTCCACGTAGTCGGACTATACCTTCATCATCTAAGTGGGGTGTTAGCTGGAATATGGCGCTTGATTTTAATATCGACTCTCCGTTCTGCAATGATGCTATTTCTTGAGGGAAGACTTCCCTTTCAGCTTGACGCTGGCAGTTAACTCGTTTGTCGGGATAGTTTTAGATCGTTTGACAGTTCTTTATTCTGGTTGAGCTTCGCACCCTTTTCTCACTCGATTTTGCAGAGGCTTAATGTAACGCAGCATCCACGCTACGATTCGTTTTACCTTGAGAAACGAAGAAAATTTAGTGGTATCGATTAAGGGGGTACTTGCCTGCGAGATATGCAAAATCCTAGGGCGAATTTCTTCTTCAAGCGTCTCTGTCGGTGGGGCATCATTAAAATGTGGCCATTGTTCTTCAGGAAGTCGCAGAAATTCGGGTCCTGAAATCCATCGGCTGTCTGCGGTGAATCTTGGTCGGTTTTGGGCTCGTGTTGCGTCGTCGGCCACATTCAACTGGGATGGAAGCCAACGCCAGTCTGAAGGCTCCGACGTATCCAAGAATTCGGGTATACGATGTGCAATGAATGGTTTGTACCTCCGGTGAGAAGACTTAATCCACCAGATAGTAGTTTTGGAGTCGCTCCAGTACACGACTCTTGATATGGATAATTTATGGCTTGCACAAACGGCTGTCTGCAAACGATTTCTTAAAACTGCGACTTGCAGTTCTAAGCGAGGGATTGATAGGCGCTTCTTTGGTGAACATTTGGTCCTACCAGAAACAAAGGACACATCAACTTCTGCCAGCGGCAAAGGCGCTTTCACTAGCGTCGGTGAATATATGGAGTTCCAGGCTTTCGGCTACTGGTAGGCTCGGCGACTAATAGCGACTTAGTCGGAACTGACTGACTCTTTCTAGCTCCGTCCACCAGAGTTTCCACTGGCTGTATAAAGGTGGAGGCAGGGGATCATCCCAACTGATCTCGGCTTTCCAAGTAGTCTGCAATAGAATTTAGAGTGTATTAAAAAGTTAGCAAGAAACCCGTAGGGGTCAAAAACGGCCATTATGATCCCCAGCATTTCTCTTTTCGTCGGCGGTCTCGATAATTCCAGGACTTCCTTTGGGATTCTATGAAACTGAAGATGAAAACGAAATGTGTCATTACCGGTGTTTCAGTACATACCAAGAACCTTTTCTCGATCTTTCCCTGATTTAAGACTGACTGCTGAATGAATGGACCATGATGTCGAGTTATTTAACTTTTCTTGCACTGTCTTCATATTACTGACGAAGTTTCGTAACTTAAATCCACCCTCCGCATGAATTCGTTTGGCTTCCAGACTGATCCTCTCGGCATCTGCTACGTTGTTAAAACTTCCCACATAGTCGTCGACATAGTGACTATTCACTATAGCTTGGGCAGCTTCCGGCACTTCTCCAGCAAACTCCATGGCATTTTTATTTTTAAACAGCTCCGAATATCATTGATGTTATGATGAACGTTTCAATTGCTTGGTTCCTATTTCCATCTCTCCATAAGAATCTTTGGGCATTTTGGTCAGATTCACGAATTAGGACTTGCGAAAACATCTCCTCGATATCTGCAACTACGGCGACAGCTCCTTCTCGAAACTCGAACAAAACTGTTAACGTTGGCTTGGCATTGTAGCCTCTATGTTGAATAAACGCCTTGTTGCCATTTGGAGACTATCGGGAAAGACAAACTCATCGCAGCGCCACAATAAACCCGTTTTGAACTGATTGCCGATACGTCTCGTTGTTTCTTGTAGGATTCTTCTTGATCGCTTGTCTTCTTCGGACTCCAAGACAGTATCAACTTTGGGCACACAAAAATTTTCCACGGTGAAATAGGACTCGACCAATCTTTCCAGTCTACCAAGAGTTTCAGCTTCCTCGACGTGAAGAACAACAGGTTTGATAGCAGCATCGCCAAGTTGTGGTCCGTAGACTACCCAGCCTAGCTTAGTTCGTGTTGCAATCGTTTGGTCCTGACGTCCTTCTATCACGGTAGTGGAAACACCCAGGTGGCAATTATCCAGTCCAATGAGGAGGACCGGTTTGACATTTTCATAATCACTTGTTGGAACATTTTGTAGATGTTGTAGACCCTTTTTGTTAAAGGACTGTGATGGCAGACTAAGGTTCTCCACTGTTCTCACATTTTTCAGCTGGAAGTACTGAGATCCCTTCTCTAGTCCTCTGACATCTACCGTTATTCTCCTAGATGGTTCCGTCACAACTTTATCACCAAACCATTGCAAGGTAAACGGCTGTTTTTTCCTTTTGTGGGCCCGACAAGACTACTGGCAATATGCGAAATAATTGGCCACTGTGGCTATCCGTACGGCTGGTATGAATACGTGCTGGAACTTCCGATGAACTGGTTCTACTTTCTTCGTGAAGAAGCTTATGGTGGACCCTGCGGCATCCATTCTCGTTACATGGTTTTCGACTACGGCACGTTGCAGTTCCGTGACCTTGCTTGACACAGGAGAAGCACAAATGTTTGCTCTTGACGAATCGCCATCGGTCCTGTATAGACATATTATTGAATGTATTACAGTTACTAACCTGGTGATCGGCTCCACAACATGTGCATACGACTTTTCTTGAACTCCTTGCCTCCATAGTGTTCCCCTCGGTTGTAAGTAGCATTCGGCGTGGATGTATGCCTTGGCTTCTAACGACGACTGCGTTACTGGCTTGAGGTAAGAGTTGGAGGACTTGCGCGAGCTCTCTTATCCATGTGGAGAAATCCTTTACTGTGGCGTATGGCTGTTTACTCGATGCATGCTTAGACCATTCAAATATTCTTGTCATCGGCAGCTTCATTACCAATTCTTCAAGGAGCATCGGGTTAGCAAGATGCTGTTGACATTTCGCAGATTCTAGGAACACCACGACGTTCGCCACTAACGTAGCAAATGGAATTAACTGTTTGATACGGGCATCACAATCACATTTATTGGATAAATAAGTAAAGATGCAACTGCTTCCCTGGCTTCTTCTTGGAGACATTTCTGAGGACGAATTGTGTTTTCCATTGGTGTATATTCAAAGTTGGCTGTTGTCTCCTCAAAGTTAGCTAAAAACAGTGGCCAATCCTCCAGATGTCGGCGAATACTGGCAAAATCGTATAACTTCTTATACGGTTCCCTTCTGATTGGTTACGGTGGTCTGAGTCCATAGTGCTGTCATTTCTCGCGATAGTTTCTCTAAGGCGTTTGGTTTCCGCTTGGTTATTGTTCGTTTCTTTGCGCAAATCCTCTATGGACTCCTTGAGTGCCGTAAGTTGTGACAGTAGGGCTACCATAGCTTGATTGTTTCCACCTAATTCCTGATCTTCTATCTGACTACCTTCTATTTGTGTGCGGACTTCTGGCGATGCTCTGAATCGCTGGGGTAGTTTACCCTTATTGCCTCCAGCACTCGTGCGAGGTGTTACAGGCATACATGAACGGCAACACTATTCTGCGGCAAGAAAGAAAATCCGGGTAAAATATTTTGGAAAATTTGCTCACCAGGAGTCCACGGCGAGTATGGCGACGGCAGGCTAGGAATCCACGGAAATGTGGAGGCAATCCTTGGATGATGGCAGGCAAGGAATCCACGGTAATGTGGAGGCAATCCTTGGATGATGGCAGGCAAAAAAGTTAGTTAAAAAGTGATTTATTTAGCATATTTCATCGTTATAAATTCACAATTTTTGCAATGGCTTAAGACGTCAGCCAAAAAAGAGAGTTAATACCATAAATTAACTATACCTAGATAGTCAACTTTCCATCCCCAACCCGCAAAACCCGCAAATGGGCGGAGCCTAATCCTCTCTTTCGTTCCCATCGGTGAATACGTGTAATGAGAGATTTGAAGTTTAATCAGCTCATCTACAGGTTCAAAACAATAGCTCATGTAATTTTGCATTAGAGTGGAGTGAATCTATGCTGACAGTTTTCACCAAATTTCAGTAAATCGATACTTTTTTTTGTATCGGCTAAATGGAGGCGATTTTCCTTTTTCCCCATTTGTTTACTTTTTAGCTTAAAAAAGAGTAAATATATTTTTGATTTTAGACAACTTTTTATATTTTTTTTTATGCCACTCGATTCGACTCATTGCACTGAATTCAAATCTGTACTCAGATGTTGTCGCACTTATTCTGTTTAAGAAATATAGCAGTCTGAAATTGTGCTGAAATAATAGTCGTTTTTCTTTTTTAGTTCAGAGCAGAGCCTGAGTTGTCAAAAAAAAATGTTTGTGTTTCTTTTTTAGTTCAGAGCGCTTAGAGCACTCGATTCGTGTTTCTTTTTTCGTTTAGAGCGTGCTCAGAGCGCGCTCTATCAGCTCAGCATGAATTGATTGAGCATCCTGAGCAAAACCCGAGCACAGTGAATTTGACGTTTAACAGGGGGTAAAGCAATAGGCGTTTTTCTTTTTTAGTTCAGAACAGAGCTCTGAACAGAGCCTGAACATGTCGAGCGCGCTCTGAACGGAGCACGCTCTGAACGCTCTGATTTATTTAAGAAACACGATTAAGCAGTACCTGTCATATGACTGCAAAATTAATCGACCATTCATGCTTTTTGTCTTCTTAAACACTGAAATAGCGTTTATACACAAATAAAGTTTTCATTTAATTATTAACTACTAATAATTAATTAAAAACAAAGCCTCGAACTCCATTTCAATTGTTTTCGATTTCGTTTTCTCATTGCTTTACCCCCTGTTAAACGTCAAATTCACTGTGCACGGGTTTTGCTCAGGATGCTCAATCAATTCATGCTGAGCTGATAGAGCGCGCTCTGAGCACGCTCTAAACAAAAAAAGAAACACGAATCGAGTGCTCTAAGCGCTCTGAACTAAAAAAGAAACAGAAACGTTTTTTTTGACAACTCAGGCTCTGCTCTGAACTAAAAAAGAAAAACGACTAATGAGAAAACGAAATCGAAAATAATTGAAATGGAGTTCGAGGCTTTGTTTTTAATTAATTATTAGTAGTTAATAATTAAATGAAAACTTCATTTGTGTATAAACGCTATTTCAGTGTTTAAGAAGACAAAAAGCATGAATGGTCGATTAATTTTGCAGTCATATGACAGGTACTGCTCAATCGTATTTCTTAAATAAATCAGAGCGTTCAGAGCTAAATGGATATTTAGATTTTTAATTATTTTATTTAAATAATTATTATTCTGTTGTGTTATTATTCCACATTTGTATGAAATTTCGTACTGGATTGGGTTGCTCTTCGCTTACGTGCTTACTGATTTGTAGAAATGTTTGATTTAAAGTACTAATATGTACAATATACACATATGTATAAATTATTCACAGGAGAATAAATTGTTAGTTCTCAAATTTTATGTGCCGATGAAAAGGCTTGTCGAACCTTCCGTTCTGTTAATCTTTAATCAAAAAATAACTGTAAGTCAGAATACAAAATTCAAAGGAAGAGAATAAAACAAGGAGAAAGACAACAAGATATCCAGGTTAAGGATAACACAACAATTTGCGTCCTTTAATCAAACATATTCTTTTAATATTTGACCTAAAATATATAATAAACGTATCTACTTAATGTTTGTTGAAAAAACAAAGTCGAAGAAATTAAAATATGTACATATGTTTATGCTGTGATACACGTTTGTATGTTTTTGCTTAGTTTTTTATTTAGTATATGTGATTTAAAACATACGTTACATTTTGAATTTAACTATTTTAAATGTAACGTACTTTATACAGATTCACCACGAAACGAAGAAAATTGCTGGTAGTTGTTTATTGGACACAGCATCCCCTCCACAATTTGTCATTTTTTGGCACAAATTGTCCAAGATGGCTGCGTCCTTATGACAGTTGTGGCTCATGTTGGTGAGCAAGAATGTATTAGTGAGTTTGCAGGCATATTACGCATCCATTCTTGCTCACCAACGGGAACAGCTTGTGGGTTCGATAGAGAGACCCCCTCGAAGTTGACCATCTAGGTATGGTTCATTTATGGTTAATACTAAATACATATATATCTGTTTTGCATTAAAATTTACTTCTTTACTTTACTGTTTTGTTAAAAAAAAAAAAAACAAAATGTAGTTCAAAATTGTCCATTTATAATTTGGTTACGATATTTCCAGGCAGTCTTAACGAAGCTAACCAATATTGACCAGTTTTGACCATTTAATATTGTAACTAGTTCATGCGTTGAAAGATAGGTTTTTCCCCAATGAGCACGTCTGATAGCGTGGACATACTCCTACAAAATGCGAAATATCCTATCTTGATCTTTGGTTGCGTGCATTCCTCACTGCTATTGTTTCTGTGTGGCATATAGTTGAGACGAAAGAGTTCACCCCTCACTTTGAAAATAGTGGAAATCGTGTCGATGGAATAGCTGTCGTCAAAATAGTTATTTTGCAATAAGTTGTGCTATAGCTCACGATACATCATTCTGGTCTCACTTTGCTGTGCTTTTAGTGTAAATGACTCAAACTTAGATTGTCGTATCTTCTCCAACAGCAATTGAAGAGTGCCTTTCCAGAACAAGGGGTTATATCCAGGCAGCTCGACATTGTGCGCCGCACACAACCTCAACCATTCACCAAAGTACTGGGTTATGCACAGTATGAAATGGGACGGTACTAAGTTGGGAAGTCGGTGATTAGGGAGTGCCAGAGCCTTCATAATGTAGTTAAAATGCATCTTCAGCGTAAATATGTACAAAGGTGGTATACCTGTTTCCAGGTGTATCATGTAAGTTGGAGTATTTTCGGGCAATCTGAATATTTTCGACATCTTCATATTGAAAAACACCCCACACCTGCGCAGCGTAGCACATAGCTCTCATGACCGCTTCAAATAGCTTATATTTTACACTAGGAGTAATTTTGTTTTTCCCCAGAATTCAATAGGAAATAGGAAAAATTATGCTTTTCCTGAAACTTTCTGGAACTTCCCCAGTGTTATAAATCGCATTGAATGCGTCTGTAAGCTTTTGGATAAATCGTTCGGTGGCGTTTTTGTAAAATTCATATGGCACTAGATCTTCTCCGGGAGCTTTGTTAAAAGGACATCGACTTAAGAAATGTTTGACTTCTTGGACTGAGAAAATGCGATCCAGATCATCGTTTTCAACATATGGGAGTGCGTAACTTATTTGACTACAGTCAATTGATGGGTTTACCAACTGCTTAAAGTGATCGGCTAAAACATTGACTTCAATCCATTGAGAGTTCGAGCAAGTTTCCAGAACGAACGACGATCTCTTACCTCTGCCAATGACCGCATCAGGCGAAGCGTGTATATTTTATGCTTTTCACTGCAAATCGTTTTATATTGCTTATTTGCCACTTGGTACAAACTCTTGGCGGAGGATGTGGCTGAGGTTCTGACCATTCGTAGATAAGCAAACGATTTTTTTCTAGCCCTTTCGCATTCTTCATCAAACCATGGTTGTCGTTCCTTTATTCTCCGTGATGATTGAAGGGGATTAGCAGCTTTGACAATACTGGATACTAAGACATCTGCTTCATGTGCAGACTGAATTTCAGCAACGTCTGCGGCGTTGAGAAGAGAGTCCAAGTTGTGCTGGTATATTTGTAAGTGTCTGTCCTGCCATTGAAACTTGGACAGTAGACTCATTTCAGGTAAGGAGCTAACGTTATGTGTCGCTAATTTTATATTGACACATAGAGGTAAGTGATCGGAAAAAATAAGCTGGCGAACTTCTAGGTTATCTACAATGTCAATCCAATCCCCACGTACCAGGCAGAAATCAATCGTCGAACACGAAGTTCCTCTAAGAAAGGTCAAATTACCAACTTCATCACCTTTACTTCGACCATTCAGCATAGTAAGACCAGTAAATTCACACATCTCAATAAATTTCCTTCCATTACAGTCGATTTTTGGATCATATGCATTCCTCGTAGTTCTTACCGACGCCGCTATAAATGCTGGTTCTAGCTCTAAAAGCTGTGTGTTTCCGACTCTGGCGTTGCAGTCGCCTATCACCATCAAATTTTCTTTGCCAAATTCTAGTAAGAAGTCGTACAGGTCTAAAAACTCGCTTATCCATTTGTTACAATTTATATTGACAGGAATTATGCAAAATCGTTTATTGTTCCCGGTTATCTGCACCAAAGTTCGATCAAGTTGATCGATGAAGCTACATCTAATAGCATTATTTAAGCTTTTTATAATACCGTAAAGGCATTCTCCACTAGGTCGATCGTGGGCGTGAGTCCTCGTAGCTAGTATCCAATGTAGTGTAATTTTTAAAGTAAGGGTTAAATTGCTGTTTTCTTATCAATGAAAGTTTCAAAAAGAAAAAATATGTCGTGTTGGTTTACAAGTTCGAAAAATTCATTGAAAAGTAGTTTGTTGCGTGGACCTGCTATGTTGTATGCAATTATTTTAAGATTACTATATTTTATAACCAAATTACTATTAATATCTAACTGACTGACGGCATTTGCCCCGTGTCAAACGTCAAATTCACTGTGCTCGGGTTTTGCACAGGATGCTCATTCAATTCATGCTGAGCTGATAGAGCGCGCTCTGAGCACGCTCTAAACAAAAAAAGAAACACGAATCGAGTGCTCTAAGCGCTCTGAACTAAAAAAGAAACACAAACATTTTTTTTGACAACTCAGGCTCTGCTCTGAACTAAAAAAGAAAAACGACTAATGAATTAGAAACAAAGCCTCGAACTCCATTTCAATTGTTTTCGTATTTGTTTTCTAATTGCTTTACCCCTTGTTCACTGTGCTCAGGTTTTGGTCAGGATACTCAATCAATTCATGCTGAGCTGATACAGCCTGCTCTGAGCACTCTCTGGACGAAAAGAGAAACACGAATTGAGTGATCTGAGCGCTCTGAATTAAAAAAAAACGCAAACATTATTTTTGACAACTCAGGCTCTCCTGTGAACTAAAAAAGAAAAACGACTTATAGCGGTAGCAGTGTTGACAGTAGGACCTGTCAAAAGTGAAACACGCACAAACTCAATACTGCTAGCACAATAGGCGTTTTTCATTTTTAGTTCACAGCAGAGTTCAGAACCATGAATTAACTATACCTAGACGGTCAACTTCGAGGGGGTCCCTCTTTCGAACCCACAAGCTGTTCCCGTTGGTGAGCAAGAAAGTATTAGTGGATTTGCAGGCATATTACTCACCAACGGGAACCACAACTGTCATAAGGACGCAGCCATCTTGGACAATTTGTGTCAAAAATTGACAAATTGTGGAGGGGATGCTGTGTCCAAAAAACAACTACCAAAAATATTCTTCGTTATGTGGTGAATCTGTTAAAAGTACGTTACATTTAAAATAGCTAAATTCAAAATGTAACGTATGTTTTAAATCTTTTATACTAAATAAAAACCAAATAAAACCATACATACATATGTATCACAGCATAAACATAAATATTTTAATTTCTTCCGGTAGTTACGTTTATTATATATTTTAGGTCAAATATAAAAGAAGAATATGTTTTAACTAAAATTGTGGTGTTATCCTTAACCTACATATCTTGTTGTCTTTCTCTTTGTTTTCTTCTTTGCCTTTTAATTTTGTACTCTGTGCTCAACCATCTACAGTTATTTTTTCATTAAAGATTAACAGAACAGAAGGTTCCGACCAGCCATTATATGCGTAGATATAAAATTTGAGAACTAACAATTTATTCTCCTGTGAATAATTTTAACATATACATATACATATATGTATCTATAGTGTACATATATGTATTTTAAATCAATCATTTCTATAAGTCAGTAAGCAAATAAGGGAAAGAACAACCTAATCCAGTACGAAATTTCATACAAATTTAGAATAATAACACACCAAAATAATAATTACTCAAATAAAATAATTAAAAATCTACATATCCATTTGCAACAATTTCATAGTTACATTATAAGAACTTATTTATTTGTGTAAAATACATTTCATTTATTTATAAATATATTGTTTTAACATCCTAAACTCCTCACTGCACTTCGAAACACACCCGCGGCGACCCACTGCCTTTGTTTACATTATTTCACGACAATTTTAGAGTCCTATGTCTCTTAACCAGAAAAAGTGCGACAACATCTGAGCACAAATTTGAATTCATCAAATCGAGTGGCATAAAAAAATATAAAAAATTGTCTAAAATCAAAAATATATTTACTCTTTTTTGAGTTAAAAATAAACAAATGGGGAAAAAGGAAAATCACCTCCATTTTTGACAGCCATGTGTTTAGCCGTTACAAAAAAAATATAGATTCTCTGCAATTTGGTGAAAACTGTCAGCATAGATTACACTCCACTCTAATGCAAAATTACATGAGCTATAGTTTTGGACCTGTAGATGAGCTGATTAAACTTCAAATTTCTCATCACACGTATTCACCGATATGAACGAAAGAGAGGGTTAGGCCCCGCCCATTTGCGTTTAGTTAATATAGTATAGTTAATTTATGTCGCAAACTCTATCCACCACCGACATTCACCGAAACGCTTAAGCGCAGTACCCAGATTCAGCAAAATATAATCAATCCACAACTACAACTACATCTGTTCCATCCAGCTCAAAAGTAAGTAACCCGTCAAAAAAAACATGTTCTCAACGAACACAACTACACAATTTCAGAAAAAGCACTTACAAGCACTTACAAAACACTTCAGACAATGACAACATTTAATAATAAAATTGATGCCCAAAATCTCGACTCTGCCGTTCGAGAATTGAATCATCAAGGCTCCTTAGCGAGCGTGGATGGATTAACATCTGGAAACAGTGTTATGCTCAAAACACATGTGCAGAATTTCTGTACGCAGCGCAGCGTGCATCTCTGCACGTGAAACACATGTGCAGAATGTTTTGGACATGCGTCGCATCGGCTGCAGTCATTTTCGAATTGAATTATAATTTATTTTGCCCCGAACTTTTTGTCTTGCATGTTTATAATTTTTTGATAGTGCCGGTTTCGTATATTAAATTCTACTAACTGGTCTTCAATTTTTCCAAAACGAAAATACCTACTCGTATAAATGAACAACGAAACTTCAAAAAATGGTGATACAAGACTCCTCAAACTGTGTTTTTTGCAGCGAATTTAGAAATAGAGACATCTTGCAGTGCTGCGGTGCATGCAGCGTTCACATGTAACTTCGCTCATTGCACCGCATGTGTTCTAGTTTTTCTGCGTTCAGAATTCTGCACATGTGTTTAGGGCATTAGGGTGAGTTCATAAACGTCAAAAATCTGCGCAAGTACAATCGAATTTCTTTTCTTTGCGTTTTTGAACGCACTCAACGCAAAATATGTGCAGTCAACATGAAGGCCTAACTTAGTCCAATTCATGTAAACGCCGTTGTCGTGGCCGAAAATATACAAGTGTTCTGAATGCAACCACTGAGAAAGACTCAGAAATGTTACCGGCGCTGTCACTGCCAAATAATTGCCATTTCGCAGAAACAACGCCAGAGGGAGAAATAAAGTAAATAATTAAAGACTCACTGTGATTGGTCGAATCTGGATACACGCGCCACAAATATATAGTCAGACATATACCACGTTTATATGCTGGATTGAATCCGGATTCAATTCGGGTTCAATGCCATATAAACGCAGATTGGATTGAAACTGAATTGACTCGATCCGATCACAAAATTTTCTGAGATCGGATTGAGTTTTTGCATGTAAACGCGGATCGAAAGATTGAGTTTGACAGATAGAGAAAAAAGATAAGGCTGTTCTCCCGCGCACAGGAGAAGAAGTGTCAAACTCAATCCTCTTCCGATTCCATTCCAACTCGATCCCTCAATTCGGTTACAGTGAAAATTTGGGTTAAAACTCAATCCATTTTCAATCCAATCTGTCAATCCGGTCACATAAACGTGGTAATATATAGCCGACATTAGAAAAGAAGGAACCACCAAGGCGAGCAGTTCGAGGAGCTGGAACCACACAATTTTAAAATTTTTAAGCCGGTACCACACATTTTCAAATAAAATACATAACCAAAATTGAAGTTACGCGTTTCATTACAAAGTTTTAAAATCATAAACTTCTCCGCGCATCCAAGAATTGTCTCCACATTTCCGTGGATTCCTTGCCTGCCATCATGTCTATGCAACGGACTCGAGCCAAAACCACCGAAAAAAGCAACAATACACACTCAAACACTGCTACGGCTAAAAGAAAACTAGCGGAAACCTCTCCGAATTTCCCACCCCACAAAGTTGTATAGGACAAAGAAAATGCATTGGTTGGTAATATGTCCATCAAAGATTTACAGCACGTAATCGAAAGTTCCATGACGGCTCTTTTAGACAAGAAGCTGGAAAATATGCTGACAAAATCCGACATTGAGAAAATCGGCGCGGAAATCACTTTGTTGCACCAAAATAATTTAGCCCTTCAAAGTCAACTTGTAAAAATGGAAAGCCGTTGCATGTCACTTGAGCGTCAGGTTGAATGGCTATCGAGAAAGGCCAACGAAAAAAATATTATTATGCATCTCCCAACGCAAAACGGTGTGGCCGCCCCAGATAGAGCAAAAACATTGTGCCTTGAGCTGCTCCAGACCCAAAACACTTCAGCGATTACTTCAGTTCGGATGCTACGCTCACAAAATCCCAACATTGAAAACGTTATTGTCGAGGTTCAAAACAAACACGATGTTGGACAAGTAATTCAATCCAACTGCAGCACGATTGAGGTGAAGGCGTTTGGTTAAAATCAAAAACGATGTTCTTTCGAAAAAAGCAAATGCAACAATTCAAATTCACGGAGAAAAAATGAAAATAAACAAGTACACATTCTTTTTTGATTGTAACAATCTGACATGTGTGGGAGATGGATTGATGTTTCTGGAGCAGCTGATTGGCGACGTTTGTGAAGTAGTGTCAACAATGGCTCTCAAACTGTAGCGAACAGTGTTCGGAAATGC